>JAPQNM010000028.1:1511909-1604409 GCA_029783475.1 Metacarcinus magister | reverse complement strand
ACAGATGGAGGAAGGAAAAGGAGGAAGAAAAAATATTTGTGGAAAGTCAAAAATAGATGAAAAAATTGTAAAAAAAAAATAAAAAGATGAAAAATAAACATACAACGAGAAATGGAAAAGAAAATAATAATAATAATGTTAGAAATTTGTAAACTGATTCATAAAAAAAATTTAGAAAGGAAATCAAAATATATACGTGAAAAAAAAAATTAATTAAAAAGTATGAAAAAAAGCAAGATAATTGTAGAAAGATAAAAATAACAACAACAACAACAATAAAAACAATAAATGAAACCAGGCCAGGTCACCCCAACATCCACTTTTAATTAATCAACAGGTAACCACCACCACCACCACCACCACCACCACACCTTCCACCCACACAGATAAACAAACAAACACACACAACACATACCAACAAATAAACACACTTAACCTACTGAGGGAAACACCACACCTCTTTCCCCTCATATACAAATCCAACCTTAGGTCCCACAGGCAACACGAATTTTAAACAGCGTCTCGAATTCAGAACAAAAATAAATTGTGAAAAAAAAAGCAAAACTCACTAAGTCTGTTTGTTGACGAAAATATAACCACACTAGGCCGCTAACCCCATTTTAGAGAGAGAGAGAGAGAGAGAGAGAGAGAGAGAGAGAGAGAGAGAGAGAGAGAGAGAGAGAGAGAGAGAGTTAAAATTGCATTCTTATTATAATTCTTCTTATTATTATTATTATTCCTTTCTTTTTTCAACTTTTTTTTCTTTGTTTCTTTCAGTTATCATTTCTACGACGCTTTTTCTTGCATTTTCTCTCTCTCTCTCTCTCTCTCTCTCTCTCTCTCTCTCTCTCTCTCTCTCTCTCTCTCTCTCTCTCTCTCTCTCTCTCTCTCTCTCTCTCTCGTTGGCTGGCTTTCTTACTGTCACTCGAAGGAAATTTGATTAATATTAGTGTGGAATGTGTGAATGGAGAGGAGGAGGAGGAGGAGGAGGAGGAGGAGGAGGAGGAGGAGGAGGAGGAGGAGGAGGAGGAGGAGGAGGAGAAAGAATAATAGAATAAGGAGAATGAGGAAGAGGAGAAGGAAAATGAACTTGAAGACGAGATGGAGAATGAGGAAGAGAAGATGATCGAACAGGAGGAGGAAGAGGAGGAGGAGAGGAGGAGGAGGAAGAAAAGAGGAGGAAGAGGAGTATAAAAGAGTACAAAGGAAGAACAGACAGCAATAGCAGTACTGGAATTAACGAGGAGACAAAAGGATAAGAAAGTGGAAGAAAGAAGAAGAAGAAGAAGAAGAAGAAGAAGAAGAAGAAGAAGAAGAAGAAGAAGAAGAAGAAGAAGAAGAAGAAGAAGAACAATAACATCAAGATATATATTGCAATCTTCATCTTGTTATCTTTGTATGTTTGTGTTAATGTTGTGTGTGTGTGTGTGTGTGTGTGTGTGTGTGTGTGTGTGTGTGTGTGTGTGTGTGTGTGTGTGTGCGCGCTATTTATTAAGTCCAAGGTTGTTTACTTTGGAAGAAGCGACGACAGACACACACACACACACACACACACACACACACACACACACACACACACACACACACACACACATTTAATATTTCTCTAACTATTAAAAAAAAAAATCTTTCATAACATTTCGTGACTTAACATTATTTTTATCATTATTATCATTATTATTATTATTATTATTATTATTATTATCATTACTATTACTGTTGTCATTAAAATATTTACTGACAAATCTAATTATTTTTTCTTATATCATAAAACGCTTCTAAAAATACCTAATACGCATCTGTATTAGAGAGAGAGAGAGAGAGAGAGAGAGAGAGAGAGAGAGAGAGAGAGAGAGAGAGAGAGAGAGAGAGAGAGAGAGAGAGAGAGAGAGAGAGAGAGAGAAAGAAAGCATACCTAAGTTATAGCTACCTAGGCACTCCCCCGTATTTGGAGTTGAGTGAGTCTGTACAGGGAGGAGGAGGAGGAGGAGGAGGAGGAGGAGGAGGAGGAGGAGGAGGAGGAGGAGGAGGAGGAGGAGGAGGAGGAGGAGGAGGAGAAAAAATACAAACAGAAATAATGGAGAGAAAATAATTTTATAGGAAGGAAAAATGTGGATGAGATTATAGATAGGAGAGAAATTAAGAAGAATATGAGAAATAGGAGAGGGAAGAGGAGGAGGAGAGGGAAGAAGAGGAGGAGGAGGAGGAGGAGGAGGAGGAGGAGGAGGAGGAGAATGTAGCATCCCACCCACACCTTACTTCTCTGGCACGACCACAGAGAGAGAGAGAGAGAGAGAGAGAGAGAGAGAGAGAGAGAGAGAGAGAGAGAGAGAGAGAGAGAGAGAGAGAGAGAGAGGGGCCCATTTTTGCTATTAATTCTCAACTCCCAAATTATCTTTTCTTTTTTTCTTACTTTCTTTCTTTCTTTCTATTAATTCTTTTTTTTTCACTTTAATTTTCTAGTTCTTTTTCAGGATCCTTGTTCTGATTTGACCTACTTTCCACCTTTCTCTCTCTCTCTCTCTCTCTCTCTCTCTCTCTCTCTCTCTCTCTCTCTCTCTCTCTCTCTCTCTCTCTCTCTCTCTCTCCGTCTGCGTCGCCGTCAGGAGGTCATCTGGCAGCATGTCTTGGGATGTTCCTCTCTTCATCCAGAATTAGAGTAAGACGATAAAGAGGAGGAGGAGGAGGAGGAGGAGGAGGAGGAGGAGGAGGAGGAGGAGGAGGAGGAGGAGGAGGAGGAGGAGGAGGTGGAGCTTAGAAGGTACTGCGAAGAGAAGAGGAGGGTACAGAGAGGGGTGGTTAGAGATGCAGGGTAAAGGGGAAGGGTATAAAGGGTATGGTAGGGTAGGGTGAGGGGAAGGGTGAGGGTAAGGGGAAGGGGTAGGGTGAGGGGAAGGGGAAGGGGAAGGAAGGATAGATGCTATTAGTACTGCGTTTACAGAATAGAATGAAGAGAGAGAGAGAGAGAGAGAGAGAGAGAGAGAGAGAGAGAGAGAGAGAGAGAGAGAGAGAGAGAGAGAGAGTATATTCTATTTCTCACCCTGCAAAAGAGCCATGCCAACTTACTAATCTCACCTCTCTCTCTCTCTCTCTCTCTCTCTCTCTCTCTCTCTCTCTCTCTCTCTCTCTCTCTCTCTCTCTCATAAATTAAAGAGATGAATCCACTCACATAAATCAAAGAAACAGAAAAACAAAGACAAAAGAGAGAAAATTATAATATCAAATAAATTCATTCAAATGTAAATGATTATTATATTTATATTTTTCTTAATTGTTTTTCTTATATTCTTCTTATTTTATCTCACAGTCACCATGGTCACACACACACACACACACACACACACACACACACACACACACACACACACACACACACACACACACACACATACACACACATATAACTGTTCGTACCTATGCAGATACCTTATCGTGTGTGTGTGTGTGTGTGTGTGTGTGTGTGTGTGTGTGTGTGTGTGTGTGTGTGTGTGTGTGTGTGTGTGTGTGTGTGTGTGTGTGTGTGTGTGTGTGTGTGTGTGTGTGTGTGTGTGTGCGTGCGTGCGTTTTTCGGGTCAGAAAGGTCTTATTCTGTTCCAAGTCTGTCTGTCTGTTCTCTCTCTCTCTCTCTCTCTCTCTCTCTCTCTCTCTCTCTCTCTCTCTCTCTCTCTCTCTCTCTCTCTCTCTCTCTCTCTCTTTCAAATCATTAAATATTCCATAAAAATTAATATTGACACTTGTAATTATGTGTGTGTATGTATGTGTATCAGTATGTGTGTGTGTGTGTGTGTGTGTGTGTGTGTGTGTGTGTGTGTGTGTGTGTGTGTTGATGTGCCCTAATTCTACACACCTCTCAGATCAACACACACAAGTACAAACAAACAAACACACACACACTCCATTGGCAACACTGCACTTTGCCATCCATACCTTCTTCCTCCAGACAGTGTTGCCAATCGCATACAAATTCCGGCCTTTCTTCGGGAATTTTCAACCAAAAAATAAATAAATAAAAAAAAAAATGAAGAAAATACTGAAAAAATCTGAGCATATACAGAGAGAGAGAGAGAGAGAGAGAGAGAGAGAGAGAGAGAGAGAGAGAGAGAGAGAGAGAGAGAGAGAGAGAGAGAGAGAGAGAGAGAGAGAGAGAGAGAGGAGCCAACATGTATATTATAGAAGGTTGTGGGCGACCAGTTTTTAGCACAAACTGTCTTCTTACTTTGTCTTCCTGTTCAGTGACCGGTGAAGGGGTGAAGGGGAGGATGGGTGAAGGGGTGAAGGGGAGGGTGAGTGAAGGGGTGAAGGGGTGAAGGGGAGGGTGAGTAGGGTGTAAGGGTGAGTAAGGTGTGAGGGTGAGTACAGGGAAGACAAAGAGTGTGGATAAATGTGAACAAAAGAGGAAAGGGATTAAAAAAAAAAGTATAGATATAAAAACAGGAATTCTTGGCATATTTGATTCACATTCTTTACACAGCTAAATTGTGTTCACGTGGTGGTGGTGGTGGTGATGGTGGTGGTGGAGGGGGTGGAGGTGTGTCAAATGAGCCTTTAAATGTCAGGTTGCAAGAGGGGGCGTGGCAAATATGGGCGAGTGTCTGTCAGGTGATATGAGTCAAATGAGGTCAAGGATAAATGGTCTATTTTTTCCCCTTCCCTCTCTCTTTATTTTAGTGGTAATAATATCCGTCTTCTCTCACTTTCCTATACAAATGCCATGATAGTTTGTTTGTCTATATATACTACATGGTATCGCTTCGGCTGGAGGGAGGGGTGGGTGGGGAGGAGCCTTCCACTTTACTGTCCTTTTGTGCAATAATATCAAGAAGTTGTTTATAGCTATTTTTGTTTGGGACAGAGAGAGAAAAAAAAAGGGAGAGAGAGGGGGTAGGGGGAGGCGTTGTGACCTTGTATATTGAAATAAAAGACTAGATGGTACTCATGTTCGATCTATTCTCTCTCTCTCTCTCTCTCTCTCTCTCTCTCTCTCTCTCTCTCTCTCTCTCTCATATACAAAACCTCAATTCATACGCGATTCACAGCGATAACTTCCGAACTACTACTACAACAACAACTACAACTACAACAATAACAACAACAACTACTACTACTACTACAAATAATAATAATAATAAGGTGGCAGCATGTCCCAAGGTTTTGTCGTTTCTCCTTCACTTAATTATACGCTTGGCTGTGTCTGGGAGGAGGAGGAGGAGGAGGTAAAGAAGGACAAGGTTATGAGGCCTGGAGTCTACGTTAGCAAGGAAGGGAAAGAACGGTGTGAAAAGGTGAAGAAAATATATATTGATACTTTGTTGTTTGATGCAAGGATAATGAGAAGGAAAGGAATGTTTATAGCGAATACAATTTTTTTTTCTCTCTCTCTCTCTCTCTCAAGACAAACTATAATAAACTACTAAAGGTTTTTATATTTTTGTTTTTGTTTTTTAATGTGAGTTGTATTATTTCCTTTTTTTTTTTGACGTAATGAAAATGGAAATATATGAAAAGTTAAAATGCAAGCACGTTAATTCTTTTTTCTAAGTAGATAAGGAGAGAGAGAGAGAGAGAGAGAGAGAGAGAGAGAGAGAGAGAGAGAGAGAGAGAGAGAGAGAGAGAGAGAGAGAGAGAGAATATTTATATCCCAAAATGGAAGCCAACTCATGTTAATAGTTCGTGCTTTCTAATCTTAGAGAAAGAGTAAGTCTGCACCTCCTCCTCCTCTTCCTCCCCCTCCTCCTCCTCCTCCTCCATCCACAGCACAACTCGCATGTTAGGTGTGAAGTACAGTATGTTTTATATATGTTTATGTGTGAACTAAGTGGGGAGTAGGTGGGGAGTGAGTGGGGAGTGGGGAGTAGGTGGTGAGTGGGTGGTTAAGGGGACACAGCACCTGGCTACCTCGAGTCCAAGAAAGAAAAGAAGGTTACTGGCCCTCTCTCTCTCTCTCTCTCTCTCTCTCTCTCTCTCTCTCTCTCTAATAATGGTAATGATAAATATGATGGCGGTGGTAGTGGTATAGTGGTGGTAGTGGTAGTGGTGGTAGTGGTGGTGGTGGTGGTGGTGGTGGTGGTGGAAGAAGACAGAGAGAATGAGAATAAGAAAACAAACAATGACAAAGAGAGAGAGAGAGAGAGAGAGAGAGAGAGAGAGAGAGAGAGAGAGAGAGAGAGGAGAGAGAGAGAGAGAGAGAGAGAGAGAGAGAGAGAGAGAGAAGAAAAAAGGTACTCAGACGAGCTTAGAATAACCATCAAGATTAATGGAAGAGGAGGAGGAGGAGGAGGAGGAGGAGGAGGAGGAGGAGGAGGAGGAGGAGGAGGAGGAGGAGGAGGAGGAGGAGGAGGAGGAGGAGGAATGGAAGAGAAAGGAGAGGTGACGAAAGAGAGTGGAAGGAAGAAAAAAGGAAGGAAGAAAGAGGAGGGAGGAAAGGAGAGGGAAGAAAGGGTAGGGAGGTAAGGCAAGGAAGGAAAGGGAAGAAAGGAGGAAAGGAAAGGAGGAAAGAGGAGGAGGAAAAGAGAGGGAGGAAAGGGAAGAAGAAAAAGGATAGGAGGAAAGAGGAGGAGGAAAGAAGAGAGGAAGAGAGGAGAGGAAATAGGAGAGGAAAAAAAACTCTGAATGTGGGGGAGGCATTTACGTCAAAGGGGTGAGAATGTGGGGGGGGGGGGGAGGAGGGAGGAGGATGTTTAGGTTGAGGGAAGAGTGTGGGCGGTGTGGGCGTCATGAAAGGTAGTTATACAAGTTATGTCATACACTCTCTCTCTCTCTCTCTCTCTCTCTCTCTCTCTCTCTCTCTCTCTCTCTCTCTCTCTCTCTCTCTCTCTCTCTCTCTCTCTCTCCGATGCTAAGATAAGGAAACGGTATGATGCAATGATGATGATAATGATAAAACAACAACAACAACAACAACAACAACAAGAATTATACGTTTTGCACAAATTAACTAACGAGAAAAAAAAATTACAAATCAAAAGGATAAATAGTTAATTTTCCTTCCTCTTCCTTCTTGTTGTGTGGGAATAATAAAAAAAGTTCCCAACGAGAGAGGGATTCCCAGCCTCCACCCTTATATTCACTCTTTTCTCTATTGTTATTTCTATTACTTACACTACAAATAACATGAACGAAGTAGGAAGGAAGGCGAAGAGCATAATAGACACAAATATCTATGAAGCACTGGTTGTTTTTTTCAAGCTTCACGACACAAGTTGATTTTCTAAGCTTTTTACTTTTCTGAATGCAGGAAGGAATGTTCGAGGCAGAACGGATTAATCAACCGAGGAGGAGGAGGAGGAGGAGGAGGAGGAGGAGGAGGAGGAGGAGGAGGGAGGTAAAATATGGTTTCCTGAAATATAGATCCTTGTATAGAGTGACGAGTCTGTCTAATTATGAAAATATGTCTCTCTCTCTCTCTCTCTCTCTCTCTCTCTCTCTCTCTCTCTCTCTCTCTCTCTCTCTCTCTCTCTCTCTCTCTCTCTCTCTCTCTCTCTCTCTCTCTCTCTCTCTCTCTCTCTCTCTTTTTCTTTCTTTCCGACCTTTGGCACGCAGCGCAAAAGAGCCAAATGGAGCGCCAACCTTATAATCCTTTGCTAGTTTTCGTCAAGGCTATTATTACGTCACAAAGGGAAGGGAGGGAAGGAGGGAGGGATGGAGGGAGGGAGGGAGGGAGGAGAAGAGGTGTTTTAACAGTGCCTTTACCCACCCTCGTATCGTTTTTCTTTTGTTTCTCGTCTAGCTTGGGAATGAAGTGCATTAATTGTCCCTTTACCCTTCATAATAGTAATAGTAATAATAATAATAATAATAAGCTACTCTAACTCCGACTAAGTGCAATAGATGAAAATATAAGAAGAAGAAAAGAAATCATTTGCCGGAATAAGCTAAGGGAGGCGTTCGTACCAAAATATTCGTCGCTGCCAAATGAAAACAAAAGAAGAATTACGTAAAGGTAACGCAACTCTGTGTGGGAGGAAGGAGGAGGAGGAGGAGGGGGGGGAGAAAGAGAAGGAAAAAGAAAGCAGTCTCTTATGACATAATTAGCCAAGTGAAAGAAAACACCGAGAGAGAGAGAGAGAGAGAGAGAGAGAGAGAGAGAGAGAGAGAGAGAGAGAGAGAGAGAGAGACCTACATTACCTTACCTCCACCATACAGGAAACAGCTCATGACTCAAGATTTTATACTTTTTTCTTTTTAGAGGGATCACCCCCCCCCCCCATTTGCGCTTCCCTCTGCTCATCTGTAACCCCTTTTTTCTCATCTCTCTCTCTCTCTCTCTCTCTCTCTCTCTCTCTCTCTCTCTCTCTCTACTACGCACGCAATATGCTATGCCAAGTCACCTATAATTCCCCCAAAAAAAGATAAGCAGGTTGCGAGAAATTGTTATTCTTTAAAAAACTATAAAGAGAAGTAAGAGAAAACAATAAAAAAACTGCAATTTTCGACAAATATATATCATGAATAAAAACAAGTAATACTATAGAATAATTTCCACTTCGCTCTCCCTCCTACCTTTTCCTCCTCCTCCTACTGCTACTGCTGCTGCTGCTACTACAAATACTACTACGTACTATTACTACTACTACTACTAATAATAATAATAATAAAGCTACACCACCATCACCATCATCATTATCATCATCAGCATCACCAAAATACCTGTTTCCTTCCTTATAAGGGTTACGCTCCATAAACTCCCACACAGGTGATTCAGCTCCTCCCCCTCCACCCCTCCCTTCCATCTTTCCTTCATACTCGCCCACCCCACATTTTCCTCATCCATCCTCTCTCTCACTCTTTTTCTCACACATCATTCCCTTCCCTCCTCCTCCTCCTTCTTCAACGTCAGCACTTATGGTAGGAATTTTCAATATTTAGCCATCCCACCTGTCATCCCTATCCATACTCTGA
Source organism: Metacarcinus magister (assembly GCA_029783475.1). Lineage (NCBI taxonomy): Eukaryota > Metazoa > Arthropoda > Malacostraca > Decapoda > Cancridae > Metacarcinus > Metacarcinus magister. Next base: position 1,595,511 of record JAPQNM010000028.1, on the reverse strand, counting down.
TCCAACCGTCTTTTAAAGCTACCTATTTACTCACCACTTACTACGTGTCTACCCAGCCTATTCCAATCGTTCACCACTCTGAACCAATATCTACCTATGGCTGCTAGCGGTCACAACACAACACACTCACCTTCATCTCTATCCTTGTAGGTCACCATGTCCTAACACTTCTTTTACTGTACCTAACACGCTATAATTAACACTTGGATGTAAACAATAATTATTACACCTTCCCTGGGCCCTGCCAACCCCTGCCGCTCTTCCCTACAGGTACTACAGGGTCACACTCACCTGTCCTGTCACACCCCTGCCACGTAAAGCTGAACATTCACCCAATACACTGTAATGTGCTGCTGTTACTCTTTTCATCACACAAGGAATAAAGTCACATTAAAGTGGCAGGAATTCCGTGTAATTAATTGGTCTGTGCTTCCTTGTCTTGCCGCGTTATTATTGTTCTTCGTCACGTCAAGTTGTCAACACTAGTAGTTCCAAAACACACCACCACCCCCACGATATTCAGGAGGGATTGGTAACTATATGTATTTTTTTTTCAATGCAATTGTAATCATAATTTCTTGATCCACTGCATTAAAATTATGGATGAAATAATATTAACTTTTCTTTAATATTCGGTTTGTTTGTTTTCTTTCTTTTTTAAGACGTTGCATGGCGTCAAATGACTGACTGACTCATTATCTGAATATCTGTTGGTCTCACATGATTGATTGACTCTTATTTCTATTATCATCATTACTATCATTATTATTATGATTATTATTATTATTAAGTTATTATTATTACGTGTGAAACGTTAATGTCAATCCATTTCACATTGATAATTTACTGTGCAATATAAGTAGCTCAAAAAAGGTTGAGGTGTAATATTAGATTGATATTTCTACTCAAATTCATCTTTTTCATTCATTCTGAATTAGCAGCAGAATGAATGTTTAAGTCAAGAACTAATTTGACTTAATTGAAGTGATTAATTTGAGGTGATTGACCTCAATGAACATGAGGCCACAACACAGGTCATTAGGGTCACCTGGGTCAAGGCTGAACTTTGGAAACAAGGCAGGAAGTACAACAAGCACATAACTAAGTATATTAAGGTGACTCACTGTAAAGAAAGTGAGTATTTATCATAGGTCATTATAATTACCTGTTTTGCTGAACCTTTCATGTGTAACACTAAACACAACACAATCAACATAATTATTTCCTTAACGACCACCAATGGAGACAAAAAAAAAACTTTAGCCAAGCCAATCTTTATTACAAGACAGTTAATGGTAACATTTCAAAAAGTCAATTTACATATATAAAATTATCTGGTATTTATAAAAATATGTACAAATGGCTTCCAATGTAAATCTTAAGGGAAGATTATTTGTTTATTTATTTAGATACAGGTATTGCAGAGGTCACAGGATGCACGGCAGAAAAATATACTCCTATTTCATTATATGTACAATAATTACTCCCACTTGTACTGTTGCGTTGGGTGGTGGTGTGGCTCCCCTGCGTCCCCCCCCCTGCTGCAGACACCCTCACCCCCGCCCACACCCAACACACACCCTCCTGCAGCAGACCCCAATGACAGCTTCGCCAGGACACCCACGCGGGGCACACACACACACACACACACACACACACACACACACACACACACACACACACACACACACACACACTGCAGGTCACCGAGCAAACATTCAACTGAGAATATTTTTTTTCAAGACTGGAAATACACGAGGCATGTAAAATTTTTGGAGGTGGAAAGACGCGAGGCCTACATATTCTTAAAAGTGGAGGCACGTCAAGCCTAGGAAAATTTTTAAAAGATACAAACACATTAGGCCTGCATAACATTTATAAGATGAGGAAATATATAAAATGCAGTCAAAGAAATTTTCAACACAAAAGTGAATAGCCTGAGGATGTGCATGAGAGAATGGACAGCACATCACTTCTAAGTACAAGGCACATTATCAACCATGAAAAACAGAAACATCAATGAAAGGGCAAGAAAAAGACCAAGGGATGAGATGAAAGAGCTGTGTGTCCTGCAAAGCATCAGGTGTGTTAAGTAGAGTCACTGAGGGAGGGTGTGAGGGTGTAGCTATGTTAATACTGGCACTTTGGCAATGTTTAGTAAAGGGAAAGGGAACTGAATGCCAATATAATATACATACACACTGCCAAAAACTGTAGGGTAATAAAGTGGTTTAGAACCCTTATATTTGGTGGAGAAATTAAGTCAATGCCAAACAGATATATCACTTCAAACTGGAAAAACAAAGTGCTTTAAACTCATTGATTGCTTAGTGGTAAAAATATAACTCAAAACTATATATATTACTGACAAAATGTGGAGGAAAGTGCCTTGAATCTACTATTTAGAGATATAAAGGTAACTTACACATCACAAGAGATAGGAGAAAACAGAATACTTTCCCCCCATTCTTTAACAGATCAAATGAACTCGTTATTAAACAGATATATTAATGGTAACAGGAAAACAATATCAAGTGCATTAAACACACTAGACTGACAGTGTTAACTTACATTCAAAGGTGTTCAAGTAGGTTATGACTTTACTAACTTGATCCACAGCTTCCCATCAGCCACACCACTCCACATTATGAACAAGTTATTTATTTTGAAGAGACACAGTGACGGAGGGAAGGTGGAAGAGAGGAAGTAAAGAAAAAACGAAGGAAATGAAGATGAAGATTAAAACAAGAGTGTTTTGTTTCAATATAATTTGGACCAAAACTAACATTTACCGCTGACCACACACACACACACACACAACCAAAAATAAACAAAAATATAATCCTCTCATAATTCAATACAGGACAATTGAACATACTGACAATAAAATAGAACACAATCTATCTTCCAATCACCAATAATCTTTAGGACTTAGCAGAGAGTGACCAGTGATGCATTTGACCTTGAACACTATGCAGCACAGAGGAGCTAAGTAAGACCAGAGAGGCAAGACCCACTACCAAGGCCACCACACACCTGCATAAACACACTCTCAGCCTTGACGTTGCGCAGGAAAAAGCACACGCACACATGACGCTACGGTGCCGACGCCCACTGAACAGAATAAATAAATGCATAAATAACAAAGCAAAACGGCCTGACGCAGCGCTGCACGGGGACGAGGAACACGACAAAGAATTAAGATGAAGGTAAGGTAAGGTAAGGTAAGCAAACATTGACTGTTTGTAATGCTGTGACAACACTAACTCTAGCCACACGGAATGCAGGCAACACAAGGAAATACTTAATGCTCAATGCTTGCTGGATCCAAATCACTTCCTACTGTGATCAAAAAGCTTGGTAAAAATGAGTTTTCTACTAAAAAAAATCACCTCCTTGCTTGTTTATGGGTTGATGTCATATTATTTTGTCTGAAACCAATACTTCTACGGACTGAGTGTAGTGTTTTTTTTCCTTTCGCCAAACTCATGTCTAAAATAATCATGATATAGTGATTAAAAAACAAAACTAATGCAGCTGGATGTGAGTGAAGGTGCAGATCACACACATTATATTGAACACACTGGCATATCAAAACCCTCACACACACACACACTTTTAAGTAAATATATGACAAAGAGCTATGCAAACCACCTTTCACACACACACACTGGAAGCACCACTAAGGAGGGGAGGGAGGTGGAGGAGGGTTAAGAACAGAACACATGTAACACTAGAAATATAAAGTTTAGTCCCCCTCCTATTAAAAATAAATAAATAAATAAAATAAAAAATAAATAAAATAAATAAATCAAAACCTTTTCCTTGCCCTGTCTCACCTCACAGTTCTCTAATCCCATCACCTCATTACTCTCATTCCCTACCTAACCTTCTCATTGTGGACAGGTGCGGCGGCGGCGGAGGGAGGGAGGGAGGAGTGCAAATGGAATGAAACGAGGAATTACTGCACATATATACTGATTCGGACACACACAGGAGGGACAAAAAATGCACCTTGTATACATTATCACAGTAGGTGGCATGTGTGTGTGTGTGTGTGTGTGTGTGTGTGTGTGTGTGTGTGTGTGTGTGTGTGTGTGTGTGTGTGTGTGTGTGTTGGGGAGTAGCTCTAAGCACACTACCTTTCGTTTTTTAATACATAATGTTATTTCAATACATCTAATACACATCTTGTTATGTATTAATTTACCTGAAGAAATAATCCAATGAAATTTAATGGGGCAGAGGAAAAGAAATAGAGGCCATTAGAGCCATCTGACTGAGCTGTATAAATGTGTGTGAGCTTAATGCATAAGTTTTCTTGATGAATAAAATGTAATAATACTGCAGGAATAATAATAATAATAATAATAATAATAATAATAATAATAATAATAGTGTTCTAAGGTAACAGTATCACTTCTCACAACTTGTATTTTTATAAGGCACTGAACATTCCTCCCTCCCCTTCCCTCCCCCACCAACCAACACTTAACACAACTAAACATTACCACACACACACCCATCACCCTGTCCTCCCTTCCCCACACACCCTCTCCTCCCTTCCTTCCACCATACACACGCCACGTCTTCAATAGTCTTCGTAATTCTTTGCAAGATATTTTTGGACTTTATTTAATACATACATGAAAAGTTTTAATATTAACTGCAATTTTTTCAATGTTTTCTTTATCTTTTTATTCTTCCCAGCGTAAACCTCGCAATATAATCTCATGGCTTTAATATCAAAATTGTAATATCATCCTTTTTTTTATTTTCTTTACGCTAAAATTCTCACTTTGAATAGAGACTTACGGGATGGAATTTTGACTTAGACTGCTACACACAAAAAATAAATAAATATCGCGGTGCAAAGTTGTCATTTCTCAGAACAAAATACATTATCATCTGTAGTGTATGTATACATGAGACTCTCCATGGCACAAGAGGAAAACGCGCACACACACACACACACACAACACACATACACTACTTAAATGTAACTAGTGTGAAGGGAACTAGTGCAGGAAACCAAGGAAGTGAGTGTGTTGCATCTAGCCAGTGTCTGTGTGTGTGTGTGTGTGTGTGTGTCTGTGTGTGTGTGTGTGTGTGTGTGTGTGTGTGTCTGTGTGTGTGTGTGTGTGTGTTGATGTAAATTCAGACTTATACACTCAAATCTATGTCTTAATTTGTGTTTGTTGGTTACGTTGTCATCTTCGTTAATTCTTCCATAGTATAGTAAATAAAAAACCTCTAAGGATCGGCATCACAATAAAAATCGTTCCAGCAACAAGAACACTGAACACAAGTTGCTCTTCCATGTGTGAGTGAACAAACCAAAACACACACACACACACACACACACAGGCATGAAAGACAAGACCAGTTTGAACCCTTTTCCACCCTCACCAGGTACTGACATGCACCACCACCGCCTCACTCATCACCACAACACTACTCATCACCACCACCACCTCACTCATCACCACAACACTAAAAGGACGACCAACTACCAATGAAAAAATACCTCACTCATCACTAAAAGAATAGAAACCACTTGGACATTGTATAATTTGGAATGATACTGAATTTCAACCTAGAATTAAGACTCGGATGTGTGTTACTTTGTGCTTTTGACTCCTTTCAATGTGTTTCCCTTGATGGTATGTGCAGTATTCCTTCCTTCAAATGCACACTCACTCACGCCGCTAATGACCTCACCAACTATCAACATGAACAATTGATACAAAAATAAACAATCAAATAAAAATAATAATAACACGAGTAAAATAATAATAATAATAAAAGTACGAATGAGTGACGTGTTTGTCATTTTTTTGGTGTGTTCGGCAGCAAAGTACAAAGAAACTAAACATAATGAACACAGAAGTAAACCAGTTCACACTGTGACATTGATCAGTGTCTGAAGTGTGTTTGCAGAAGATAGTTTAGTAAGGTGACATCATGACATCCTGTGTGTGGAGACTGAGGCTCAAACCTACGGGACAAAGTTAAGCAGTAACTGGAATGATTGGCATAACAACCTAAGTACTACATCAACTCCTTCACACACCACACACTAATTGCATACTTTTGACACACTAAAGAAGTTTTCTGTCACGTGAAACGATGAAATAAGTAAAATTCCAGTTTATGAAAGGACACATCCTATGGACGGCATGATGAAAACAAGCAATTTTTAAGAAATGTAAAAATATCTAAATACAATTTTGCAACTTAATAAAAAGTATTTATTAAAACACCCATCAACTTTAAGACATGACATAAAAACTAAGACTTTCCCCATACAGTAAGTGGCATTAAAATGAGCAGTGATCGAATAAAGACTTGAGGTGAAGTACTACATCTCATTATTGTATACCTTGTGAACGATAACTCAAACCTTTTACTTCTTCCATACTGCTCCAATAGTTCCTTGGGAGACTGGCATCCAACTACACCTAAGCTTATGTATCCCTGTTCACGGGACACTTTCATTGACGGAGGACCATTATAAATAAATAGAAGCAGACCCTCACGGATGAACACACTTTTGTACGGATGGTTATTGGTCACCCTTTGTATTTGGTGCACGGTATTCTGACTATGGATGAACAACACAATAACCATCCACGTGTTTCACTTAACGGGTGAACTTTGGCGTGGATGAACAAGCTGTGTGTGGAGACTTGTTACTGCAGCCTCTCAACAGGTATGGATAAGTGGACTCACACTGGGTTGTCATTCCTTCCCTTACACAACAGGAACAAGATGAACTGGTGTCTTCTCTTCATTTCCCTCAGGTCACTACAGCTCCATAAACGGTGGAGTAGTGTAGTGAAGGGTAAATATTCCTTCAAAAACTCATTCTCTCATAACACTACAGCTCCTGAAGGGATGAAGGAGTACAGTGACGGGTAGAGTGTTTTGTTCATCTATTACATTATTGCTTTCTTTCTTTTCCCGGGCATTCTTTCCTTGTGGTGATCTGTCCCTTCTTTAGCGTGGAGGTGAGGTGAGGGTGTTGCATGAGTGGGTGGTGGGTGTGTATTCCCCAATCATGCATCTCACTCCGTCCTGCTGTAGTTTTCCTTGTGACAGATGGAAATGCATTGTGCTCACAGATACTTGTTGAATTCTTGATCTTTCTTCACCTTATACACTTCGGTCCTATTTTCATTTTTCTTTCTTTCAGGAATATGAATTAAACACATTCTCAACCCTTAAAGACCTAAGGTAATATTGCTGCTGAGGAGAATACCAAAAGAACAAAATTTATAAGTGTGAGCAGGCATCCCCCACCCATAGTTACCCTACACAAGGGGGACTTATCTATTCTTTATACACCTTATGCTATAACCCTCCCTCCCCTTGGAAGAATAATAAATATCTGCCTTAACACTTGGGAATGCAGTAGCCAAGACCCAATTTGGCAGAAAGATACAACCCAGGAGACGGAGAGATGGGAAGGCACAGACAATGCATCACAAGCGTTGACGTGAAGGAGAGGGGCAACGAGACCCCTCTTGACTTCCTTCTCTCACATGTTTTCTCTTTCATTCATCCTGCACTGAAGCCACAACACGTCCACAACACGCCACGCCCCCACGACACACTCCGGGTACTGGGGTGAGGCAGGACTATGTGGGTGGTTGAGAAAACTTGAACAATACTCATATGAAAGGAGTTCTCAGGATACATGACTCCCCCTTCCAAAAGCACTGCATAGTGTATCCTATTGAAACATTGTCTTTGAGCACATTTAAAATTCCTTACACATAACCAATTGAAACATCAGTTATTACACACGTTCTAGGAGACAAACACCCTCGGATCACGACTCCAATCATCGTCACCGAGTAACATTAACCAAAGATACACTGTGACTTCATTCCACGTACTGTTATGCACCTCACACACACACACACACACACTCACTACCTTGCTGAGGGTGTGTGAGGGTGTGGTAGTGCTGCAGCTAACACTCTCAGGGCCTTAGGGTAACATTGTACCTGTGAGGACCTGAAATATTACACACACACACCTTTCACTTCACAGAGCACCTTCATTCATTCTGGAATCAGCTTAGCACCCGTGACTAACCCAATCCATTGCCGTCAAGACATCTAATCACCAACTAACCCATAAGATTTAGTCACAGAATCCCTTTTAAAAACACACAACAGTTCCTCTTTTTGTTATACACATTATTCTTACAATGTGTTTCCAAGGGTAGAGTGAGCAGGGGTTAGGAAGAGCAGTGCTATTGGGAGGGAGTAGTGTGTGTGTGTGTGTGTGTGGGGGGGGTGTTTGGGGTTGATGGGTACACTATAACACTACATACTGGCAGTACAACATGAGGCAGGACGATGAACTGATCTGAGATGGTGTGCTTAAAGCTATTACGATCAGGACATTAGTAGAGACGCAACAATAAATATAAAGAAGTAGAGGAGAGCACAAGTGGAGTAGCAATTAATGCACACTAGTAGTATCTGGAACCTAACTTTGCTAAGATCAATAAGTTATACACTATTATCAACACTCAGAACAGTTATTGGTGGTTTGCTATAGTGGAAGTTATTGACTGATACTTAATATGTTCTTCATACAGCTAATGGAAACTGTTAACTTCATATAAAAGAGTCAAAAAATATACGGATCATATGCACATTTTTTTAAGTAAAATTGCAACTCTGATATAATTATAAAAATATTGCAAGAAATATATTGCAATACAATGCATATAAAATGTTAGGGACAGACTCTATCTTGCAACCTGGCGACTGTATCTCAAGTCAGTCAGCCACAAGAATGCCTTCCCTTCAGCTGGCCACACTGCATCACCACCTGCATTACTCCACACAGAGGAGTAACACACACGGATGAAGGGCCAAGCGGGGCATTAAATACTCCACTCGTCACCAGGAGTCGGCCGGATCAACGCACAACAGATCCATTAGGGAGAACATTTCCTCGGACACACAAAGACTGAGAAAATAACAAGAAGGAACACTCGCCTTACCTTACTGACTCGGTGTTTTGTGTACATGTGTGTGTTGGAGTGTGTCTATGTACAGTGTTTAGCCACAGTGCCGCCCATTGAGCTTAAGCCTTTGTTCTTGATGGCACCCTGGCACCACTTGGCACCACTTGGCACCACCTACAGTTCCCTCAGCCTCTGCAGCAGGGCATCCGAGGAGTCATTGCCGTTTTCTTTCTGCTGGTCAAAGTTTCTATCCCTTGACTCGAGGCCGGTGGGGAGGCCAGGCCGGCGGGTGCGAGGGCGGGATGGACGGGCGGGCTGGTTCTCAATGTCAAGGTCCATTCCTTCACTCCTGCACCGGGAGAGTCAAGGTTACAAACAGGTGGATGTTGGCTATCAGTATTAATGTTCATCTTCACTATTATATTCCTCTAAGTTTCCAAAATTCATAACAAATACATACATACATATATATACAAATTCATGAACTCCTGAACCCAATATATATGAGATTTTTACAATACCAACCACTTATAATTCAACATCAACACTACTTACAGATCAAATGCACAATCTTTTCCCTTATCATCCCTTAAAACACACCCTTGAATGTGGCAGAGCGATGAAAGCGACTCCCTTAAACACGTCGAGTAATCATTGCAAAAACACTGAAGCTATGTTACAATTACATCAAAACACTCACATATTACAATCACACCCTTATGATAGAGAGCCAGTAAGGTGTTGCAATAAAGCTACAAGTGAGGCCCCCCCAAAAGGATGTATCTATGGGGTTATTGCAATGGTTGGTGCAGTGATGTGATTGCAGTGACGATATATATAAAAACTTGCTGTGTATGTTTCCCTGAGGCTAGACGAAGAATGAAAAGTGCATCACTGAAAAGGTTTACTGTTTAAAATATATATATATGAAGAAAATTATGCACAAAATGTATCATATATTAATTTAGTGCAATATGGTGCTAGATGATACTAAACGCACACACACACACACGCACACAGGTATCCCACTCACAGTTTAATCTCCTTATTGCTAGTGGGAGACTGCGTGATTAGCCCTGAGCGAGAACGGCTCCGATTCATCTGTGCCCTTCTCTCGGCTGTGTGTGTAGGCCATGCAGTGCAGTGAAGGAGGGAGGGGCGGGGCAGGGCAGGGGAAAGGGGACAAGACTTAGATCAGACACAACACTCTCATTGGGTTCGTCACGTGTTCTTAATGACTCAATATTTCCTAGGTGGTTTTGAAAGCTAAGGATTATTTTATTTCTTTACTGGTGTCCTATTTTTTTAGATTAATTTTTGGGTTTTTATATGTTCAGACCTGGGCTTCTTTTTTTTTTTTTAAGTTACACGATTTGGATGTAGATTCAGAAAAGGACTGTATACAAGTTAAAATTATAAAAAACTGGGACTTGCGTTAACTACTGTAAGGAAGGTGAATGGGACAGACATGAACATCTATATTGTATCTATGGAGTATATGTCAACAAATAAACTAAAAAAATAAAGGTCTTACTGGAAACATGCAATTTTTATCTAACTGAAAAAAATGTCCCAACACACATAACTTGATGATGAAATAAACAAACAAACAAACAAATAAATAATAACATAAACACACACAAAATAAACATGATAGGACACAATACCATTACCATTTAATATGAGCAATTTAGTGAATTAATGAACTGAACCAACCATTAATGTTACTGAATTAAAAGACAATATTCAGAAACTACATGACCAAATTCCATGACCTCTAATAGTTACTGAGGACAAGTTAAGTCATTAAGTAAAGCAAGTTTAATATAATAATAATAATTGACAGCAGAATGAGGGGATTATGGGCCTGCAGAGGACCAATTATTTTATCACAGAGTTGTTCTTTAAAGTGTTCATATATACACATGTACTACGGTGTTGAAGGGGGGGAGGGGGAGGTCACTACTTACACACAATAGACTTGGAAAATATTGCCTCAAACGGTGGTAAAAAAAATAATAAATCTGTGTATTGTAGAAGGAAAAAATTTTATCTCTAGTTTTTCCTTCCTTAAAGATATAACATTAGATTTTATAGAAGAGATTATATATTACAACAGGTTCATCAAGGTCAAGGTAGAGTGACTGAGGGACATTCATACATAGTGAAGTCTGTGTTACTGACTGGAAGAGAGAAAGAAAAAAAAGAAAAAGAAAAAAATAAATAAATAAATAAAAATTGCTTCAGAAAAGAAAAAAAATAATAATACTGGTGAGTCAAGAGTAGAAAAAAAAAAAAGTAGAATGGTCTTAGTGAGAAGTAGAATGATAAATGTTTGGTATAGTGACCCACCACCACCTGCACCACACACAACACTAAGGGTCCTGAAGGCGGCCACCAACACACCCTCAACACCCTCAACACACTCCACAACACACCCAACCAGCACTCCACTGTATAATTTTCACACTTTTTATATAGACTCAATTTGTTAGGAGTGGAAATACAACACAAAAATAATAATAATAATAATAAAAAAAAGATACATCACTGAAGCCGACACACACACACACACACACACACACACAACCAAGTTATATAAACGTACAAACGAAGACAAGACAGCAAAAACTTGACTCGAATCCTGTATACAACTAGCTAAACACACACACACACACACACACACACACACACACACACACGTTCCCTCCCTCCCTGTGGTGACTATAAGGTGTAGACGCAGTGGTGGTGTGGAAGCCATGGTGTCATATATATACAGTGCGTGGTATTTATAGTGTTAGTACGGAGGACATTCTGTAGTGTTTGTTAAGGATGGGATGGACAAACACGCATCTTATCTTTGCTGTAAGACATAGAAATTATCAAGTTAGACTGACAGGTAATTTGGATGAACTAAATGTATATTGGTTTAATTTATTTTTGGTCATAGTATTATCATTTTCGTTATTAAAGTCAAAGTAACAGAACGTAATAGTCTGCTTCATTACAACTCATTCTTTCATTATCTTTTCACAGCCACAGTGCAAAGGAAAAAGGTGCTGTGTCAAACATCAATATTAGGTGTGATATTTGACCCACAATGTCCATCCCACGTAACACTCTATGGGGTGGAAGCTGTCTCTACAGGCCTCAGGTTACCTAGGGAAGGGGAACAGAGAGAGTCTAATTCACAGGTCAAAGCATCATTAAATAGTAGTTTGTAAAGGCAGGTTGTCGGTCACTGTCATTAGCAGGAAATACACTACTACGCCAAAGTATTACTCCTACACCGTGTTACAACAAATACTACAAGGCGACGGGCCACATACGAGTTACCTGATTAATTACTACACAAGCGAGCTACAGACGGACACATAAAGCAGAGACAAACACAGGTACAGTACAACACAGAGACTACATATTAAACACACGCCCACTGCCTTAAGAAGCGCCTGTAGGGAAGGGGGGTGTTGGCAGGGTGAGGAGGGCAGAGGCAAGGCAAAGACACAGTGAGGGGGACTGTCTTACCCACAATGGACAAGCTGGCTCCTCCCTGTCGGGCAAGAGTGGCACGGGAATGAACAGAGCATGAAATAAGATGAAGCAAGGCTGGCAGCTCCCTCGATCAGGATGGCCATAAAGAGATCAGTGGGAAAGAAAGCCTCCTCATTATAACTGTTGAACCTAACTTAGTGTGACTTTGGAGAACTGTCACTATAGCTTGAGTCAGTGAGAGTCTTCCTACAGCAGCTGACTAAAGCATATTGGTCAGGTTTTAAATCAGTAATAATAGATAGAAAAAAAATAATTGCACATCTAGAAAAGGCATAGAAATCAAGAAATAATGGAAGGAATATTTTTTGGTATAAACAGAGGAACTTCAGCATGTGAGACAGTGAGGGGAGACTATCAAGTGTTGGGATAGCTTCTGCATAATAGCTTAGCGTCACGAGGAGCATCAGGCTGGGTGTGTGCCGGTGTTATGCCAGTGTTATGTAGGCTGGCAAACTGTAGCCTAGGTATACAAGGGCTGATAAACATTACACGTGAATCAACAAGCAAACTATTACCTCATCTTTCTATACAGCACACTATACACTTCTTATACTTGCTGTTAGATATAATGATAGCAAGTGCGGAGAGTTACTGAATCAATCGTAATAATGTCACTAAATTTTCCAGTTCAGGATTACATATTTACAACTGACTGACTGACTGATTGACTGAACTCACTCTCGGCCCCACACCAGCTAGGGTTATACAGCACCAAAAGTACATGTATCTACAATTCTCGGCATTAATGTAGGGGATATTCACAAGGCACCGTGTCACTTAATGAAGTTCCTGAGTCATCATTACAACATTGAAGCTACAGTCTATCAAAAAAAGCTAAACAGGTTACAGAGTCTAGAAGGGAAACACATCAAAATTGAGCTGCAAATCAAAAGGTTAGAGAACATTCCTAGATAGATGCATCAACGCCAATGGTTCTATAGAGTATAAAGCAGCACACGCCAGTATTATTGTTCTGTTCAAGCACTCAACACTTCAATGGACAAAGTATAGTCTTCAATCATTGCTCAGATGCTGCATGAAAAATGATTCTGTACACACAAGACTAGTATATGTTTTGTCCATTCTGTCTGCTTAAAACATTCTGCATAAAATCAACTCTTGTGTGTGCAATATTAAAACTACTTCACTACTACAACTACAACACAACACACATCAAAACACACACAGAAAAGTCAACAGCTGCAAGATGGGTGAGACTAAAACATTTTTCACTTCACTTTCACATCACAAATCTAAACAGTTTCCCAAATTAGTACATCACCCACTAACAGAACTATCCACTAACTGTTTACTCTTTGCTTTGCACTTGTATCACTAAAAACTTATCAATTTCCATTCTGGTAAACACAAGTCAATCAGTCATAACCTAACCTAACCTAACCCCAGTGTAACTTTTCCCTCCTTTCACTCCAAGGTTTGTTCTCCACCAAACACTACCATCCACATCGACAAGAAAATAACTAATGCAATATATAATAATCCTTCCTTCCCTTATGTTCTACTAACTAATGTGTGGTATACAAAAAAATTAAAGATAAATAAACATCAGAAACACAAGAAGATGGAGACAAATTATGAAGAAAGAACATGAACAGGAAAATAAAGAAATACAAGGAACAGAAAATAGTAAAAAAAAAAAGAATATCAAGAACTTGAGAACAATAGGATAATAATAATAATCAAAATATATAAATGAATAACAAGTCAAGAGAGAGAGAGAGAGGGAACAGGAGAGGAAACAGGGAAGGAAGGGAGGGAGAGACAGATGAAGAGAGAGACAGAGAGACACAAAGACACACAAGACCAAGACACACACACACACAAAAAAAAATAATAATAAATAATAAAAAATAATAAAAAATAAATAAATAAAGACACCTCCAATTAGCCGAGTACTCACCTGTAGTTTTGCCCGGCCGCCTCCTCCTGCCGGCCCCCATCACATCGAAGGCCTGGCCAGTGTTGATGAGCTGCACCAACTGATCCATCACCTCAGTGTTGCTCTGGTCGTTGGTGACATCATGTAGCGCCCTCTGCCTCGTGTCCCTCTCAGCCCTCTCCGCCTTCTCCCTCTCGGCCCTCTCCTTCGCCTCCAGCTCCCTCCTCTGCTTGTCCTCCTCCTTAATGATTTGTTCTTTTGCTTTCTGTTTGCGAAGGATAATTAGTATTGTTGTTTTGGGATAGTTATTACGGGAAAAAAACTTGTCCTTATCTATTTATCATGTCGGAATAATGATGTTTGTGACAGTTTATACTCAAGGTCATCTTCTATCTTCCAACCGACCTTGTAGCAGACTATGAATTTATTGATGTCTCTGAAGAACTCCTCCTGCGAATACTTGTTGACATCCAGAGTGAAGAGCTCAGCCACGTGTTCATACTTCTTCTTCATCATGTTAAACTCAGTCTCCAGGAGTTCAATGTTCTTCTCCGCATCCTGGAAGAACTTTTCAAACTTCTCCTTGAACCTGCAATAAAGAGTTTCTAATTGAGAGGAATGAATAGAGTCAAGACAATATATTAAATCAGAGAAATTTTGTCAGCTGGTGGAAGAGTTTTGAGGGAATTAAAAGTGAATGAAAGTAAAGGTTTAAGTAATGAAATATACTAAAGGAATAAGAGGTTTGGTTGGTAGTAGAATGTTGCCTTGAATGTTGGTGTATGTTACAAGTACTGTACGTGATACCAACCTGTCTTCCGGGTCCTGCTTGGTGTGCCTCTGCAGGTCATTGCCGATGTTCTTGATCTCCTTCTTCATCTTGTCAATGTTTGCCTTCACCACATCAACGTTGACCCTCTCAGCGTCGGCAAAGTGGATGAGTCCGTCCTCAAAGTCCGAACTCTCCGGCTCCTCCTTCATGAGTGTCAAAGCGAGGTAGTGAAGGAGGGTGTGTCCGTCTGCGTTCTTGGTGTTACTCAGCTTGGGGAGGAAGCTGATGTCAAAGCCTACCGTGTCTGCGTTCTTTGAGCCGGCGTTGAGCACGTTGCCAAACTCTAAGATGTAGGTGAGGACACATTCAAACTTCTTGGAGTTGGCCAGCTCGTCGAGGGCAGCCTTGGTGTTGACGATGTCGCGCCGTGTCTCCTTGACCAGGGCCGGGTACTCGGTCTTGAAGGCCATGTTCTTGAGGAGCGGCACCAGCTTTTTGATGCGGCCGATTTTGTGGAGGAACAGCTCACCCTCGGCCAGGTCGTCCTCGCCCTCCTCCAGCGCCACCACCTTGTTGATGACGTCGTGATCCGGCAGCGACACAATCAGGGTCTGTAAGGTGGAGGAATCCGGGGTGCCCTCAGAGTCCATGCACAGGATGGACTCGTCACACTGCAGGATGGCCAGCCTCACGTCCTCCACACTCATGTGTTTGAACTGTCCTCGGAGTGCAATGGAAAGGTTCTGGTTGGTCTTCTGGTCCAGCACCCGCAGCTCCTTGTCCCTCTTGGCCGGCTTCTCCGTTTGCTCCGGGTCCTTCCGCCGCACCTGTTTCACTGCAAACTGTTCACTCAGCTCCTTGAGCACATCATGGCTGATGGCTGACTCCTTCTTGTTGAGGCGCACCCACATGCTCGTCTCACTCATCCTGGTGGGCACCAGTTTGCTCCACTGCAGGCGCTTGGTTTGTGCCGGTGGCTTGAGGGTCCTCTTGAGGGTCATGCCAAAGGGCAGCATGGGGGCCATGTGCATGCCAAAGCCTGGCACACCCATCCCAGGGGGCGGAGGAGGTCCCCCCATGCCTGGTGGGGGAGGGGGAGGTGGTCCACCCATGCCTGGGGGTGGTGGAGGAGGAGGAGGACCACCCATGCCAGGAGGGGGTGGTGGGGGAGGAGGGCCACCCATGCCTGGGGGTGGTGGAGGAGGAGGAGGACCACCCATGCCAGGCATTGGAGGGGGTGGTGGGGGTCCTCCCATGCCTGGTGGTGGTGGTGGTGGTGGAGGTCCTCCCATGCCTGGTGGTGGTGGTGGTGGTGGTGGGCCGGCAATCTTCTGTTCCAGGCCCGGGACAGCAGGCAGCCCTCCCTTCTTGGCCACCTCACCACCACTGCGCATGGCCTCCTCCAGCTGGCACCTGGCCATATCCAGCTCAGCCTCCAGCTTCTGGTTCTTGGTGAGGGCGTCCTCCAGCTGTGCTTGGTACTCGGAGGTCACCTTCTCATTCTTGGTGCGTGTGTCCTCCTTGAACTGTTCCACAAACTGGTCCACCTTGATCTCAAAGCGTTTGGTGGCCCTGAAGTCAGGGTCAATGCCGTTGCGGTGCAGCACAATCTGTGAGATGCATTCCTCGATCAGCTTGTAGTAAGCTGCACGACAGTTCTCGTCGTCCCTGATGAAGGCCAGGTGCTGCAGGATGGACAGCATTGCTGTCTCACAGTTGGAGTCCAACACTTGGTTCTTGAGCAGTTCGTAGCAGCGGTCCAAGTCTTCCATCTCCTCCATGTGGATAAAGAAGCGGTCCTGCCAGTCCTCAAAGTCTTCCATCCGAGACTTGTGGAACACCTCCAGCTGCTTCCTCATGTCCACGTGTTCACTGCTCTCCAGGATGTCAAGCAAGTCGTGCAGGCCCGTCCGCATGAACTCATTGCGCAGGTGCAGCCGGAAGTCCAGGTTGTCTTCGGGAACAAAGTTGATGATGGAGTTGACCAAGGAGAGACAGTTGAGGCGGAGGAGGTCGTTACCCTGCAGCCCCAACCCCATGATGATTGGGGTGAAGCGCTCCTGTTTCCTGAGCTCCCCAACAATGGTGATGGCGTCCAGCACCTCCCTGTGCCCGTCCAGCCCGTCCTGCTGCCACAGCGGGAGGCAGAAGCTGCTCATGAGGCGCAGCACCTCCAGCATGATGTTAGGCTTGGACGGGTTCAAACTCTGGGCCAGGAGGGTGAAGCCTTCTGTCTGGCGGAAGAACTCCTTGATGCCCACAATGTTGCTGCAGGTGACCTTGAGGCACTTAATGGCCTCAAACTGAACGTTGTCCCATTGGCGGTTATTGTTCCCACTGCAACACAAGGGTGAGGATGAGGCTACAGCACAACAAGGGTGAGGGTGAGGGTGAGGTTAGGGAGAGGGAGGCACCTTCATAACACCATGCCAAGGGTCACTCATGTATCAAGAAGCAACACAGAGAAGTAATAATAATTCATGAACAAAACTTATTCCTACAAGTGACTTAATTAAACACCACACTACAATCTATCTATCTATTCTTTCTTTTAAGGTTGGAGTTACACATGCTATGAAACAAGAGAAACAGGAGAGAGAAACACAACACACTTTCTACCCTATCATCACAAAACACACTTCACAAATATTATCACAACACAAACTTGAATGTAAACTTATGCAACAGTAACACAAGACATCAAATTAATAGTGTTTACTAAGGCTGTGTGTTGATAATTTGATTGCATCTGATTATTTAGTTTTATTCTATTGTCTATTTTCATTCCTCCTCCTCCTCCTCCTTCCTTTGCCCCTCTCTATCCTGTTCCTCCTATATTTCTACCATGCACTACTGATCCTAATCCTTCCTCTCTCTTCCATCTTCTTCATCTAACTTGTTGTATTCCTCTTTCCATTTCTCTCTCCTTCCCCGTTTATCACGCTACATTTAACACATCATTCATTCATTCACATATAGGAGAAAAGGAAAAAATATACATCTCCTGTGTTCACTTATAGGAAGGAGAAAGTATTGTACTATTAAAAGAAATAATAATAATGATGATAACTTTAGGTGGGTTCATAAATCTATTGTCTTATATTTCACTGACATTCCATCTAGCTAATCCTTCTTCAGGTTCAAACAAAACTCTGAAATACTTGAAAAATAACTCACCTTTGCAGTTAACTAGGTAATGAAATCATAGACCAAAGGAAAAGGAAAAGAAAAAATGTGATTAATGCTTCATCAATATTTACAGGCACAGGAAACATGAAATAATATGGTGATTCAAAAATTTTGAGACTTGTACTTGTGATTGCATATTAATTAAGTGAACTAAATAACTAACACACACACACACACACACACACACACACACACACACACACACCAGTAAAATATGCATCAAAACAAACTCACATTCCTACCACTAAACTGTGCAAAGGTTTCTCTCTATAACTACTAAAACATAACACCTTTCGATTAAAATATATAGACACACCAAATATAAGCAAAAAATTTCAATACAGCAAGATGGTACAAAGTCACACTCCTCCATACCAAAACAGACATTGTATTAGCACACAAAATAAAGGGTAATAGGATGCACTGTACTATTCTGCATTCCCTTGATGGAGTGAGACGTGAGGTGAAGAAATAAACTCATGCAATGCAACACTAAGGACTCATAACAGTGTATGTAGATCAGACGCACTTCAGAGAGAGAAAAAAAAATATACAAGAGTGAAGAGAGACAGACAAGGAACAGAAATACCACCAAAAATAAAAAAAAGTCAATATAAAAACTCGGTAACAAAGAAAAGGAAGAACAAGACAACAACAACAACAATAACATCATCAATAACAACACACAAAGTCTCCTACCCTCTATAACACTCATTGAGGATGTTGAACAGCTGACGGAGGCCGGTCTGAGCAAACTCCTGCAGCCACGTGATTTTGTTGCTGCGGAGAGCCACCTGCAGCGTCTCGAGTGTCTTGACAATTGCCTTGGCGCTCAGGTCCTCCCTCTGCAGGTACTCAATGTATTCCTTCGGGGAGTCTAGTTTGTGCTGCGTTTGTGCCATCTGGGAAGGTTAAGAAAGGGGGGGAGAGGGGTTAGTATTATATTATTAGTCTGTTACTCTTTATTACTCGTTGTTACTCGTCCTCTGTGGTTCTGTCTCATTAGTTTCTTTGTTGTTCTTCTTTATTTGTCATGTGTGTTGGTTGCTGTTTGTTCTTTGTGCCATGTTGTTTGTCCTTTATTATTTATTTATCTTTTGTCATCTATTATTCATTATCATTCACTCATCCTCTACTTTTCATCACACATCAATCATCACCCGCATCCACCTCCTACCACGCGACCTTCTCCGAGCCTCTCTGCACCACACACACCCACACCACACCACACACACACCACCTCACCTTATAATTGTTCTCCAGCATGATCCGCATCTTGTCTACGGGAGTGTTCAGCATCACGGTCTCGTTGAAGATGTTCATATCCTTCATCATGTTCTGAAACTTCTCCCGCACCTGAAAAAACAAGGATCATGGTCAACGAGTCTCCTTCCTTCATTTTCTTTGACTCTGCTTCCCTCCTTTGTCTCGGTGTTGTGTTGACGTGAGTTTGTCATTGCAAATAAATAAATAAATACAAAAAAATGACCCACGCAACAAAATCAAAGACGACAAACAAACCTGAAATTCCCATCCTATTCCTAACCCCAATTTAGTCTCCAATCCCTATAACAGGTGCGGGTCGTTACCTCCTCGTCCGCCAGGTTATCAAGGTAGTACTGGTCCTCCTCCATCTCATTCAGGTCCAGCTCTGAGTTGGACCTTGGAGGGTTACTGATGCGTTCCTTGCTCGGCACCTTCTTCTTGGAGGTGCCTGTGAGCATTTTGTCCATTTTGTTGAGCTGCGGGGAGAGAGGCGGGTGAGTGAGGAGGTGTGACATGTAGCAATGGGTGATGATGGGTGATGCTGGGATAGGTAAGGAAGGAAAGAAGGAAGGAAGGAATAATGGGTGACATATAACACCTTGAGGTAGTATAAGGTGTATAATGAGCACAATACAGGTACAAACAGGTAATGTATAACGAATAATGAGTAAGGTTGAATGACTGCTACAAGCCACGAGTAATGAATGAATGAATGAAGGGATAAGGTTCACAATGACAGACAGACACAAAGTAGAGTGACCCTATGGGAGGTTTTAACAAGTTTTAATCAGTCAAACCACCACAATGACAATATCTGTGGTGATAGATTGATAATTATAATCAAAAATATCACAAACTGAACCCATGATGGTAACCTTAACTTTTTTGATAAACCATTTACAATTAATCCCATTTATTAAGTTACTTTCTACTATCAAACATTTTCTTTTCTTCTATGTCACAAACCGTTGGCGTCAGTAGGCTTTATAGAGGCAAAGATGGACTTGCCTCTTGCCTGTTATTGGACTAACCTAATAAGCGTAATACCAGAGGGATGAGTGTACTTAAAAACCAAACATGATTTACCCATTTCAGAACCTTCGTAAAATACATCACTTAAAATCTGGCGCACTATTCCAGGTTAAAGAATTATATATACTTTTTTTATTTATTCATGTGATTGACTTCATAATGTGTTCACTTAGTATTCTTTGCCATGTATATATAGATGGTAACTTCTCCGCCACAGTCATCCCCTTCTGAGTAAGTTTTCAAAGGGGGAGACAGTGGCAGAGGAAGAGAATCATTTTAAGGGACACAGACACAGATAAATAGATTGACAGATAAGATAAAAGGGTAGAAAGGTACATAAATAAATAGTGATAAGTAGATAAGATAATCTACATCTATAATCTACAAGAAATCTACATAATCAGAGAGAAAGAGAGAAAAAAAGAAAGAAAGACAGAGAAGGCATAAATTAGACAAAAAGATATATATAAACAGACAAATAGACAGATAAAATAGATAGAAAGGTACATAAATAAAAAAAATAAATAGATAGAAAGATATATAGACAGATAAACAAATAGACACAAAGATACATACAGACAGACAGAAAGACTAACATAACACACAGACACAAACATACATACATACACACACACTAATACTCATACTCACAAAGCTATGGGACTTGGACTTGTCATTTTTAGACGACATGCTGGTGGCTGGAGGAACATGAAAGAGATGATCAAGTGTGTGCGGCAGTGCGTTGGTGAGACAGGCTGGTGGTGCCGAGGGTGTGTTGAGGGTGTGTTGAGGGTGTGTCGAGGGGCGGCCGCTGCTACAACCACAAGTCAACCTGTGAGGGGTAGAATGTGGTAGAATATGTGGTAGTTATTTACACACAAACACACACAGAGAAAACTACAACACAAATATAAAAAAAAACAAGGCACTACAAAATCACCTTCACATAATAATAATAATAATAATAATAATAATAATAATAATAATAATAGTAATCACTGCAATAACTATCTTGTGTTTAGTCCTGATGTGTCAGAGGCAAACTGAGGCACATTCCAGCCTACTTAGAACACCTGTGACAACTGGGGCAACAGGTGTGTGTGTGTGTGGATGTGTGTGTGTGTGTGTGTGAATACGTACATGTGTGAGTGTGCATGTGTTTACCCCCTTCAAATAAACTGTTTACATGCCTCCGAGTCACTGCCGCTACGTATAAACTGTATATGAATTGTTCCTCTCTATGTACTGTATGTTTTCATGGGGTGTATATGGCAGGTTAGAGGTGGAGGGGAGTTAGGTGGGAGGTGGGTGTGGGTGTGGGTGTGGGTGTTGTGGACTAGATGATGTGGGAAACTGTGGAATCTTTAACATGTGTAGCGAGGGAGGTGGAGGTGGTGGTGGTGGTGGTGGTGGTGGTGGTGGTGGTGGTGGTGGTGGTGGTGGTGGTGGTGGTGGTGGTGGTGGTGGTGGTGGTGTAATAGTGGAATGGTAGAATAGTTACGGCTGACATTACACAACTTATCCTCTTAGTAATGCGTTCTGTATGTTACGTCGGTAAATAATTCCACAATACTCATTCATTTGTACGTAAATCTATATTGCTCTTCGGTAATATAACTCTCTCTTTCTATTACTCTTTCTTCTATAGGGAACCGGCATAAGGCATTTTTTATAACGTTTATTATTACCCTTGGCCGGTTCTCCAATAGCATAAATAAAATAAAAAATAATGAACGTATAATATAGAGCTAAAATAATATAGAAAAGGTTGGTTATAAGGCTTTTAGAGACCGCTAACTCCTGCGGAACATTATTCTTGAAGCGTTCTGTCATAGGTATAGCATTAAAACACTCCTGCGGGATTTTTTTTTTAACGTATTTTTGTTGTCCCTTAGCCAATACCCTTTTAATGCAAGAAAAAAATAAATAAAAAATACACTGAATCACCTCTATAGGCTGGCTGCTGTGGATAAATTTGTGAGTCTTTCAAAAAATTAAGTTATCAAAACAAAGCAAGTTAAATAGCAACTCAATATAATCTGATCACTTAATACAATGAGTGAAGGATAAGAAGATGAGGTTATATTAAATGATAGATATTAATTTTGATGTATTGAAAGTGATAACCCATAATAATTAGCAAGTTAGAGTGTTAGAGTACTGAAATAAGACAGTTTTAAGACAGTGAGAGACAAAACTGTGATGATTTGGGTACATACAATAGATGGATAAAGATAAGAATGACAAAGATACAAGAAGAGGAAAGATGAGGTTTATAGATGTAGTGAGAAAAGACATACAGGTCAATGCATAGGATAGAGTACAATTTAGACGGATAATCCACTGTAGTGACCTTTAATGGATGTAACTGAGGAAACATATTGAATTATTATGAGGGAGTGTGTATGTGTATGTGTGTGTGTGTGTATGAGGTGTGTGGAGAAGTATTGAATTATTATGAGTGTGTATAAGGGTAATGGTAATAGTAATAGTAATAGTCACACCCTTGAAGGAATCCCAAAGTAAAGGTGATAGATAAGATAGATAAAGCCTACGTATGTATGTATGTATTAATAATTGTGTATAGATTCAAGTCTCTTCCCTTCTTTACTAATATAATAACACATAGATAAGTAACATTGAAATTACGAGTCTCTCAACACAAACTATTATTATCTTCTATAGTTAAGTCAATACATCAACCCTTCCAATGACGTTCTTTCACCCTTAACCCTACCTCCCCTACACACCCTGTTTCTCTTCCCTTTCACCCTACCTCCCCTACACACCCTGTTTCTCTTCCCTTTCACCCTACCTCCCCTACACACCCTGTTTCTCTTCCCTTTCACCCTACCTCCCCTACACACCCTGCCTGCCTTCTCTACCACCTCTGACCCTGCCTCCCTTTCCTTGCACCCTGTACCGTCTCTCTTCCCTTGCACCCTTAACCCTGCCACCCCTACACACACGTCCTCACCCTGCCACTCTCACCCTTGCCTTACAACCTTTTCTTGTGTGTCAGCTATTATTAATGACCTACACCACAGTCATACACAATCCTACACACACTAGTTAATCATGAGAGTAGTGCATGCAGCCTTACACACGAGGAATGTCTCCCTAACAGCCGTGTGACGCAAGGAATGTCAAATTAATAAGTGTTTAACTCGGGAACTAAACAGGACTTGGTGTTGTGAGCAGTGTTGTGAGTGTGTCCTCCACCACTGGCACTGTATGAGGCACTCTGGAGGTGGCAGTGACCTTGGGCTGCGATGCTGGGTGGATGGGAGGGTCGTGGAGGCGGTGGTGGAGGTGTTAGATGTCTATTTATCTCCTCAACGTCTCTTTCGCAGGCGCCATCTTGTTTTTCACGCCCAAAAACACAACTCAACAATAAATAAACACTTTCATCCATGGTTTTCTATGTCTTATTTTATTATATATATTATTTAAATACTTAATAATATTTGGCTTGTTCCCAAAATGTATTAGAAGACTAATTTTAATAGTTTATAGTGTTTATATATTGCAACCAAACTTCAATGTTTAGCAGTATTAGATGAAATAAGTATAAAAGTAACACTGAATATGTTAGTTATTGTGTATTGATATTTTCTAATTCAAATTTATACGGAAAGTTGGGAGAAATTGACATTTTGTTAAAGTTTTTTATATGTATGAACTCATCTGTCAAATAGATATACAGTTTGCAATACCAAAGGCAGCTGTAGGCAAATTCTAAATGTATTTATCAATTGTTGGTAATACGTTACATGAATCACCATCAAATCTATTTGCAGCATGGAGATAATGACGTCATTCTTTTATATACAACTTGGCTGCGTTTTGTTTACTTAAGTCAACCTTGAAAGGCTTTGAAGATTCACCTCAGCGCTGCCAGAGTACAGCTAGACGCGGCGTGACCCTTCCATGGCACTGCACGCTCACCTAATGCATCATCTCACCTGCCTACATGCACCACACTATAACGCCACCACACACCACCTCCACTAATAAACCATGATGTATGTGAAGTGATGAACAGACACACACACACACACAGCCGATACTGCCTCACAATATATTACCTGGCAACAGCACGGAGGTGACGGGAAGATGTAACTGTAAGGGTTAGAAGGACTATTTATGGATTTATATATTATTGTTGTTTTCTAGCGGCAGTGGTGCAGATATACATGGCTTGATGCCTTGACCGTGAAGCAACAGTTGACGTGTAGTGCTGGGGAGGATTATTAATGACTAACATATGAGAGGAGAGAGTAGATAGATGTGCAAGGTGCCACATTCCACTTTCCCGGAAACGCACCTATTACTGCGTTTAAGGTTATATACTGCCGCTAACCACCTACCTCAGGCTGTTTCCCTAACTGTACCCAAGCACGCACGACCATCTACAGAAATCATCAAGAATTTAACTATTATTTCAACTATTAATGAATTACTACTACTTGTCTATCTCTATACGGACCCCTATCTTCCTTACAAGGGGCTAGCCGAGACAAGGTATTCAATTTTCTCTCTCCCTCTACGTTTTGTCTCATAGTAAGAAACAATGTATAGGAAGGGATCCACAGTCCCTACGACCTGTCTATCTTTAGTTGAGAATAAGGTAGCAGTATGGAGCAAACAAAATATATCAGGTACTTTCACCATCTTCTACATCACTTCAAGTACGATTGCTTTATAAACTCCTTACTGTTTACTTCTCAGATGTATGTTTGTATGAATGTCGTGCGCAGATGGAAACAACTCTCGATGTAGTTTTTCTAGTTCTGTCTTCCTTCAAGGGTTGACTGAATACTTATTTTATGGATTAAGAATACATGGATATTGACAGGTTTTGTTAGTATACTTAACAATGCTGCTGGCTGAACTATAATGAGAGAGAGAAAAAAAAAGAAAAAAAAACTATGGGTAAGAATACTCAGGTAAGGCCATGCTAGGGAACGAATGTAACAGGTGAAAGTTGTATGTAGGTGTACAAATGTTTTGGGGGCGTCAATGATGATGATGATATGATGGAGTTGAGTGGTATACATTACAAGGTTGAGTTAATGCACCATTGTTCACTCCATACTGACAGGCAGGTCCGGTTTGGCCCAGCTGTGGCGAACCGGTGTCGCGTGCTTGGAGGTCTGTGTGTGGGAGAGGTCCGGTTAGTTTATTAAAGGTGTGCTCATCAGTGGCATTCTGACGCGATGACAATCAAAACTTTGTTTACAAACATTACTGCTGAGCATGCGCAGTTTGGGGCGGACCTCTCGACATACACACCTCCGAGCACGCGACACCGGAGGCATAACGCACTAACCTTCACTCTGCTGGTAGGCCTCTTCTATTTGTTCCCAATAATCTACTCCGGATTCTGCTCAGAATCCGAATCCGTTTTGGATTCGGTGGGTACAAATAGAACATCAGAATCTGTTTTGGATTCGCTGGATCAAAACAATAACAATGAGAGGCCAGTCGCTGCCCAGCCGTCACACTAGTCACTTCTCCGAGGAAGTGTTGAGAGTTACAGCTTTCATTACCTGATGCATTTAGGGCGACAACGGCACCCATAATTATCAGCAACCTGCTTATTGTACAATAAAAAAAATTATATAACTAAATGTGTTATTGAAAACCCCATTAGATTCTTGAAAAGTAGATTCAGGTCTAATGAGCCGCGAGGTTAATACAAAGTGTCTTGGGTTAAAACAGTGCACATGCTGATTCTTTCATTATATTTCTGATATTGTTTGATAGTCTATAATTAAGACATTTTATTCCTGCCTTTATTAAGTGCCTTATTACCTGGTTATGACTTGAATTCTTTCAAAAGAGGAGTGTCAAGACACCTTTGTTAACTAGACCTCCACCCCTTGCTTCTATTTCTCCTACAGTCGTCTTTACAGGATGGCGACAAGGGGGATTTTTTTAACGTATTTTTGTTGTCCCTTAGCCAGTACCTTTTCAATGTATAAAAAATATATACTATATATAAACTTTTTTGTATTTCTTTACAAATACTGTTCCACCTCTACTCTAAATATGAAGTCCTACATACTATACATAGTGTACTCAACATATCTGTGAAGGTTTCAGGCGGTGCTCACCATTATTTACCTCGCAAAACGTCTTTGAAGTTAGGTTAGGTTATGTTAAGTTATGGTTAGGTTAAGTTTTGGTTATGTTAAGGTTGTTAGGTTAGGTTACGGTTATGTTATGGTTAGGTTAAGTTTGGTTAGGTTCGGTTCAGTTAAGTTCGATTATATAAGATTTTTACATTTTATTACCTAAAAGTTAGGGTTCGCAACTTAGATTTGTTCTGGGTTTGGGTAATAAAATGTAAAAATGCTATATAACCGAACCTAACCTAACTAACATAACCGCAATCTAACCTAACAACCTTAACCTAACCATAACTTAACATAACCTAACCAACATAACCTAACTAACTTCAAAGACGTTTTGCGAGGTAAATAATGGTGAGCACCGCCTGAAACTTTCACAGATGTGTTGAGTACACTATGTATAGTATGTAAGATTTCATATTTATAATAAAGAGGTGGAGCAGTAGTTGTATAGAAATACCCCTTATTTTTATATATGTCTAACCTGTGGCGCCAATAGGTTTACCCTGGTTAGGTTAGATTTGGGTAAAACTTCACTTTCACACCCGCCCAAAAAACCTTACATTCCCACATGTCCTCATGTTTATTGGGAGATGGGGAATGTGGATATCTTATCAGCTATTTATTTGCGACAGTAATGAGTGTCAGAATCGTTTGTGTATATCAATGTAAAACTCCCGAGTAGAGCTTCCCCTTAACCAAAAAAAACGTTGGGGATATCTTATTTAACTGTTTATTTGCTACGGTTATACATATTTTTGTACCTACACTAGCATTTATGCAACATTTTTTTACCATTTAATCTCTTCCACGCACATGTAAGTTGTTTTCTTGGGAGTATATATATCAAAATTCAAAGAAAACAAATAATCCGGTTAGAGGCTGCCGTTATATTTCCTTTCTTTCTGGTATTCATCACCATTATTATACAATTTTAAGCCTACAGTAGTATTTCTGCACCTTTTCTTTACCACTTAATATCTTTCTCGTATATATACACTGTTTTATTGGAAGTATAAATTAATAATTGATTCCGAGAAGAGGCTGCTGTTATATATCTCCTTTGTTTCTGGTATTCATCACCACTATTATTCAATTCTGTGTCTACAGCAACATTTCTACAACGTTTCTCTACCGCTTACTATCTTCCTCGTATATATACACTGTTTTATTGGAGGTATATATCAATATTAAATTCTGAGAAGAGGCTGGCTCAGGCTGGTGCAAAAAACCCGCGAACGAGTGTCGTCTGCTATAACCCACCTCCGGAAACAGATTCGACGGATTCATGAATCTGTTACAGATCACGGGTTAAGATTGTAAATAGAACACGATTTTGCGGCTATGCCCCGCCCAGAGGGGCCAAGCCCCGCCCAGATTCAGTGATCTGAAACGGATTCACGCAAATAGAAGAGGCCTAAAAATATTGTGTATCAATGCGTCATTAGATGCACGCCATGACAGTAAAAATGGTAGTCAGATTTAGTAGTGGTGTAAGCAATAAAGGCAAGCAAATTGGCATCACCACCACGATTCACTACACTACAAAACCCCACTTCCACCACCTCCACCACCACCACACACCACGTTAACACCACACCACCACCACCACACACCACGTTAACACCACACCACACACCACACCACCACCGCCGCCGCCACCTTCACCCTAACATCCAACACACTTACCACGGAGACTGCACTCAGGGTTTGCTTCACACTCGGCAGGGACATGGGACCGAGGATGATATGTATATAGAAGAGCACAGCACGGCACAGCACGGCACAGCACAGCACGGCACAGCATGGCACGATACAAGGCACACACAGCCATTCACCTCGGGTCCAGGAAGGAGAATGTCTACTTCCCGTTTTCTACTTAGTCCTGCGAGCGCAACTTGTATCAAATCCTCTTTGAATTACCAATTGGTTTCTTTCTATTTTCACCCAGCTACCCGATCCTAACGACTGTTAACTGTTATTACCACATATCTTATTCTAATATATCTTCCCATACATTCTTGCACGTCTTCACGGGCATAATGACAGTGCTGTCCATGTTACTTGTTTGTCCAAGAGGCAACTATATCTTTTAAGCAGTATTTCGCAAGCGACTATAGGATTTTATGACTTAACCAAAAGACTTGTATCCATATTAATTGTAGGTAAGTACGAGTGAGTGCCATGCTCCCACTACCAATACCACCATCACTGCGTCTCCACAGTGGCAGGAGGAGCTTGCAAAACAAAAACACGTTTCATTGTGGAATATAAGATGTTTATTTAGTCAAATGCATAATTGGTTAGACTATCTCCATGACACACACACACACACTCACACACGCACGCACGCACACACACACACACTAGTTGACAAATAAACGAGCCATCGATGAATTACTACATTATAAAATCACTAACTTGTCCATTCGCTTCATCATTTTTAAAAACCAAGTCCCCCTGGTCACTACCAACTTAAAAGCAATCACTGTAAATAAATAAACACAATAAAATTACATAAATAAAACCTTTTTGAATTCACGAACGAAGCACTGAAACAACTGCGTGTCGATCTCAGTTTCGTAGAAAGTAGAACAATGAAAATTGTTTTAGTTTGTGACATAAGTTCAAACATCTGCCTCTGCCTCACAGCCACTTGAACACATCATATGCTCTCTCTCTCTCTCTCTCTCTCTCTCTCAAACACATTTTTTCACATCATGGAGTGACTGTGTATGCTCAAGAATATAAAAAAAAAAAATAAAGGAAGTGAAGCTGCTTCAAACAATTCAAACGAGACAATCGAGTGGAAGTAAAATTACTTTAACGTTAAACTCCAACGCACCAACATTCTACATTATACAAATCATGAAAAGTATGACTCCACTACTATACAAAGGTGTATATATGCATGTATGTATGTATGTATTCGAGCACTGGTACTCGCTTAGTGGGAGGCAGGAGGGTTAATAGCAGATCATTATTCTATTTTTTAATAATA
Source organism: Metacarcinus magister (assembly GCA_029783475.1). Taxonomy (NCBI): domain Eukaryota; kingdom Metazoa; phylum Arthropoda; class Malacostraca; order Decapoda; family Cancridae; genus Metacarcinus; species Metacarcinus magister. The sequence goes on along the minus strand of JAPQNM010000028.1, from coordinate 1,565,670 downwards.
ATAATGATAATGATAATAATAATAATCAATACACAAAGCATCGCAGCACAGGTCAATGCTGAATAAATGTTACAGTTGATAACAGACACAATACGTTAGCTAGTTGGTGCTGAATAACATACAAAAAATATACATATTAATTATTTGTAATTAAAGGAACATTATTATTTACTTCCAACAAATATAATAAACATATCTGAAAACAAAACAATTATCATTTGACTTTCAACAACAAAAAATAACATCGATTTAATGAAAAAATATTCTTTTAAAACGATAATTTAAATACGGTTGAAAACAGAAGCAAAGTATATAAAAAATTATAAAATATGGATCGTTTTAATGAATGTACACGATTATATATCATTAAAAGTACAGTGTTTCTCCTCCTCCCTCCCTCCTTCCTTCATTCACTGGCGTCCCTTGTTCCCCTTTCTCCCTACTTCTGAATTTTGACCTAAGCGGAGCAACAGTTTAAGAATATATTTACAACAGTGATCATTCTGCTTGTCAAGTGCGTGTAGTAATAGTGATACTAGTAGTTGAAAATAAAAAGGGAAGAAGATCAATAATGCACAAATTCTACAAAATATTATATGACCTATTGTTTCACTCTCCCACATGCCAAAATTTCCTATACATTTTGAAGAGAAAATAGAGTTGCTTCTCCCCACAACACAAGGCAATTGACAGTGATTTCTTCAGTGATGCAATGCTACTGTTTTTTATATTTACATAATCTTTCTTGCAACATTTTTTCTCCAATCAGACAGCGAGCGTACAAAAACATTATTCCTTCCTGCACCTTGTAAGTCTACTTCTGCCTCTCTAAAAGCGTTATTTATTATTATTAATTTTTTTTTTTTAAATATATAGTTTGTTTTTATCTATTATTCATTTGCTTTGGTTAGATTATCATTATTAGCGTCATTACTACGATCTCTCACATACCGTTGTCATGATGTGTGTGTGTGTGCTATTTACTTTTCTCTCGTTAAACCTGTCTAGCCGCTTTTACGTGTTTTGTATCCTTGTATGATTCATCTCACAACACCTGCTGGTCCCATGACGATGATAATAATAATAATAATAATACCACCAATAATAATAATAATAATAATAATACCACCAATAATAATAATAATAATAATAACAATAATCTCATTAATAACTAATACCAACAACCACAACAATAATAATAATAGTAATAATAACAATCAACTAATCAACAATACCAACATACTGGTGCGCCTCACGTGTTCCAGCTGCACTATGCCAAGGGTGCTAGCGGCTCCACCCACACCACCTCAGAATACTGCTACTACGCCAAGGAAGGGACAGAGGGTTCGGTGGTTCATACACGTGATTCGTAATAGATACGACTCGTTCATAAACAAGATTCGGAGTAGTTTTAGTCAACTGACTCGCAAGAATAACAGAAAACAAGATATTTCATAAAAAAAAATAGTTAAATAATTACCACCTCCCGAAAAACTTGATAAACAAATAAAGTCAATCTCTTACGTGTTTACAACGATGACAGTTTTTTCCCATGATGATGGTGATAATGGTGTTAGGTATATAACAATCTTACTTCATGTGCTTTATTAAATTTACAGCCAACTGCTTGCATTTTTATACAATATATACCTTTGAGAGAAGCGTGAGTACAGGCTTATATTAAGTAATGTATTTAGAGCTGCTTCCATCCCTTCCTCTCTCTCTCGAGTTACATAGCAGCACACTGATCAGGCTAAAAGGTGTGGCGCTGTGACCTCCACTGCCATTCCAACACTTCAGTTGCACCTATTGCCATGTGGCACCGCTGGCACCGCTGTAAGAACAGGGATAGGAAGGGGGAAAATTGGAAGTGAATACTAGGAAAACAATAGGAGGATTTAACTTAAAATAGGAAATCAGCCTCCCACACCTAGTTAGCAGCGGTCATACAACACTGCCAGGTTATGAGGCGCTACTTCCCCGTCAAGTCCACCAAGACAAGACTAACAGATTCACCATCTCACCCCTGTACCTGTGTCACCCAGCTACCTGTCAAGGACGCGAAGGAAGGAAAGAACGTATCAGCTGAAGAAAATTATAAAAAGGTGATTAAATAATCCCCCCGAATTAGGCATCTATAGATCATTTAGTTCTGCTAGGGTTAACGAGAGCGCACCCCTCTCACCAAGAAGCTGCCATGAGCCAGGATCGAACTCGCAACCTTAAGGTCACGGGCAGAGCACTGTACCACAGAGCCACTTGGCCCCAAAGAAAATTATAAATTCATAAACTGAATCACACCAACTCATTCAAATATTTTCTTTTCATGTCAATGGGATGAAATGCCTATTTTATCCTGACAACCCACCCCGTGACTATCCAATCACATGCATCCTCCCCTTGAAATTCACCAATCCCACGCAATCGTCGGGGTTGTCCATCACATCAGCCAATTACATGTAGCAGAACATCCGAGGGGGAGGAGTTGAACATCACGTTAATCTGAAGACTATTGTGGTAGTTGTATGCATGTATTTATGTACGTCTGAACACGCTCGTATATAACCGCGCTTGTCATGAAAGGTCTAGTCACAGCTGCACGTCTTAAGAGTTAAGATCATGTTTTCACCTTCACCTGAACTTATCTGATATCGCTTTCTCAAAACTGGCAAAAATCGCTTGACCTTTATGGTGGTTATATCACCCAACACTGACCTTCACCAAACAAAGGAGTATTCCTGCCCCACATTGCATCATACAGCAGTTCTTGACCAGACTAACACACCCTAGAAGGTAAAAGGCTATCAGGTCTATGACGAGACTAATGAACAAAAATGACACACACTTAATGAAGGAGTTGTGTGGTTACAATCATCATTCTCAACTCTAAATATTATCCTCATCTCTTCCCTTGTAAGCGTAAAATGTATGCCAATGTTACGGTAAACAAAAAAATAATGCCCCTACTATCCTTTTACTCTTCCTCATTGTTGATTCTTACTTTCTTGCCTGATTTTAGCTGCTCTTATTCCTTTAAAATGGTAAGTTGACTTTTGCATCTTCACATGTCACACGTCCCTTTTGTAAGTTATGTCAGGTCTCCCTTCCCCATGTGGTAAGTCAACTATACCTTTTTAAACATGTTCTAAGTTAGCCGCTATTTCTATGGGTCCCAGAACATTCACTTTTAAGGCTAAGTTGTCACATCACTGAGATATATATATAGAAGGCTAAGGTAGTCACTCCTGGCCTCCTCCTTCACCTGCTTACTCCTTGGTAATGATTTAATGATACGTAAACACACTGGCAGTACCTCGGTGACATGTGTTCACGTGTATATTTCTTAGCAATATGATCCATGAACACCGCACTGAAAATGACCTTAGTTGGCAAGTTATATTAATGTGCTCTGTGAGGAGGTGAGGAGTGACCCGAAGTAACAGTCACTTAGCCAGTTAGTCAATCAGTCAGCTACGTCAGTCTGTCAGTCAGTCATCCGGCTTGAATATTTCTGGTAAGAGATACGTAAATTTTTTACATATAGCATTAGTTGTGAGTATCTTCACTTCACTGTACACACACACACACACACACACACACACACACACACACACACACACACACACACACACACATTCACACACATACACATACACATACACACACTCATACAAAGCCCCTCTCATAGTGTAGGATCATTAGGGGCCATCAATTCTAAGCCTACATATTAGCATATTGTGAGGGTATTTACATTTTAACGTAGTAATGTCTAGAGTTACCACTAAAATAAATCCCGCAGTAAACGTACACATGCACATGCATATGTACACACAGCGACACTGGCTGTGCAGGTCAGGGTTTCACTGTTTGAAACATGTGTCCGGGACTTCAAAAGTGCTACAAAGTTTTGGTAGTTTTCAACTCTACACACACACTACACAACAAAGCTTCATCAAAAGAGGTCAAGTTGGTTTCCTTCTGTTCATCATTGTGTGAAAAAAAAAAGCCAAAATGAGATGTGATAATTCGTTTTTTTTCAAAGAATATCATCTTTCTCCTCTCTCTTTTTGTCTCTCTTTAGGTCTGTGTCGATGAGAGGGCACGAGGAGCCATATTACAGTGGCCAAAGAGTTCTGACTTTATCTGTGAGTTGTCCTGTCAGCTGGCCGTAGGGGTAAGCAGGCTGGTAGGGCTGCGGGTTGAAGATCTTATTGGCCTCCTCATAATTCGTGACCTTGTTCTCGTTGGACACGTTGGAGACATTTGGCACGTTAGGGACGAGGACGAGACTGTTCACATGGTTCTTCTGCGTGAACAGCTTGGCGTACTCCTGGTAGTCAAAGCCTTTCTTCTCGGAGTGCATGAATCTGTGGCTGTTAAGGTGGCTTTCCAGGCTGAATCGCTTCCCACACTCGTCACACTCAAACTTCTTGCCGAGGCTGTGTACAAACTGGTGGCTGCTCAGGTGAATCTGCTGGGCAAACCGCTTCCCGCACTCTTCACATTCGTACATCTTCTCCTCGCTGTGCACGAATCTGTGGCTATTGAGGTGGCTCTTCTGGGTGAACCGGCGACCACACTCCAGGCACTCGTATTTTCTTTCCTCGTTGTGGATGAACTTGTGGCTGTTAAGATGACTCTTCATGGAGAACCTCTTACCGCACTTCTCACACTCGTACCGCTTCAGGTCATTGTGAAAGAACCGGTGGCCATTGAGATGGTTCTCCTGTGCAAAACGCCTTCCCCAGTCCTGTGTGTCCGTCTTCTTCTCGTCACTGTGGATGAACCTGTGGCTGTTAAGATGGACCTCCTGTGTGAACCTCTTGCCACACTCCTTGCATTCGAACTGCTTCTCCTCACTGTGCACGAACGAGTGGCTGTTCAAGTGGCTCTTCTGGGCAAATCGCTTCCCGCACACCTCACACTCAAACCGCTTCTCCTCTGTGTGTACAATGCGATGGCAGTTGAGGTGACTCTCCAGAGCAAATCGCTTGTGGCAGACATCGCACTCGAACCGTTTCTCCTCCGTGTGTACGAATCTGTGGCTGTTGAGGTGGCTGCGTTGGATGAACCTTTTACCGCATACTTCACACTCAAACTTCTTCTCACAGTGAACCAGCATGTGGCTGTTCAGATGACTCTTGTGGAAGTACCGTTTGTTGCAGATCTCACACGCAAACTTCTTCTCACTGTGGACTAACATGTGGCTGTTCAAATGACTCTCTAAGATAAACCGTTTGCCACAGATCTCACAGCCAAACTTCTTCTCACTGTGCACCAACATGTGTCCATTGAGGTGGCTCTTCTGCACAAACTGTTTGCCACAAACCTCGCAGTCAAACTTCTTGTCGGTGTTGTGGACAAGCATATGTCCCGTCAGGTGGCTCTCCATTGTGAACTTCTTGCCGCATAAGTCACACTCGTACTTCTTCTCCCCAGTGTGCACCAACATGTGAGAGTTGAGGTGGCTCTTCTGAGCAAACCGCTTGTGACAGGACTCACATTCATACGGCTTCTCTCCAGACTGCAGCCACATCTCAATTTGGGAGCGCAGCTTGTTCTGTTCCTTGGCAGCGCCGGTGTCCTCAAAGTGTGCCACAGTGCCGTAGGTGGTGCCAGGATGCTGCTGGGGATGCTGGGCCACGTCAAACACCGTCTGCGTCACTTTGTTCACCTTGTCTGGGTAGATTGGGTGGTGAAGTTCCGCCATGACGCTCCAGGGATGGCGTGGAGAGGCCCAGTGTGGTTTTGGGTCATGGAGGATGTCACACCTCACTCCATGCTGCTGACCCTCCTCCCTCTCCTTCTACGACTGCCCTCCTGGTGAATAACCCCGAAGATTAGTGTGACGGGGTGGTCGGTGATCCTGTTGGTGCTGCCAGTTCCCCTGTTGCTCTGTGTTCCCCGCCACTCCACAATCTGAAAGAAGGACATTCTCACTGAGTGCTCCTTTCTCTCTCCTCCCTCTTCCCCTTGTCTCTGCATTCTCACACGGACAATTTAAACCCTCATTCACCCCCCTCCATTCCCCCCAAAACACCCCTTTTCTCTACTCCACTCCCTGTTCTTTTTCTACTTCTTTCCACACGCTTTCTCCTCCTCCTCCTCCTCCTCCTCTGTCCATCATCACACAGGCAATTTACACCCTTCCTTTACCACCCCCTTAAAAAAAAAACATTTTAAATCCAAAAACATTTTTCTACTCTTTTTCCAGCCCACCTGATGTGAGCGTTACTTGTACTACCCGTGGAAGTGAGTGAAAAAGAGGAACTCAGGTAACACTGTACTATAGTCTTCCAAATCTTAACATAGATTCCTGGTAGGGCAGAATCCAGTATTTCCATGGGTCCAACGCTGCCAAATTTCGTTAAAGCATTTTATATGCCTTTTACTTATGTACCTCAAGTTCTATCTGGGTAGACATGCAGCGTTGGATCCATGGGAATACTGGATTCTGCCCCACCAGGAATCTATGTTAAGATTTGGAAGACTATAGACAAAAAAAATGTGATGTAAAGTGATGTGATATGAGAGAGAGAGAGAGAGAGAGAGAGAGAGAGAGAGAGAGAGAGAGAGAGAGAGAGAGAGAGAGAGAGAGAGAGAGGAATAAAAAGTGTGGAAAGCATATTTATTCCCCTTTGAAGTCCATCAGCACCACACCACAACAACACCTTCAATCAGTCAGTCAGTCAGCCATTCAGTCAACTAGTAAAGAGCCAGCTCGTCAGTGAGCCACAGTCACAAAACTAATCAACCAACAACCCATCACCAATCACCTAGCCAGCTGTTTATCATTCTATCCGGCAAAAAGTGAGTCAGTCAGTCAATTAGTCAGTCAAAGAGTGAGTTAGTGAAGGCGAGAACAATTAATGAGGGAGCAAATGAAGGAAATAATGAGTGAGTCAGTCAATCAGTAAGTCTGTGTTTGGTGAGTGAGTCAGCCCATAAGTTTGGCGAGTGAGTGTTCGTCAATTTCGTGCGTGAGTGTGGGTCAGTCAGTCTATCACTTTGGTTAGTAAGTGAATGAGAAAGTAAGTAAGTGAATAGTGAGTGAGATCGGTGAGTAAGAATAAATGAGTTCATGATTGAGTGAGTAAGTCAGTTTGGTGGATGAGTGGATGAGTGAGTCAGTCAGACGTACGGTGAGTGAGTAAGTGAGTGAGTGAGTGAATCAGCCAGGCACTCAGTCAATCAGTAAGTTTGGTGGATGAGTGAATAAGTCAGTCAGTCAGTCAGTCATAATAAGTGAGAGAGGTAGTCAGCCAGCCAGTCAGTCAGTTTGGTGAGTGAGTGAGTGAGTCAGTCCCTTGTGCGCCTCGCCGTCCACCACAACCCTGGAATCAAGAGCCATGCACACACCGCCTTACATAAGCTGCTGGAGGGACGGAGGGAAGGAGGGATTGAGAGGGGCCGAGGGGGTAAGCGACGGACGGAGAAGGGAAGCCAGAGAGAGGAACTTAAAATGAATAAATATAAAACTGCAACAAAATAATAATTCTAATAGTAGTAATCGTAGTAGTATGCGAAGTACTGTTTTCAAAAGAACGTTTATATATCCTACATAATTAAAACCATGGAGAGAGAGAGAGAGAGAGAGAGAGAGAGAGAGAGAGAGAGAGAGAGAGAGAGAGAGAGAGAGAGAGAGAGAGAGAGATATGGGGGGTAGGGGCGAGGGGGTGGAAGGGGTAAACAAGCACGTCAGGTGAAGGAGAGAGGGAGAGAGCATGACACCAGCAGGGCATTACGCGTCTACCACTGAACCTCTTTATTGATCGTCGTCTGTGGTGGTGGTGGTGATGGTAGTAGTAATAGCAGTAATAGAAATAGAAATAGTAGTAGTAGTAGTAGTAGTAGTAGTAGTAGTAGTAGTAGTAGTAGTAGTGGTGGTGGTAGTGGTGGTTGATTGTTGTAGGTGTTATTGTCGCTGTTGTTGCGGTGGTGGAGGTGGAGGCGACGTCAGCAGCATAGGTGGTTGTGGTGATAACAATAGTTGCTGTTGTTGGTGTTGTGGAAGGAGGAAGAAGAGGAGGAGGATTCCACAAATTTCAATGTCAAACCAATTTTTATCTAAAACAATATACATAGCAGTAGCAGCAAAACCAGTATATATGAAGCTATAAGAAAATCTTAACTAAAATAAAGCATCTAAAACATATTTGCTTATGAAATAAGAAGAAAAAAAATTCCTACAATCAGATAAACCCAACTTCAGGTAAATGTTGCACTAGCAGCTTCATCCTTCTATTCCTTTGTATGGTTAGCGTGTCTTACTGCCCTTGCCCTAACCTCACGCCCATAAAGTGCTGCAGGCAGTTCTTGCAATGCAGTCGTGAGGGAGGGGAGAGACGGGACAAGAAGCGTAGGGAAGAGGAAAGAGGGACAGAGGAGGGTGGAGGAAGGAAGGAGTAGGAGGAGGAGGAAGGAACGGGTGTAAGGCAGGTTGAGGTAGTGGGGGGAGACGGGGAGGCAGGGAGGGAAGAGAGAGGGAGGGAGGAACAGGCATTGTGAGGTGGAGGCGAGAGTAGTGGTGAGGGGGATGGGGGGGGCCTTGGACGTGAGTGTTTGCGCGTCCGAACTTCCTCACCCACCACGGCTCACACACCCACACGCCTACCTTGAAGCCATACTGTCTAACAACACAAAGACCAACACAGAAGCCCGAAATATATAAAAAACACACGCACTACTACAACCCTCACTTAGCAATTAAAACTGGTGAATAGAATGGAGAGCAAATGGTATGAAGGGATATACGGAAGTCGAGTCCAGCAGACGAACACACACACTTCCTACATGGCGGGAGTTGCTGGCTAGGGGAATACAGACAATAATTACCCGTCCAGCCTTCCTCCAGCTGCACCACCTCTTCTCCTCGCTGCACCTGTACCACCACACCACTATTCCAGCCACCCACGTCACACTGGACCACACAGAACACCGTGCCACTGCTCGATATATGAGATAACACGCATCCTTACTGACACAGGGAGAGGGAGAGGGAGAGGTAGAGAGAAACGAGGCAGGAGGAGTGGGAGAGGGACACGGCGAGAAGCATGAAGAGGCACTAGGCAACTGCACACCCACCGCCGTCCGTACATACACAAAAATTCCGCCCAAGAATTTGATCCCCATACTTTGAGGCAGGGTGTCATAAACCTTGCCTCAGCCCCTTACCACCACCCTTCCAAGGCGCTCGCTGCCACTGCCTTGTTCTTCTCCCCACGTGATCCCTTCTCTATGGTGTATAATGAAAGAAAGCCGCGTATAGCTTGGTCAGGGGAGAAGGTGGAAACCATGATATGCATAATGTAAAATGAACCGAGGAGTGCCATACATTTATTTCTTGTTATTTATTTCCTTTATTTGGAAGCTGAGGTGTCGATCTATTACTTGAGTGAATGGCATACGACTTCGCTCTATGTATGTAATAAAAGTACACGGTATTCCTTTATACTTATAGCGACCTAAGGATGAAGTGCATCTTAATGTGCTACTATAATTTGTCATTAAATATAAAATGAAGCCACAAATCTCTCTCTCTCTCTCTCTCTCTCTCTCTCTCTCTCTCTCTCTCTCTCTCTCAAATTCTTACGCTGATAGGGAGGAAGATGGAGGGAAGGCACGGAGAAGGAAGGGGAGAGGGGCAGAAAAGCTGTGTCATCCCCAACATACAAAAACAAAATAACAAAAACAGCAAAGTCCTCTTTAGGGGCCCTGAATAAAATAATTCCTACGAAGAAAGGTGACAGGGAGGGAGTGGTATGGGAGGTTATGGAGTGCCATCAAGTGCCGGAGTGATCGTGCATCTGGCATGGCACCATCATCATCACCACCACCATCGCCGCCGCCACACTGTTGCCAGCCTGAGCACACTTAAGCTCCCCCCGACGGAGGCTGCGCGGTTTGCAGTGCGCTGAGAGGGCCTGAGAGAGAATCGAAGCCTAGGCGATCGTTACCCGTCACCAATTCACGTCTACACCAGAACTTAAATGGTATACAGGCACATTTTGAACCTTTAGGCGGGGGCGCATGGAGCCCTTTGACATAGCTAGGCCGCGGATTGGAGGGCAAACCACACGGGGTACAAAGGGACACACAGGGACAGAGGCAGACAGAGGTGTTTCACTCGCGGCATCTCACAATGGACTCGGAGGAGGGGGGGAGTGTGGAAGTCTCGAATATAATGTTAGAGAGTCGTGTTTCCCGTGTTCGGCGCATTGTCACATCTACCTACTAACCTCGGGACCTGACGGGCGGGTTCCTGGTGTGGCTGCCGCGCTGGGTGACTCCCGGCTTGCATGGTTCACTGCGAGGACGAGGGAAAACGGTTTGAAAATGGGTTCTCCCGAGGTAGACGCCACCTTTGGGCACCAGTCAGGCCGCTCCGCCTCCTCCTCCCTCCTCCTCCCTCTCTCGGTGCCTGGAGGTCACAGGACGTTTTCTTAGCGTTGGCACCACTGCTTTTCACGCCCATTTTCTGTTGCCGCCTCGTTTTCTCTCCTTTCTCAGGGACTCTGATAATATTCCTTTTCTTTCTCAAAATGTTGTGGAAGAGTAAAACAACAGGAAGTATTCGTGCAGCACATTGTTTTCTTGATGGAATACTGTTTGAAGCGATGTATGACAGCAACACAGTTTCCTAAAGATTACCAAAGAGTTTTAGTTTGGAATATCATGACAACACAAATTCACAAGCAATAAATCAGAAAAAACAAAGACATGTATTACACAATTTTATCACGATTTTCCCCGCAATGTACCATTAATACACACACACACACACACACACACACACACACACACACACACACACACACACACACACACACACACACACACAAATAATTAGATACTTAAACATATGACCTGACACCAGAATAAATTAAGACAAATGATAGTAATTGCATCCACGAAATTTAATTGTATCACAGCGTCAGTGTCTTAAAGATAACATAAGAACATAAGAATATAAGGAAGCTACAAAAGCCACTGGGGCCTACACGCGGTAGTTCCTGTAAGATTGGTCCCTAGTCTGCATCTATCATTCAAGTGGTCACATGAAAGAACAAAAATTATTTGGATGCATTAATGCTATTTGAATTGGAAATTATTAGATACCTGAGGAAGAGGAGGGAGAACAGGAAAAAAAAATAGGAGAAGAGGAGGAGGAGGAGGAGGAGGAGGAGGAAAAGGGTGAATAGGAAAAAAATAGGAGGATGAGGTGGAGAGGAAAAGGAGAAAGGAAGAAAAGAAGGGAGGAGAGAGAGGAGGAGGAGCAGGAACGGGAAGAAAAGAAAAGGGAGGAGGAAGAGGATAGCCTTTCAGTATCGCACGTGTCCTCATTGTAGGGAATAGCTCAAGTTACATACAAGTGCAGGATACGTGACTCATACATATTCTCTAGTCTATAATACGGCAAAAGAAGGGAAAAATCCAACTAATTTCATCATGTACAAATTAAAAGTTGCAGCATAGCTATTATATATATATATATATATATATATATATATATATATATATATATATATATATATATATATATATCAAACTAAATCAATAAATAAACATACGCAGGCGTGATAAACATAATTGCTATAACAGTAGGATGAGGAGTAGAAGTTTTTAACGCATTGTTGTTTTGAGATACAATACGACTAATAACAATAAAATTACTGTGAAGGAGTTTATGTAAGTAAGCCGTGAAAAAAATGAGAGAGAGAAAGAGAGAGAGAGAGAGAGAGAGAGAGAGAGAGAGAGAGAGAGAGAGAGAGAGAGAGAGAGAGAGAGAGAGAGAGAGAGAGAGAGAGAGAGAGAGAGAGAGAGAGAGAGAGAGAGAGAGAGAGAGAATTAACCATTGTATAGACGCCCCGGACGTAAGAATTACGCTTATACTCATGGCGTATATCTTCCTTAACCAATAACGTAGGTAGCAGAATAGGGAACATGATAATGTAAACCAAATGATATACGTAATGTGAGATTAGAGCAAATCACTTTGAGACATACACCAAATTTTCTCCATACAATACAAAAAATTGGAAGAAAACAATGAATAAAATAATGCACTATAACCTGCAAGTTTAATGGAAAAAGAGCCATATATTCCCCCTTCTCAGTAATCGATGTTTGGTCGTACGCCTGGCAGCACAAAGCTATAATTTCCCCCTAACTGTTACTATCGACCACACGTTTTAAAATCATATACACTTATCATGGACTGCCATACGTGGTATTCTCCGTGTTTCCCTTCATTATGAACCTACGTTGGCCTGAATCAATGCCTGCAAAGTATTGTCTTGGGGAGAAAATCTTGGACGTCTTTTCAGACATTGGTAACACTGTTTGAAGGGGGTGACGTCACAGCTCGGTACTGAAGAACATTTTCAGTTGTCGGCCCACTATCCCTTGCACCTTCCTTCCTTCTATGTTAATTTTGGAACATAATGATTTCCACATAAACGAGTTATCTAGTTATGTTATACATATTTTCTTTATTATGAAAATTACGACTAAGAAAAAAACCTACTTGTGTTTGCCCGCTTCATCCCCGCACTATACCTTGAACTAACGTAGAAATCATAAATGTAATACGGTTAAGCAAAACTATTATTAGATATCCTTGATTATACTTGCAATTTGATTATTACTTTCACAGCTGCACCATTGGACGTCAACAACTGTGGATATTTATGTTAGAAATAATATTCAATTTCCCAGAAAGCCTTGCGACTAATAGTTTACCTTGGTCAGGAAAAAAAATGAACGAGAACTTGATCTTATGAAGCCATGAGTATTTTATTTGCTTACTTCATTTTTTTCGTATTATCTTATAATTATGCTCAAATATGTTTTAAACGCTTGTCTTCAATAAATGGTATTGCACTTGAAGACGTAAGTTGTAAATTATATAAGATACTGCCATTTTTCCCAGCGTGTCGATCTCAGCACTTATCTCACTTTACTACGTCTGAATAAACATCACCACTGACAAGAAAAAAATTAATAACATGCAAGCTCCATCATATATTTTTTTTCACTTCACTGCTTTTATGATTAATGATCATTCACAGGAGCAAAATTTAGTAACTTCTTAATTGTGCTGTCTACACGATTGACTATCAATACTGCCTACATTAGTCAGCTTAGGATGGTTTAAAAAAAGGTTATTAAATAATGGCCCCGAATTAGGTAACTTTAGACCATATAATGCTGTTAGGGTTAACGAACTCTCAACCTTTTTAGCACAATACTACAGTCACTCTTTGTATGATGGTTTATTGTCAGTGCTTCCTGCTTACCCCTTCCCTCTCATCAACGCTATTTTTAAACTATATATGTATACCAACTGCTTGTGTTGATTTTATTACGTGACCGCTTTTGAAGCCTGTATCTATCATCTCATCAAACTAATTTATGTTTGTTACTCTGAAAGTTACTGAAAATTGTTTTAAGTATATTGTCATCGTTACTGATGCATACACTAAGTTTTTACAATAGCATAAATAACCTATGCTTGTAACTATTGCTAGATTTGCATTTCGTTTCCATCCAAACTAACAATTGGTAGAGGCTATTGTAAGTCGTATATTAGCCTAACACGATCTTTATCTCAATCGATAAAGATACGACCAAGAGATAAAAGCACACGTGGCTACTACACCTTACTGTATATTCCCATCCACTGTGAAAATAAAGTTGTTGATGAAACTCCACACTGTAACTTCTTCACATAAAACAATGGTCTGAAATTATATATATATATATATATATATATATATATATATATATATATATATGTGTGTGTGTGTGTGTGTGTACACATGAATTTATGTCATAAGAAACATTTTATAGAATTAGGAGTTGTGCTCCATACTTTGTGTACAAAATCTAAGCAAAATATACTGATTCTGATTCACGCACACACACCTGTCACTCAGCAAGGCGTGGGTTCGAACCTTGAACAGGTTGCTAAGGATTAAGGTTACTGTCCCCTTTGAGCAAGGGGATGGATATGTGTGATGTGTGAGAGGTCTCAGCCTTATCCATAGATCTGTCTCTATGAGCTGATCTCTTTTGGGAAGGGTAATGGCTGACGCACCGCACCATGGTTGGAACAGGTAGAATGCATTGATTATATACTTTTCTCTTCAGTGATAATGGGTGATTACTTTTCATAACATTGTGTTGCCTATCAAAAGCACGTCATCCCATCCCTATTCTTCTTTTGATTTCTTTTTCATGATCTGGACATGCACCAATTTTCTGTTCTAAGTAGAGGTAACATATGATATTATATTATGTCTTTCTACTACACACCACACACCATTTTCCCAAATTACTGTCTGGGCCAAAACATCTAATCACCGCCTTCACCTACCGACAGTAGTATACCTTTCCTCCCGCTATTAACACACGAGAACTAATAATTTAAAGTAACAACGAAAATTATAAAAGTCTTACCTTGAGATTGTCCCAGAAGAGACTGAAGCGAAGCGTGAAGTTGCAGCGTCGACGGAATCATCATCACACGCTTGGCCTGTCTTCAGTCAACCTTCCTCTGAACCAACACATCTACTACTCATTCGTGTGTGTGTGTGTGTGTGTGTGTGTTGACTCTTAGCTCTTCTCTGAACATACATCATATGTGTAAGTTCTCCCAATCAGTGTTGTGGTCTTACATGGCGTCTTCAATAACCTTGCTTAATCACCTACAACTTGCCTGGATAAAAATAATCTTGTTTATATTCAACAGCCTAGTATCTTCAATCTTATTGATTCCCCCCCACCCCCGAACTAGGTAACTCCAGACAATATATATAGTTCTGCTAGGGCTAACGAGAGCGCTACCCCTCACCAACTCGCAACCATTAGGTCACAAACCAAGCACTGTACCAGAGCCACTAAACCCAGTTCAATATTGATTGCTAATGTAAATTACATACATATAATACGCCTAGACAGCACCTAGTCTGCTTCATGGGTCTCTTAAAATAATGTCAATCTGATTCAGTAAGGGCAGGCGTGTACTAACTTAGGTCTCTCCTGGCTGGGCGTAGATCTAGGACGATGCTTGCATGTTGAATTCCGTTGCTGCTGTCTGCATGATGGTGGTAGCTTATGTCACCTTAAGACTGGGGCCGCGTTTCGACAATATCCTCATAAGTAAAAGATTAGAAGTAAGGTTGTTGTTTTTTTCAGCTCGTACGTACTTGGTTTATAATAATTTCCGAACAATAATTTATGTATACAGTGCTTTTTCTTGCAATAAGTTAAAATATCTTCTGGTGAGGGGTGAATAGGGTATGCATTATCACTACAATGTGACTGTGAAACCCAATAATAAATGTGCAATGACCATCATTCTCTTCTCGCCCTCACGCCCTGATCAACAATTGACAATCTCCTTAGATTCTGGTTTTCTTCAACACTCGACACATAACACAAAGGGTAATCATAAAGCCGCCTGCTCACTATCGGCTTCATACTTTTATAAATCCAACAATCTCAACTTGCCTCTACTGTTGCATTATACTATATGTATGTACCCCAATCCGGGAGCTGCCCTGCCATTAATATCTTCTAGAAAATATTACGCAAGAGTGGCACTGTTGCTTCAAGACGTGGACAGAAATCAATTACCAAGCATACAAATATCCATACAGTTCATGATGGAATATAAAAACTTTTATTAAACAGAGAATGAAATGTACACAAGTCTTAAGATGAACTGCAAGTTGGAGACATTCTAACAGACTTTTTTTTATTGTTTGTTTTCCTACAAGATGCTCAGGTATAAAATCTAGACAGACAATCAAAGGGTCCGCGAAAGAAGTCGAGAAAATCTTTTAGCATCGCGTCATTCATTTTAGCGTCGTTTACATTCCCTTTCCCTACAAATTACAACTTGGAAAACGCCCAAGAACACCAAGCCTGTTAAGGGGCACGTCTTCTTTTGCCGCGATTTGCAAGTTGTACAGACAACAGAATGAAAATGAAAGACTGAAGCAGGATCAGTCATAAACTATGTATAATAACACTTTTCTATTAAGCTTGATAATATATATATGTATATATATATATATATATATATATATATATATATATATATATATATATATATATATATATATATATATATATATATATATATATGTGTGTGTGTGTATGTGTGTGTGTGTGTGTGTGTAAATATATAGGGTATCCCGGTTATGGTGGGCCGAATTAAGTGTGAATATCAGCAATATTCTTAACATGATTCATTGTATAGAAAAATTCCTAATCCCAATAGTTAAAATTTATTAAATGACTGCATATCACCTGCCTCCTTAACTTCATGACAATGGCATCGTTCACTACTCCTGCCACACCTCCTACTGTAGTATATATTTCACTGAATCTTTATCAAACAAAAAACAATGATGAGCTAACAAAGGAATGTGGCAGAGGAAATAAGAGTGAGGAGAATAGAATAACTGAGTACAAAATTTCAGAGTGAAAACATTGATGAAAATGAAGTTGTTCTTTAAGGAAGTTAATAAAGAGAGAAAGTGAGTAGGGTGGTGTAAATGTGAGAATAAAGAGAGAGGATGGAGTTCATGTAAGTGGTAGAGTGGTAAAAGAAGCATGAAAGATTAACTTTGAACATTTAATGAATGAGAAAACACAAAGGGAAGCAAGTATCGAGCATGGGTATGAAAGCAGGTGTGTGTGTGTGTGTGTGTGGAAAGGAATTGATAGAAAAAAAATAAAGAAAGCAATAAACAATCTTAAGTGTGGCACAGTCAAAAGTCCGTGTTGTGGAAAGGAGTTATCTGAGAGGAGCATATGGTGTGTCAAGATGGGAGGGTGAGAGCAATGAAAGAATGTATGAAAGATGTGGCATGGCAATTTGTATAAATGGAGTGGTGTGGTGTTGTGGAATGAGTGGAAAGAAATACTTTGGGGTGATTTGGTCATCTTAAAAGAAAGAAGAGTGAAGAGTTTGTGAAGAAAGTGTATGTGAGTGAAATTAATGGTCCTAGGAGGAGAGGAAGGTCAGTTGTAAGATAGAAGGATAGGGTGAAGGAGTATATGCATGAAAGAGTTGCTGATATAGGGGGAGGGATTGAACAAGCAAGGATGGAGTGTGTGGATAAGGAAAAGATGAAGGCTCTTCTGCTGTGGCCATACCCTTGGGTGACGTTTCCGGAGGGAACAAGGAGTCAGAAACTACAGATGTAGAAAGAGAGCTAACAAACACATGGAAGGTGTGCAGGAAGGAGGGTTCAGCAGCAGGAGTGGGTGAGTCTTAAGCTAAATCTTAAGATACAGTCATACAATAACTTTGTGATAGTTGAGAATATCTTTTCTATATAATAAATTCTAGTCACCTCTTGCAATCTTGCACACCTTAAGTGGAACACACTTCATATATATATATATATATATATATATATATATATATATATATATATATATATATATATATGTATATGTATATATACACCTTTTGTGTGAACATGTTTGCATTGGTGTGTTCAAGCAAGGCTACCTGAACACCCCATGGCAACTATAAGTGCGTTATATATATGATTTTTTTTTTACAGGGTTGAACTTCTATTTACTACAAAAGAATACATAACTATACCAGTCATACAGAGCTATTGATTATTACAATACAGCCAAGAGATCATTATCATGTACAGAATTTTGTGGGTTACAAGTCACTATTTTTCTTATGAATTAAATTTAAAAGTTCTAATCATGAGAGAAATCAACAAGACCTGCAATCAAGCACCGTACACATTCAATAACTAAACTAATATAGGTGATTTTTAAAACATCCTTAACAAAATAAATTCATATATAAAAACCTTCTAATACTGATGAGTCCAAACAAAGAAAAAAATAATTGCATCTTAATCAACATACATACATCTGGCACAAGGTTAACTGGTTCAAGCATTTCATTCTTCATTCCTTTTGACTTTCACTGTTAAGGCGATCATGTTCTTTTTCCCTCCATCTTAAATAAGTGCTTGAAAATCATCTCAAGGAATGCACACCTAACATAAGATTAAGAATGCACACCAAGGCAATATCAATAAACTGCAACTTCCAGCTAATCCCGCATTAACGCCTTAAAAGTGGTACCTAAAAGAAACTAGCATGAAGCAGCTGCATAAAATTCTTCTTGACTTAACAGAACCAATATTATCTCCAAATGTATTTGTAAATTCATGATTGTACAAAACGCCGGTATAATTCTGGGTGTGTCTGGGTAGAGATAATGAAGGTGTAACCATGAACAATAATAATAATACAAAAAATATAACAAATTGATAAAAATAATAAAGAAACACAAAAATTTTAATTTAAAAATAAATAAAATATTTTTTGTAATTTAAATAATCCCAGACTAACTGGGAATGGGCTGTCTAAGAACTTGTCAGACCTTCATATTCCCTGTGTCATTCACTATGATCTTGAGGATCACTCGCTGGACTCGTGATCGCCAGCCATTACCCTCCTGGAGAGCTTAGAGCTCATTATAGCCCGATCTATGGCAAGGCCGTGACCTTCACACACCACACACCCCATCCTCTTGTTCCAGGAGGACAGTAACTGCTTGGTCATCAGTGAAACTTTGCACCTTGAGCGAGGCCCAAACCTCAGCCTGCCAAATGACAGGCTGAGACGTTACCACTGAGCTACCAAGCATGTGTAACGTGTGTTTGTATGTGTGTGTGTGTGTTTATGTATGTGTGTTCTTACTTAATTGTTCTTACCTAATTGTATTTTTACAGGATTGAGTCAAGCTCGTTATGTCCCGTATTTTAATACTGTTTTATCATATTTTTCTTTAAAGTTGTCAATGCTAGTTGCACACATGACTTCTTCAGGTAATCTACTCCACCGATCTATTGCTCTGTCTGGAAGGTGTGTGTAGCTCTGCCTTCCTTACCATACTTGTGTCACTAATCTAACCTGAAGTACAATAGTGTAATTATTATGGTCTGCAGGATCACGCGCTGGACTGGTGATCGTCAGCCATCACCCTCCCCGAAAGAGTTCATAGCTCATAGAGACGGATCTATGGGTAAGGCTGAGACCTCTCACACATCACACACACACATCTCCTTGCTCAAAAGGGACAGGTTATAACCATGACCTGGCAGTGTAAAATCCTTAAAGACCTAAGCTGGGTTCAAATCCATGCCTTGCCGGGTGACAAGCAGAGTTGTTATCCACTGAACCAAGGGAACCATGTGTGTGTATTTGTGTGAATGGTGGTTTCAAATGCACTACCAGATGCCTATAAACCACCTTTTTTTCAAAATCATTCAGGTACGCAGGATATAGCATTGTAAAGGTCATTAAACTGTCTCGTTTATATGTGTGTGTGTGTGTGTGTGTGTGTGTGTGTGTGTGTGTGTGTGTGTGTGTGTACCCAGAAAGGGAAAATGATGCTTGCCAAATTTCTCACTGGTCTTTTCTTAGCTTAAGATAAAATCATTCAAATTTACTATCACTAGGTAATATTCAACAATAGAAAACAAAATAACATATAATTTAACATAAAAAAGACATAATCCCCATTCAAGAGATCGTGTTCCAATGTCAATGTTTACACACACAGACAATTTATGTATAGTTTACATTCAATAAATTCTTTAAATAATATAAAATTTCATTAAAAATCATGGGTTTGCAGCATGATTATAATACTTGATACTTTTTAAAAAGACCTCAACCCTTGCTTGTATGCTACATCGACTATGCTACTTCCTTACACTCAAAGCTAAGCAGTTCTAAGGATGCCCTTGACTTGAAAACTTCTATATCATACAATAAGACTTTACCTTAAGAGAATCAAACTTCATAAAGTCATACAAAGGTTTTTTTTAGCAGCCAATCACCAGAGGCTTTCAGGGAGAAGATAAACACTTCATTCTCAGTGTATGAACCAATAAATCTAACCCCGATTTTGTATTGGTCATAAAAAAAAAAACACTTTAAAAATACTTATGCAGCATCAATCTAGAATTACTGAAATGCATCAATAAACCACTGACTGTCTTACTTGTTAATATTGAAGCTAACAATCACTTACATTAGATTACTCATGGTAATTGAGGGCCCTAGAAGGCAATTGGAATTCACTAGATCCTTATCCAACCACAAAGTTATATAACGAAATACTCAAGTGATGCACAACTGGTCCAAACCCGTGAAGGACAACAGCTTAGAATCTACCACACTATACTATACCCCTGACACCCCGTCCCCTACCCCTAGGCCACCCCTCCCCTTCATCAGACAACATGACGGCTACACACACTACATCTAAAGGGTCACTATAAATGGTAAGTATTGTACACTGATATCTTCTGCATATGTCATTGTTTGCTCTGCCCATTGCATTTTCATTTATTTTTTCCTCGTCTGTCTCTCTTTAACATTGTTTCCTAAAGAGGCAGATTTGTGGTTACATTTCACCTTATTTTGCTATCACATCCTTCACACAGGCATTCATTCACTGTCACAAGCATATTTTGTTTCCTTCACGTTATCTTGTGTTTTTAAGTTTCACTCAACACTTGTACTCAAAATGCACTCTTTATAGTCATCGTCCAGTTCTTTTTGGTTAGGTTAACACTTACACACAGTTCACCACAATTCAGTTACCTATTGTCAACAATAATCTTTTGTGTTTGGTCCAGTGGCTAAGACAAGGTGTTGCAATGCAGTTTTCTGATGCACTTCACACACCATTTGGATAGCCAAGAAAGTCGTCTTATACAGTTCCTTTACCATAAAAGGATCTTAGGTAACAAATCACTTTCAATAACTATCTCCAGTAGTCTCAAGTCATAATTCAAGGTTTCTCTGCCCTCAGAAGGTGACTCTTCAAGCACAGCTGCTGGTCCAGTCTCCAGTTTCCCTCATGTGCTCTCCTTCTGCTGCTCCGTCCGTCCCTTACAACGACCACAATGTTCGCACGTGTTCCCACTGTGTATAGGCATAGGGAGGCTGATATGTCTGCTGGATCAACATCTTCCCATTTTCATCACACTCGAAGGGTTTCTTTTCTTGCTGTTGCACTTGGACGTGTGCATTCTGTTCCTTCTGAACCACCGGTACTTGTGGTTTTGGGAAGTTCACTTCTCTACGCTCGCTGTGCACAAAGCTGTGGCTGTTCAGGTAACTCTCCTGAGAGAAACGTTTGCCACACTGGTTGCACTCAAAGCGTTTCTCATTGTGAACGTAGCGATGGCTGCTCAGGTAACTCTCATGGGAGAAGCGCTTGCCACAGATGTCACAGGCATACTTCTTTTCCTCCTTGTGAACAAATTTATGGATGTTTAGGTGGTTCTCATGGATGAACCGCTTGCCACAGACATTACACTGGTGCTGCTTCTCTTCATCACTCATGTACTTGTGGTTGTTGACATAATTGGTCATGATTTGCTGGTACTCTGTCTTTTTCCCGCTGTGAGTGAACCGGTGGCTATTGAGGTGGATCTCCTGGCCAAACCGCTTTCCACACTCCTCACACTCAAATGCCTTCTCCTCCGAGTGGACAAACATGTGGCTGGTCAGGTGGCTCTCTTGGTGGAACCGTTTGCGGCACACCTGGCATTCATATTTCTTCTCCTGGCTGTGGACGAACCTGTGACTGTTAAGATGGCTGTTTTGGCTGAACCGCTTCCCACACACATCACACTCAAAGTTCTTGTCACTGTGCACCATCATGTGGCTGTTGAGGTGACTCTCCATGTTGAACCTCTTGCTGCACAGAGGACACGCAAACTTCTTCTCATTGTGCACCAGCATGTGGGAGTTGAGATGACTCTCCATGTTAAAGCGCTTGTTGCATATTTGGCATTCAAAATTCTTGTCAGTATTGTGAACCAGCATGTGACTGTTGAGGTGGCACTCCATGTTGAAGCGCTTGCCACATACATTGCACTCAAAGTTCTTATCCTCACTGTGCACCAGCATGTGTGCATTGAGATGGGCCTCCATGAGGAAGCGCTTGGAGCATAACATGCATGCAAACTTCTTCTCGTTGTGCACCAACATGTGGCTCCTCAGGTGACTCTCCATGTTGAAGCGTTTGGGGCACAGGGGACACTCAAACTTCTTCTCATTGTGCACCAACATGTGGGAGTTGAGGTGACTCTCCATGGTGAAGCGTTTGCCACACAGGTCACACTCATATTTACGGTCTTCATTGTGGACCAGCATGTGGCTGGTCAAGTGCCACTCCATGTTGAAACGCTTTTGGCACACGTGACACGCGTACTTCTTGTCCTCACTGTGCACCAACATGTGGCTGGTGAGGTGGTTCTCCATGGCAAAACGCTTGTTGCAGATCTCACACTCAAAGTTCTTCTCCACAGTATGCACCAGGATGTGGCTGTTCAAATGACTCTCCATGTTGAAGCGCTTGCCACAAATTTCACACTCAAAGCGCTTCTCATTGTGCACCAACATGTGGCTCACCAAGTGGCTCTCCATGGTGAAACGTTTGTGGCACAGCAGACACTCAAATTTTTTCTCTGTGTTGTGCACCATCATGTGAGAGTTGAGATGCAGTTCAAGGGTGAAGCGTTTGTCACACTGCGTACACTCAAACTTACGGTCCTCGTTGTGTGTTACCATGTGACTGGTGAGCTGCACTTCCATGTGAAATCTCTTACCACACATGAGACACTCAAACTTCTTGTCCTGGTCGTTGTGGACCAACATGTGACTCTTCAAGTGGCTCTCCATGTTGTATCGCTTGCCGCACAGAAGACACTCGTGGTTCTTCTCCTTACTGTGCTTTAACATGTGAGAGTTAAGGTGACTACGTTGAGTGTATCTCTTACGACAGATTTCACACTCGTACTTACGGTCCATACAATGCACCAGCATGTGACTGTTCAGGTGGTTCTGCATGGCAAAACGTTTATCACAAATCTCACACTCGTATTTCTTTTCGGTGATGTGGGCATGCATATGACTTGTTAGGTAGTTTTCCATGGTAAAGCGCTTGCCACATATTTCACATTCATGTTTCTTTTCACGGCTGTGCTCAAGCATGTGGCCATTGAGATGGCTCTCCATAGAAAAACGCTTGTCGCATATTTTGCACTCATAGTTTTTTTCTTTGTTGTGCCACTGAATATGACTGGTAAGGTGGCTCTTCTGAGCGTACCGTTTGCCACAACGCTCACACTCGTATGGTTTGTCAGAGTCAATAAGGTTGTTTGCGTCCTTTACGGCTATTGCGCCAGGATTCTGAAGGGTGTTTTGCAAAGGGTTGGGCACTACGTTGGGGATGGAGTTATCCTGGAGATTGTAATTATGGTAAAAACTACCGGGATGGTGATGGATGATTGTCTGTGTTCCGACGGCTGTAGTATGACTTACTTTGTGATATTTTCCAAGGTAAGGAACATGCAACCCTTCCATAGTGAGGCACAAATCTTAGAGCATTGAGAAAACTGTAGAGGGAAACCCGACAACAAGAGCTTCATGTGATCATATGGTGATCGCTTGTCTTGTTGTCATGGGAGGTGTATAATTCTTTGTCTTCATCTCAAGAAGGATGGCGATGACCGTGTGCCTGAAACAGATGACTTGTGTTAGAGCCAGTCTCACTCAACACAGGGCAAGCGGCTGAAACTTACACCTAATACAGTGCGCTCTGTTTGACATCACACACACCGTGCCCTTCCCACACAAACTACGACTCAACAGACATCTCCCTGAAATGCACCTTGTCCTATGCTGGTGACAAGGTCTAGGGGAAAACACTGATGAGATCATAATTTGCAGGAAAAACACAGACATGATGGATCGGTGATAAACTGTACATGTGCTTTGTGATGTCCTGCACGGCTCTCCAGTTGTGTGTCCTCTTTTTACGTTTGTTTTTATTATCTTATTTTTAAAGTACTGTGACCAATTTTCCCAAAATAAATCACTGGTCTGAATTACAATGCATAATGGAAATACTCTTAAGTTTGAGAAAACAGAACACAGCAGGAGTATTGTGCAAATGAACAGCATAAAATGAGGACAAGTGCAACAGTCAACATGTGCAACCCATGATAGTGGACGATAACAACTCAGAATAAAAAATTAAGCTTCCATTTTCTTCCTAATTTTTATTTTTCATTCGATAAAAAAAAGACAAGAAAAAGCAGTACACCTTCTATACAAATGTTTTCAAGTAATGCATTTCTACCAAGAAAAACTAAAATGTACATGAACATAACAGGACAAAAAGCTTTACATCAACCCCCTTCAACAGCCTCACACAATAACTTGTAGGTAGTCTCCGCTCCTACTGTTACTTAAGGGGCCTCAAACATTCTCAATAGTCCATTATAAAACACAACACTCACATCCCAGGAATCCCAGCATCATAATAATGATCTCTTGCTTATTAAAATATTGCAAGAATGGTTAGAAAATGTATTTAATTACCATTTAGTATCATCCACCAAGGTTTTGCAATCTGCTTATATTATATTAATGCGTTGAAGAATTTGCTTGTAATATAACTACACAAATAAACAGGAACTATCAATGAGGTTTCAGTTAAATTCATCCATTTATCTCAAAATTCTTAAGGATTATTGACAAGTCTACATTTTCTTCACTCACACACATACATGTATAGTATAGTGCACATAACATATTTACTAAAGAAAGTTTTTAAAATGCCCTGAGCTTTCAGATCAAATGTTGCCTAAAAAAATTTCAGTTTGTGGTACTGCTTCTATCAGTACAGGAACTAAGTTTTGTTTTCTTGATGAATACCTTTAAGTGTAAATGGTAAGAAGTATTCAGCATGATCAAACTAGGCACTATAACGCTCTCTCTCTCTCTCACACACATGCTCACACTCACACTCACACACCACTTAGAACCACTTCATACTGCTTGTGGTAATCCTTGTGTTGCAGCATCCCCTTCCCTTTCCTCTACACCTTGTGCCATCAAGAATACATTTTTTCTTAAAGCATCCCAAAGTATGTAATATCCTTGTGGTCCCGTGTCATTCCCCTTTTGAGTGGTTTGGTACAAAAACTCTAAAATATCTTTAAATAATATAAAAATTTTATTAAACAAAAAGAAAAATGTATACAGGAGTTATAAGGCCCCTGCCTTGCTGAGGGTCTGGCTCATGAATCATAATTTTGGATTAAGATTGAGGATAGTCTTTAGTATGTTTGAAGGAAATATTCTTATATAAACATTCTTTTAAGAGTACGTATTTGGAATCAATACTAAAAATTACAGAAAAATCAAGTCATCCTGCTTTGTAAATTGTCCCTCTTCCAGAACATCCCTTAAATGTTGGTTACATTGGTTTGACTCCATGAATGTCAGCAGGAAGACTACCTTGAGGATGGTGTCCTGCTCCAGGTGATGTAATCTGCTGGGCACTCATTTCCATTGTGATTAGATGGAAAAATAATGCCATGTTCAAAAGAATGTGATGGAGAAGGGACATTGTGCCAATAATGTGGGTGAGGCAGCGTGGCCAGAGCATCCGGGTCACATAGGACCCAGACAGCCTCTGGTCCTGATTCAGCAGGCTCGACACAAGTCTCAGGACAAAACAAGACCTTAACCCATAATTAAGTACGTTGATAGAAAGGAACTTTTTTCCTTTGATTACACCTAGTACACCTACTGTTGATCATTGTTGTGTCACAGATAATGCATCAACACTTATGATAAAAGTTGCTATTTTATCCAAATCCCCGAAAGTAACGGTTCAATGTGCCTAGTACACACCTGTTTGTACACTACAACTATCAGTCCAGCATACCACTACACCCTTACTGCCACACATTAAGTAAATACTACTAAGGTAATATGTGTTGCCCATTCAAGGTGCCAACAGGTTGAAGGTTGTTGTCAGAACACTAGGGAGGGGAGGGAGGGCACAGAACCAGTCCATCCCTCAAACATGAACTATTTATTTGACCACAACTGGAACACCCTTACATTATGTTATTCACTTTCACCAGCCTGAGTGCATGACAATATTAAAATTAAAATTAAAATTAAATTCGCCCCAGAGATGCATCCACATCTCTGGGTTTGGGATGCACTCTGGGACAAGAGCCTTTGAAACAACACATTATCAAAAGAATTCATGAACTACCAATAACAGCCCAAGAGGCCTTCCAGTAGTGAGTCTCCTACACAACCTGTTGGCACCTTTGCAATGTTCTTACTTGTAATATGCATAAATACCCTACTCAATTACTTGATTACAGAAAATCCTTAAAAGTGAAAACTACATAGATTAAGGAATTAGCATAGACTGGAGCTAAAAACCTTAAGTGCATAATATCTTAAGAGTACTTGTTTAAAATATTAGGATTAATCCCGACGTCCCCAAGATCTCGTGGGCCTCAGGTGACGTTGGGACTCAATGGGGGGGAGGGGGGCAAGTTCCTGAAAAAACCTGCAGCTTGCCTTGCCTTCTGTGCCTCCCCCACTCTCCTCTACAACAAGGAGAGTGCCCAGTGAGGAGAACCCTTGCGGACACACTGAAACCTTGCCCTCACACCCAGCCATGGAGTGGGATGCCAAGTGGCTGGCCAAAACCACCTATTTACTCCACTTTGTTTTTTCTTCAAGTCAATCCCTCTAGAAAAGGAGTTTCTTAGAGGTTTCTGTTCCATTGAGTAGAGCTAATCATTCCGTTTTACCAGTTTGAGTTCCCAGTACTTATCACTTTCTAACAATGGTATGTAAGTATAGTAACATAAATAATGTTGAATAATTATTTCAGGACATGAACAGCAAGTTTCCTTGACACATCCACAACTCAAAATGCACTCAAGGTAAGGATACTGATGAAAACTTACTCCAATTAAACATTATTTATCTTTTTTCTAAAGCAATGTCATACCAAGTCAAAACAGAAGGCAGTGCCTCTGGTCCAGATCTCCAAGAGATTATACCTACAAGGAAGCCTGTGGGACTATAGGGGTTTTATGTTGTGATATCTATATGATGTTAATTTCAAAGCATAGTAGATGGCAGAGTCTTAAGTCATAAGAAATTGTAGCTCTCAGGAGTGTCCTCGGCCAAACATGGCCAACCTCACAAGTCTATTAGGCTTTGAGGCTTTAAACTAATTAACTGTTCATGGAAATTTCAAATCAAATAATATAAGTTTTCAATGTTCTTAATGATTTCAGCCAAATACTACTCTACATACCCAACTTATATAACTCTCCAAGGTGGTAGCCGAGATAAGGCATATACATTGGATTGAGGAAGGATTTCATCTCCCCTCCCTCTCTACACCTTGTAAGTAGTAAGTAGTAAGAAATATATAATAAAGAGGGATCCCCAGCCCCTTCCCAGTTGGTGATGATGATGATGATAAAGATGATAATGATGATGATGATGATGATAATAATAATAATAATAATAATATACCTTGCTTATATACCCATTAAAAGGGTGTAGCCAAGGCAAGATTTTTTAGGGTTCAGGAAGACTTTTCTCTCACTTCCCTACCTGCACCCTGTCTTTCCATAGAATACAGAGGATGGGATTAATAATAATAATATATATGATGACACATTAACTACAATACTTTCAAAATCCTTCCCTCATGCATAGCCTAATGGATCTTTACTGAATTATGTGTTAAGAAATTATGACTTAAAAACCCATTACTACTTGTGATTTCGCTCACCTCATCTTCAGAGGCAACACAGTTGTTATGACTTGCATCAACACACTTCATGCCAAATACATTGCATTACAGTCTTGATGAATGACAAAAAAAAAAAAAAAAAAAAAAAAACAATCAATCATGTGATGAGCATGTACTGCACAAGAACTTCATTATATTTTTGACGGGATGAGCTGCTAGTGTTGTCAATTATATCAGTTAATTCAACATATAATCATGAATTAAGAAATTCAGTTTGTCACATCCTATCTTCATGTGAATGTTTAGAATTACACATCCAGTAATAACATTCTCAAGACTCTAGAACTTGCAAGTAGAGTGGGGTGGGCACAAGGCGCCATAACTCTTCGGGTGTTTGACAGACATGACCTAAATACTGATAAGTCTCTGTCTTGCAGGAATAATGTGCATAATACCACCTCCTGAATATGAAGCCCAGAAGGCATTGAGGGGTGTGAGGGAGAGAGTTCAGTGTGTCACAATTCATTTCATGTAGCTGGAACCTGACTCAATGTGTCAATCCTGCCACCACCAACCATGTGGTGCTCTACACATCAGTACCGTTCAACTTAGTTTACCTATTGAAACAAGTCAATACCTACGAAGAAAAAAAATATATAAATAAGTTTTAAATTATTCATTTGACATGAAGGCCATTCATTTCTGATATAGCATAGTTGAGATGATACACACAGGACAGCCTACCAATAGTGGGGTTCACAGAATCACAGACATATAACTGTTTTCTCATTATAAATGATGATAAGTTTAGCATGATATACCTTGGGAAACACCAGAGCAAGGGGAGAGTAACCGTACTCTATCTAGTGAAGGCAGGTGGATTCCTAGCTCTGGCCAAGCTGCCAGACAAGGAGGGCCAAGAGGGGCCATCAGGACTCACTTCTTCACAAACCTCTGCTCAGTCCTGGCCAGTCTCATAATTCTGTGAGACAACACACATTTCGTCCATCATTGTCACTGTGTGGCCATGCATTCTTAGTGCCATTCCCAGGGTGGCACTAAGTGGTGCTGGCAACCTCACATTCACACACACAGACACACAGACACACAGACACACACACACACACACACCACCCTCACGTACATATGCATGTCTCAGAATTGTAATTTTCTTGCAAGATTATCACAAAGCTGCAAGTGTTCCATTCAGGAGCCAACATCTCAAGAGCATCTAACAAGATACATAGACATTCAGCTATGGTAATCGTGTTCATGGGAGTATTAAATAGAATTTTAAAAATTTTAAAAATAAAATACTAGGGAGTCTTCTCGAGTTCCTGATCACGCCACAAAAATAGGTAATTGATTCTAGTCTCATCAACCTACATGCTAAATGCATTAAGTACACCTCAGGAGTGTTCCCTCTCGGCAGACCCTTGCTACAATGACCACAAAGTTCGCACGTGTTCCCACTGGGCGTAGGCATAGGGCGGCTGGTACGTCTGCTGCAGGAGGAGCTTTCCGTTGTCTTCATACTCGAAAGGCTTCTTGTCAGTCTGGACTTGGACGCTGCTGGTGGTGGTTGTGGAAGAGGAGGTGGTGGAGAGCTGGTCCGAGGCTATGCGGGCTTGCTTGGCTGCAAACTCCACTAAGTCACTGGACTTGCGGTCGCTGTGCACGTAGCGGTGACTGTTCAGGTAGCTCTCGTGGGTGAAGCGCTTCTTGCACACCTCACACTCAAACTTCTTCTCCTCACTGTGCACGAACCTGTGGCTGCTCAGGTAGCTCTCCTGAGAGAAGCGCTTGCCACACACGTCACAAGAGTAACGCTTCTGCTCCCTGTGCACGAACTTGTGGCTGTTGAGATGACTCTTCTGGGCAAACTTCTTCCCGCAGTCCTCACATTCAAACTTCTTCTCGTCGGCATGAACAATAATCTGCCCATTGACCTGGCTCTTCTGGGTGAAGCGTTTGCCCCATTCCTGGCACTCCAGCTTCACCTCCTCATTGTGCATGTAGCGATGGCTGTTGAGGTGAAGTTCCTGCATGAACCGCTTGCCACAAACCTCACACTCAAACCGCTTCTCCTGCAGGTGGACGAAGCGGTGACTGCTCAGGTGGCTCTGCTGGGCAAAACGCTTGCGGCAGATCTCACACTCAAAGTTCTTCTCCTGCGTGTGCACGAAGCGGTGGCTGTTGAGGTGGCTGTTCTGCTTGAAGCGTTTGCCACAGATGTCACATTCAAATTTCTTCTCACTGTGCACCAGCATGTGACTGTTGAGATGGCTTATCATGTTGAAGCGCTTCCCACACAGCACACACTCAAACTTCTTTTCATTGTGAACTAACATGTGGCTGTTGAGGTGGCTCTCCATGTTGAAGCTCTTGGTGCACAGCATACACTGGTACTTCCTCTCTGTGCTGTGCACCAACATGTGGCTGTTGAGGTGTGCCTCCAGCAGGAAGGACTTCCCGCACACCTCACATCCAAAGTTCTTGTCACTGCTGTGCATCACCATGTGAGCATTGAGGTGGATCTCCATGTAGAACCTCTTGCCACACAGTGTGCACTCAAACCGTCGCTCGTTGTGCACCAGCATGTGGCTGTTGAGGTGGCTCTCCATGCTGAAACGCTTGCCGCACAAAAGACACTCAAATTTTTTCTCACTATTGTGTACAAGCATATGACTGTTTAGATGACTCTCCATATTAAAACGTTTATCACACAAGGAACACTCAAACTTTTTTTCCTCACTGTGAACTAGCATATGGCTATTAAGGTGATTTTCCATAAGAAAACGCTTGCCACATAATACGCACTCATATCTTTTTTCCTCACTGTGAACAAGCATATGACTGTTTAGATGATTCTCCATATTAAACTTTTTTCCACATAATGTACACTCATACCGCTTATCGGTGCTGTGCTTTAACATATGACTGTTCAGGTGACTTTTCTGGCTGTACCTTTTGTGACACTTACTACATTCATATTTTTTCTCCAGATTGTGCACAAGCATATGACTGTTAAGATGATTTTCCATAGAAAACTTCTTCTCGCAAACTTTACACTCGTATTTCTTCTCGGTAACGTGCACTAGCATGTGACTGTTCAGGTAGTTTTCCATAGCAAAGCGCTTGTCACATAGCTCGCACTTAAACAGCTTCTCCCTGTTGTGTTCCTGCAGGTGGCCATTGAGGTGACTTTCCATAGTAAAGCGCTTGCCGCAGGTGGGACACTCGAAGTTTTTCTCCTTGTCGTGCCATAGCATGTGACTGGTGAGGTGACTTTTCTGGGCAAAACTCCGGCTGCACCGGTCACAATCGTACGGCTTTTCATCATTGATCTTTTCTATGTCCTTTGTGTCTACTTCACTCTGAATGGGGTAGTTGCCGTACAGGGGCACGCTAGAGTGTACGAACGGCTGCTGATTGAACACTAGACTTGCTTGATTAACATTGTGAAATTTTCCTGGATGTGGAATGTGAAGTCCTTCCATCATGAGAAGGACAATGTCAAGAAAAATGCTTTGCTTTCCTGCGTGCCATTCCTAATTGGGTTCAGTGAGAAAGCAGGTTTAATATTTCATCTTGCTGTCTTCACCTTCAGTTTGATCTCATGAAGATACATCAGTAATCTTGGGTCTGAAACAAATGGCCACTGTTAGCAGATGATGTCAACACATTCAAGTTCATTGGGTTATCACTCAATAATTAACAACAAAGAGTCAAATTAAGTTTACACGTTTTCTGCAATACAGAGAAAAGAAAACTGCCACACACCACCCTAGGCGCCGCGCCACCTACCAAGGAATGAGAGACATTAGAATTAGTTGAAAGGAGAAAGTTTTGGTCCAACAATTCACCTAAAGAGCTGAACACATTGTTTGACATCAACACCATCCAGTTTGTGTGTTCAATGGTAATATAGAATTATACATTCATAATGGCAGGTGGCACAAGTGTTCAAGGAGACTATATGTACTTGAAATAGCACAAGAGATACACAGCCTAAACCTTAGCTTTTCAAATGATTTATTCAATCTCTTAATTAATAGATCGAAATTTGCCTCTCGACCAGTGGTGGTGTTATGCTGTGAGAGCATCTGTAGTTTTACAAGTATGAGGGGGAGGAGTGACCTCCCATCAAAACATGACTTCAAGAGTTCAATGCACCAGTTTTGTTCACTTGAAAGTCACCACTGCCAACCTTCTAGCAAATGTTCACGAGTCACACTAACACAAAGGACTAATACTCAAAAAAGATATTTACTGCACTCACGGACATCATTGTTCTCACTAACCTCTTCCCTTTTCAAACAACACCACTCATGTCCAATGATATGACACATCTTAAGTCAATAAGTAAAGAAAGTGGCCACTTCAGTCAAATTCCATTACTCTACACTAAGAGCATTTACTGACTGAATATAAAACCACTTCTCTCAACACAATATCTGAGTTACACAGTGTTGTAACAAATACACTTTCATTATGGTGCATCATGTCATGTAAGTCTGGCCAACACCAAGACAAGATAGCCATACTATACTATACTTCCATTACCACCACCACCACCACCACCACCTACTGTCACACACACATCTGGAAGCCTCTACCTGAAAGCCCTGCTGTACGGTTTGGTGCAATACCTTACCAACTGTAAATGCCTTTTCAGACTTGAGACAAATTAAAGCATTTTACAAACACTTAGAGCATAACTTTAAAGCAGTTTAAGTGCAACAAGTATTCTTCACCACTTCAGTTGCATATATAAAATTCTTCAAAATTATATTATTTTTCAACCCTTTTTGTTCCCATTCACCACAACATGAACCTTACATTCAGGATCAATCTTCCAAGTTTAAACTTCAGTAAAAATTATGAAAATGAAGCATTTAAGGATTAATTAACAGCAAGTACTTTTGGTAAGGTGCCCATTCTCACTTTCACTTTCACTTTCACTCTCACTCTCTCTCTCTCTCTCTCTCTCTCTCTCTCTCTCTCATCTCCTCTGCCCTTTCTACTCACTGCAGGTATTGAAACATTTATTCAGCTTCCAGAACACCGGAGTTACCAGAAATCCGGCTTTTTTTCCCTCTCTCTCTACTTTTGAATCTGGTGAGCTGCTTAGTAAAGACTAATTGTCTCAATTTTCGTGGCACACACATTGGCAGATGTACTTATCAATTTCAGCAGGACAGCTGCTGTGAACATTTAGTCCTCACTACATATGTGATCATTTGTCCCAAATTATGAAATTTTTAATTAATAACAGGTTTAAAAGGCCAGCAGAAAGGTAACTTGCCAGAGGATAACCAAAAATTAAACATGTTGGCAGCAATCAGAATACAGATGCGGTGTGGTAACAACGGCTAACACTGTATAAGGGATTGGACTCCAACAAACCACAGCTCACCCACCTCATACATATTCATCATTCCACAAAACCAAAAAACAAGGTAATCTCTGGTCTCAAACTTGTCGGATAAATGGTTCAATACCTGTATTATGGCTCCTCAAAAATGTATACCTTCATTACACTTTGTTTTCTGAAATGACAACCTGTTTTGAGCAATGTTCTACAGGTTGGTGTTTGGTAGATCATTACTATGAATGATAAAGGAAAGCATCCTAACTATCTCCTAATTTACATTTCTTTGCTTCCTCTCAATACAGGTAATCAAGTTCATAACCAATTTAAAGCCAATAATTAACATTATAAAACCAATAACAATGGACACATATGAGATAAAATGCAACAAAAGATATTACAATTCAGTTACAAATTTTGATATTACTAAACATCACAAGCCTATAATGTATTCTTAACATCACAAATGTTAAAAATCATCTGCCCAAGCAAAGGAAATTTTTTTACATTAAACAATTTCATTTCCAGGAATTTGTTATATAATTCAAAGCTTCTCTTAGACCAGAAATGTGATTTAGCTGGTTGTGTATTACTACAAGACTGACTAGATGTGGTCAGTTCCACTCCTTCACTAGCCACACACACTATTTCCAATGGTATCTCAGCCTAGTGCGTAAATATCATTGCTCCATCCTTATCAGTGTTTAGAGTGAGGCCTGTGGTGTGGTGTGGGTCAAGATTCCCAGCCCAACACTGGCACTGCTTGGTGGGTGTGAAGGAACACTCACCACAAGAGTGGGAATGGTGGTGAGGTGGGTTGACCAAACCAAATCTTCAAGTGAATTAAGTCACGCTAAACCACGATGGGATTTATTGAGAACTTTCTTGCTTTGTTTGAATCAGCAACCTCTAAAATTTATGACAACTAGGTTTTTCTTGTTGATTTTTAATTACTTTAATTTTCCACCTCATGTGATGCTCTTAGCTCCGTTGCAAATAACTCATACTGTTTGCTAACTAATAATTATCAGTTAGTCTAACAGAAAATGCTGAAGTTAATTAAGTATGAGGTCCTGAATACCTTGAAAACAAAGTACTTAACAGACTAGATGCCATAGCCATGCGGCTTGGCAAGCTGTCATCAGGTAGCTAAAGCAGACTCATGGAAACATGATACCTGGTCTTCAAAACCATGACAATGAAAATCATATGTAATGAGTGGTAAAAGTATCACATACTTTCACCTCTTATGGATCTTTATAAATCTCCATTAAAAAGTCAATGAATTATAACTACTAATTCACACATCAGTACACCAGTAGGAGTTTATTATTAACATTTAAACACTAAGTGAAATGTGCAATGACAATGTGTCATTATATAAAGCATGTGTTGTCATCCAGGCCATCCACCAACACTTCAATATATGAAGTGTTACATCTCCATCAACACCCACACCAACAATAATAAATTATCTGGCTTTAACTTTGTGTGTGTGTGTGTGTGTGTGTGTGTGTGTGTGTGTGTGTGTGTGTGTGTGTGTGTGTGTGTGTGTGTGTGTGTGTACAATGATGAAGTAAATTAACTTTGGTGAAATATAAGGTAGCAGAACCTGAACCTAAACTAACCCTAACACTGGTAAGGTCCAACGCTATCGTGTTGAGTACCAAATGTATTATTTACATTTTTTATGGTTTGGTCTCACTGGTTCGTACTTTTAATTAATAATTGCTAAATGATAATGAGATCCACGGACTGCATCATGTTAGCATAAACAAAGTACAAAGGCTGTGAAAGCCTGCTACAGGTGGTTTGGTGATGTGGGTGTGTGCAGGTGAGGGTGAGGGCTGCTGGGGTGGCATTATCACCACTCATAACATTCACTGTTCACTGTGGAGAGCTACACAATACAACAAACACCATGAACACCAGCATCAACAATGTGATAGGGATGTCCCAAGTTTTAAAGTCAGTTTTCATCAACTGATGACAGTTCAACAGGTGCAGGAATGACAAGCACTGTAGTAACCATTGTGTGGTAATGTTTCTTTCAGTGAAGTATGTACGAAAATCTTCCCTAAAATAACTAATAATCCACATTTCCTATGTATTAATCCATATGAAGTAACTTTTCAGTTTGCTCAAAATAAGGCTTCAATGGCCCCATATATAAATCCTGAATTTCTTAAACGAAAATGGGTTAATCACAATAGTCCAGCTATCCAAGGAAGCAGTCCATGGCCACACCTAACCTAACCTATTTGAACACTAAACATTCAACACTCATCCTCCTGCCCCACACTCACCAAAACAAACCAAACTATTTACTGCTTTACCGCTAACACAACTTCCCATTAAATATCTACCCAAAGACAAAGCCTTATCATAACGGAAACTTCATTTCTGATTTCCAACATTTTTTTCCAAGGTACTGACATAAAAATTTTGTGCACTAAACATACGCATCCCACAACCCTTAATTTTCGACCTGTGATATACTGATACATGCTTCACCCGTGAAATTTGCCTTACAAGAACATACAAGAAGCAAGTAAGAAGATAAAGTGTTGAGAACACATCAACTCCATCTTGCACTCAATTTTTAAGTCCAGGTTCTGATCCAATGTTCCCCAGTTATCTTTCTTATGTATCATGATTGAAATACATTTCAGGGAAATATTTGCAGAACCTAAACACAGTACTAAGTCCCAAACATCAAGGACTCAACTATGTAAATAACCACAATCATGAAAAAGCCAACATTATACATAATCATTTAAAATAAGAATATATAGTATATCTAATCATGAATATATACTGCATAGAATCACAATTCTGATATATGAACAGAGGAACCCCAGTTATTCGGTATTTAACCATCCAAAATGTTCAAGCAACTGTAATCTTTTTAAAGGAGAAAAGTAGTACTGTACTTGACGTGCAGCATGCCCACTATTTACAGTTACTAGCGGTGCCATCTGTATGAAAACCAGCAGTGTTTGTTTAAGTATTTATGCTGATGGATTGGTCATTACCCTCTTCAAATATCTAACATGGAGAGATAATCCAACAATGCCCATACAAGTTGTTTGTGCGTAACAAAGCCATTAACCAACATAATGAAAAAAAAATTGCAAACCGTGATGCCAAGCTAACGTAATGTAGCACCAAATGCAGTATTTGTATATCAAAGCTCAAACAATAAAATAATGAACAGGAACATGCAGTTCCCCTTGGGTGCCAGTGATGGATAACTGGGGTTCCAGTGTACCTATGAATATAGGATGTAAATATCACAACTTTGTAGGTAATGCCAACTGTAAACCTACACATATGAATGAAAATAATGTCAAAACCGTGAAACAAATTAGGGAAAGATTTAGTGCTGCACATGATTTAACACTTAATGTTAATGTCTATAAATTTTTGTTTTCATACAACACAAACTAATCATATTATGTAATAAATGCCAACAAAACATCCTCTCCAAACACAATACAGCTTCTATCAGCTGTCATATAATTAAAACTCATACACAAATGTTTCAGCTAGAAATGCAAAACCTGCAATTCTTCAAATTTACTAAGTCAACCATCACTTCAGCAGGTATTTACCCTTGGCTTGTCTCCCTTCATGTAATAAATACTACATAAACAGTTTAACTTTGGTTAAATTGGTCTCTTATCTTCCTTAGTAATTTTGCATAATCTGCAAACACTTATGTAACTGTTTACTCCTTCTGTCATGTCACTTACATATACTAAGAACATTATTAGTGCCAAAACTGATCCATGTGGTACTCCACTTTTTACTTAATGTTCCTTTCAATCATCCAATGTGTTTCAACTTTCATAATAATTTCCTGTGCGGAACCTTATCGAATGCCTTTTTAAGTCTAAATATATGCAATCTGCCTATCCATCTCTTTCTTGTGTTATATATCACTCCTGAGTAAAAATTTAAAAAGCTGGTGACACATGACCTTCCTGTTCTGAATCCAATGAGTGTGTCTGTATTTATTTATCTAATTTTTTTCTTTGTGTGTGTGTATGTGGGGGTGGGGGGAGCTATGAAGCAGCAGTGAGCAACCTCAAGTTAAGCAGGCCACCCTCACTCACATGTCACTAGTAAATACTGCACTCGTCACCTTTAGTAAAGTATATAATGTATACATTATGATTTCTTAACGTTACCCAAACAGAAAATCGTTTCAAGAATACACCAAATAATCAAACACATTTCAAAATAATTTTGTGAAAATGTGAGGACTGTCCCCATTGCAACTTTATCATACCACTTACAATTCACCCGGACAATACACAGACAAAAAAACATACAAACACAATAATTAAATGCAGTATAAGGTGGTTATGAGTGGCAATGCCTTACCCAATGTTGTTCCTTCCCCTGTCTGTCCTTCCAAGGAATGGCTGCAACTCCTATGTCACAGCAAAAGTTCACATACAAAATAAAAGATATTCATCTACATATATACAACTCAAAACTAATATTATTTATATATAATAATATAATATAAAAATTGTGGCCCCTCTCTTTCTCCTTGCTTAATCTTTCAATTTATTTTCTTTTAAATTTGTTCAACAACTTGACCGACAATAAGTTGAAGACTTCCTTGAGAAAAAACAAATGTTTTCCTAAAATTTGGCAACAGATAATTCTCAGTCACAGTAAGGACACAGACAGACAGACACACACACACACACACACAAACCCTTCAAACCCATTTGAAGAAAAAAATAAAAAAAAGTAATCTACAAACCTTTCCACCATAACTTGATGTGCACTGTACAAATGTTTCTCCTGCCACAACCTCCACTACCACCCTGCCTGTCCCCATCGAGCACTGTTAGGGCATGGCAGCATCCCCAGGGCACCACTTGACCACTCCACACACTACACCCATGAGACAAGGCAGAGTGATTATAATCACAGCCAAGGCCAACTGATAAGGGTTCATGCCACCCTGCTATCAACACCACCTCAGGCTAAAACCATTTCATTTAACCAATAACTGCAAACACTGAACACGGTACTCACACCAAACTCTACCATGTATCAATAAACATATATCCTTGTACAAAACCATAAATATTTCATAATGAGTGAGACAGATATTCCCACACTGGATATTATCAGTGTGGGAATATCAAAAAAGTATATTCTGAGTTTGACTAATGGTAGATATAATGTATACATATACACATACACACACACATGTGTATGTATATATATATATATATATATATATATATATATATATATATATATATATATATATATATATATGTGGACTTTTTTTAGAGTCCACTGTAGGACAAAGGCCTCTCCTAACCTCCTCCACTCATCTCTATCAGCTGTAAGTATATTCCGAGCCACCCCAACAAAACTTTCTAATTCACCTCTCCATCTAATACTCTGTCTGCACTGCCTTCTCTTACCATCCATGGGATGCCATTCTGTTATTCTAGTCGTCTGTCTATTATTTGTTTGGCACATGTTTCCAACCCTTTTCCACTTAGTTTTTCTTTTAATTGTGCTCAAGATGTCTTCAACTTAGTCTGCTTCCTAATCCATGATACTTTCTTCTTATATCTCAATGTTATATCAAGCATTATTCTCTCCATTCTCCTGCAGGCATTTTGAAGTTTTCATCCCAGGACTTTCGTAAGACTTTAGGTTTCCACTCCATATATCTAGTAATGGAAGAATGTACTGATTATAAATCAAATTTTCCTTGGATGCCTTCCAACCTACTTCTAGCGTTGATTATAATACTATATTAGTAAGGTTGCCATTGAGGCTCTGTTTTAATTTATCTTGTCTACTAGTCATATATGTATACATACACATACACATACACATACACATACATACACACACACACACACATATATGTATATATATATATATATATATATATATATATATATATATATATATATATATATATATATAAATTGATTGAAGGTGTAAAGTTATATCCACCTTCAGAAAATCATAAGAACGGAACGGTACCTTCAAAAAACAAAGTTCAACAAGATGGGTAATGGAGTCTGAGGGGAAAAAAAATAATTTACTGCCCTCAGGTTAGGATAGTAAGGACTGAATTTTTTCTAACAAATCAAAAATGGTCAGTGAAGAATGAAAGGGGTTGTTCACTAGCCAATGGAAGTGGCCTTACAAGGTTAGGTTTGGTTAGAAAATGTTAAATTGGATTGTTTTGTTTTAGGTTTGGACTTTAGATCTAGCTAATGTAAAAAATGTATTTCCCTATTTTAAGGGATTTTTTTTTTATTGGGGGGTATCTTTCCCTTATACGTGCGCTCTCCTATCGCCCTCAAAACTGGTCCTCATACTTGTTGACTAAAGAAAGATATGCGAGTTATGTTTTCGGAGGGGGAAAAAAAAAAAAAAAATTGCAGGGTAACTTAACATTGGCCGTGTGGGTAAAGTAAGAATCGGCTCTCATTAAAATGTTAACAGATGTGTTAAGGTGAGTAAGTACAATACGTTTGAGTCAGCTTAGCGTGGAGCCCCTAGTCTTAACATTTACCACACCTTATTTTAGTGAGGAATGAACACCCTTTCATGTGACATAACTCTGCATGTATTATAACCTCCTTATAGTGAGGAATGAACACCCTTTCACATGACATAACACTACATATATTCAAGTGTTATTTAAATAAACCTATAAACTCAAACTACTTCCTGGTGCGAAACAATAATATATAAATACTTTAACACAAAGCAACGAACAAGTTATCGTGGAAGGGAAAACCATGGTGAGGAAAAAAAAAAAGTCCTTAGAGGATGAAATCCCTCTCACGGTGCATAATGGATACCGTCCCTTTCGTGTGACTGGTTCAAAAAGAGCCTTAACCTTCTCACAAAGCACTGTGAAACACCTTGCACGAGGTAAACCTTGCATGGAGTGGTGTGGAGTGGTCAGTCAGACTCCCGTGAGTGTGGAGGGGACGGTCAGGGTTCCGGGGGTGGGGAAAACAGAACATTTCCTGTCAAAAAGCCGACAAGACGGGGCCCGCCCGCTGTCACACAACCCACGCCATCATCCTCGCCCAGCCCTCCCTCCCAAATTTTATCTTTGGAACTATAACCTATCAGCCCTGCCGTCCTGTGGCTGAGTTCTCATACAATTCTTTCTTGAGGGGTAGGGGAGGAGGACAGAGACATTACCTGGGCAGGGGGAGTGACGTCAGACGAGGAGGAAGGGAGGGAAGGTGGCAGGGTGCGGGTGGGGACCGACACCACCACCACTGCCTCCCCCTCCTGCCTACCTACCTATATATCTCCCCGGGCCCTCCACGCCTCTCCCACCACCATATTTTATATATATCAACATACGCCGCAAGAACAGCACGCTAGAACCGTCCAATACAGGCTAAATTAACTGCTGCCATTGTCTACAGATGCCATTCAATTCCATATTGGTTAACATGGCGGAGGAGGAGGAGGAGCGGGGGAAAGAGAGGGACCACTTTTATCATTTTTCACTTGCATTCCGTCTCCCTTACCTGATACAAGTGTTGGTGGCATTCCCCATGTCCACCGGGGTTTAATGCAGCTTCTCCTCCATGTAGAAGATCCGTGGGCATTGGCACAAGTTAAATATTGACAGGAATTTGGGCGGAAAGAACGAGCGGCCGCCGCCCGCTGACCATGGTGGCGCCTGGAGGTCACAGGACGCCGCCGCCGCCTCCCTTTGGTACCACTGCGAGACACCATTTTCTCTCTCCTTCAGTTCTCTATGATGCACCATTTTCAAGGTATTCTAATTCACTTATCTTCTCAGATTTATTGTTTCTTTTCCTTATATCATTGGTTTTACAGAAGTATAGAATGATAAAATGGTCTTCTGTTTGTTTAAGTGCACTGATATGTGAGCTTTGCGCATCACGCCAGACAGAGCAGTCAAACAATACTGGTTTGCCTTGTTTCCCTTGTAGCCAATCTATCAATCACTTCAGGATTTAATGCTCCTTTTCCTAATTTCTAAGCATCCTGATCATAATTCATAAACCTAAATACACCTCTTTAAGAGTAGAGATAAGTATATTATATGAGCCCATTTCACAGCAGCCGTCCTCCCTAACAACAGGCCACCCTAGAAGTGTAACATACTGTGACTACTGACAAGAGGGGGAATGGTAACTAACTAAGGATTTACGTCTAATCTAAAATAAAACATATGATTCTTAATGGTAGTTAGATAAGAATAGCCCCATATTATTAGTGAGTTACCAACATGTATCGCACCAGCTAGTCATCCCTCACTTCAGCGAGGGTTGTACAGCTGTCTCCACCACGCCCACACACCAATATATTAGTTAAATGGTTCTAACCTGAATGCCATAGCCTACAAAAGCCTTCAGGAATATCCAGTTTGTTGAATAATAGTCACATCACCACTTCGAGACATCTCTGAAGATTTCACGATTGAATTTAGCCTCACTTTGTGTTTCTTCTCACTCGTCTAACAACCATGGAAAAGCCCTCAGTCTTGGAAAAGTTCTCAGTCTTGGCTATTTAATTGGTCGACGATATTTCCAATACAGCATTATTATTTCATTTCAATGTGGCATATTAAATAAATCGTTGTTATTCAGAGGTATTATGTACAAGTCACACGTATGTATCCGTGGGATTGTGAAGTGAACTGGTTGTTAGACGCTCCACGCACCAATGTTTCGATTTGACGAGCCCGTGCAAGGTTTTGCTTCATGTAACTACGTACAGTGTATAAGAATTAACAACTAAACTTAATATAGAAACATCTCACGAATTCATAAATGTTAATTAGTTGTTTTTTTCTAATGATCTTCGCAACAAACGCTTTACCTTACTTATTTTAAATGAACAATAATGAAAGGAAGAAGTAGAAGAATGCAATAGCCGTCTCACGCAAGAAATGTTTTTTTTTATCTGCACGTCAAATCGGAAGGCGAGAAAAGTCAAATTAAATTCTTACATTAAACTAGGTGATCTCTCTTTAACCTTGAGTAAACGCTATTAAAATCAGACGTAATCAGAAGTAAATACAATCAGAAATAAACCCCAAGAAAATGCATTCAAACAGCCATCAGGACGTTGGATCATAATTTTTAAGCCTTTTCAAAGCCTTCATGGAGGAAATGGTGATCTAGTTTGTTTTTAAAATTAATTTATTGTGTAGTCTAGTAGTTTTAAGCTGTTACTCCTCGTTCGTAATGATGATTAAAAGGGATTAAATGTAAACCATGAACAAGGTAACTATAGACCATATAGTTCTGCTAGGGTTAACGAGAGAGCGCTGCCCCTCTCACCAAGATGTCGTGAAAAATTTTAATTCAATCAATCGTAACACCAAAATTTTAGACACAGTGTATGTTTTAACGTTTCACGCCCCACATTTCGTAATCATATTTTTTGTTTCGTGTTCCAATCTAAAGAATATGACATGTGTTGACGACAAAAGCTTCAAGACCATGCTGAAATTTACCGCAAGTATTCCTAGTGACTGTCTGAAATTACAGTTTCTGATTTTCGTATTGCTTGTGAGTGAGAGAGAGAGAGAGAGAGAGAGAGAGAGAGAGAGAGAGAGAGAGAGAGAGAGAGAGAGAGAGAGAGAGAGAGAGAGAGAGAGAGAGAGAGAGAGAGAGAGAGAGAGAGAGCATGATTAACCTGATACATATTTAATTAGTTGCAGGACGTCCGATATACTGTACAGAGACCGAATTGTGTAATTGAATATATTTTCATGGATTAATAAAAAGACAATATTATCGTGACACCAGCTGATTAATTTCTATCACTGATGGAGACTCGTATGTTGAGTGATTAGATTACTATCAGTATTGTTATTATTACTAGTATCATTATAATACCAACAACAACAATACTAGTAATACTAGTAGTAGTAATAATAATAATAATAATAATAATAATAATAATAATAATAATAATAATAATAATGGGTATATAGGTGGTGTAGGGAAATACGGGCTTGGGCAAGAAATTTATTCCTGACTAATTATTATTATCATTACCATTATTTTCATATATATATATATATATATATATATATATATATATATATATATATATATATGTATTACATTAAAAGGGTACTACTGGCTAAGGGACAACAAAAATACGTAACAAAAAATTCCTGCTTGTCGCCAGACCCTGTAAAGAGGACAGTAGGAGGAATAGAAGCCACATGAAACAAAACAAATGGATATATATATATATATATATATATATATATATATATATATATATATATATATATATATATATAAGATTAGCCTATATTACATTATTTACAGTAATATTATGTAAAAGATGATTGTTATCAAAATAATCAAGGATATACGATGTAATTGAAAGAAAAAATGTATCTGATTACAGGCATTTCTATTTTTTTTTTCTTAGAATTGAAAATACAGCACTCAAAATCATAATGATAACTTTTATAAGCTACACGAAACTTTCATGATTCATACACGTGTTAAGCAACATTTTAGATATAGTATTTCCTTTTCTCTGAGTGGTACAGACGCAGCCAGCAGACTGGACCAAACAGTGTCGTTAAGCAGCAAATAGCCGCGAGTGAGAGCAGCGGGATGGAGGTGACTGGCTGCCTTTCACAACTTTCACTTCGGTATAATGTCTCAT
Source organism: Metacarcinus magister (assembly GCA_029783475.1). NCBI lineage: Eukaryota > Metazoa > Arthropoda > Malacostraca > Decapoda > Cancridae > Metacarcinus > Metacarcinus magister. The sequence continues at coordinate 1,521,928 of JAPQNM010000028.1, read as the reverse complement.
GCGCATCCTAGGTGTAGGGGGAGTCATGTTGAAATAAGCCTTTGTTTGTGTGATATAAAAGGTGTGTCGTCGCGTCTATGCCCTCCCCTGCCTCTCATTGTCACTCCTCCCCTTGAATGCGATCTAAACTGTAATTTCGCGCCGAAAATCAATACCTTGGGCCAACCCGCTCCCTCCTCCCCTCCCCACCCCTCAAGTTCCGTTCTCACAAATATTTTCTCCCTCCCTCCCTCGCTCTTTCTCTCCCTCCATCACTCGCTAGCTGTTCCCCCTTTCTCCTGCCCCCCTGCCTCTCTCCCTACCAAACACTCCCCCCCCCTTCTCTCTCTCTTTCTCTCCTCCCTTCGTTCTTCCTCTCAGTTTCTTTTTCTTTCTTTCTCTCTCTCTCCATTATGTTTGCCTTACGTCTTTCTTACTCTTCTACTTCCGCCATTCCCTCCCTTTCTCTCCCTCCCCTCTATTAACATCTACCCCCCTTCCTCCCTCCTCTTCCTTCCCCCTCGACAACCACCCTACCAAGCGCTCTCTCTCTCTCTCTCTCTCTCTCTCCCCTCCGCCTCTGTCCGTCCCGCCCAACCCCGTCCCTCACCCTCCTTCCCTTCCCTCCCAGCCACGCTCATCCTGTCGTTCTGCTCCATCCCCTTCCTCCTCCCATACCACCAACCCCCCCACCCCCCACTCACCACACATCCCTGCCTCTTCCTCTCTCTCCTCTCCTCCCTTCCCAACCACCACACTCTAGATCACTCTCACTTCCTTTTTCTTTCTCATTCTCTCTCCCCACCCCCAGCCTGTCCCTATCTTCTCTCCCCACCCCTTCCTGTCCTTATCTTATCTCCCCACCCCCCCTCCTGTCCCCATCTTCTCTCTCCCCTACCCCCTGCCTGTCCCTATCTTCTCTCCCCCACCTCTGCCTGTCCCTATCTTCTCTCCCCAGCCCCTGCCTGTCCCTATCTTCTCCCCCCCACCTTTGCCTGTCCCTATCTTCTCTCCCCAGCCCCTGCCTGTCCCTATCTTCTCTCCCCCACCTCTGCCTGTCCATATCTTCTCCCCCCCCATCCCCTGCTGGTCTATCTTCTCTCCCCCACCCCTGCTTGTCCCTATCTTCTCTCCCCCATCCCTGCCTGTTCCTATCTTCTCCACCCCCATCCCCTGCCTGTCCCTATCTTCTCCACCCCCATCCCCTGCCTGTCTCTACCTTCTCTCCCCCACCCCTGCTTGTCCCTATTCTGGATAGTTTCATGACTTACACTAAAATCTAAGAGTATATATATATATATATATATATATATATATATATATATATATATATATATATATATATATATATATATTTTTTAGCACTTTTGACTATCGACTTTCATCAATTAGTTGTTTTCGATATACTTTTTTTTATTGGGTAGTAATTTATTTTAATTAAATTATTTACGTGAAAGTACTACTTCATAGTTTGTCATGTTACAAGTGCACAATTGTTCCCATATTTCCTCACAAAGCGTAGATACATTGATATTATAGATGTAGGTACAAGACAGATAACCATTATTCCTCTTACTACTACATCACACTCCTTCCCTTCCCCACCAGCACGTCTGAAGCACCATTGTCACCTGGGTTACTAATCACCATGCACTCTACAACACATGCTTAAGGCCAAGGAGGTTCCAATACTAACAAGACAAAAATGAAAGTTTATTTAACAAAAGTTATACAGTATAGTTAAATATTCCATGGAACAAACGGTACAGAAGTGAATAAGGATTATAATAATAATAATAATAATAATAATAATGAAAACAATAATAAAAATAATGATAAAAATAATAAATGAATCAGGTAAGTCTGGGCATAATATAAATAATTAATTTGGCTTGAAGAATGAAGGTGTATATCCGTACGAGGGCAGCACGCAGGTGCATCAGTCTGTACTTTTGTTCCTCAGACATGGCTTGCTTACCAATACAACCAATGGATAATAAAGATTTCCCAGCGATAATTCCTGTACTATTTTCTTTTTGATGAATGAAAAATCTTGCAATGAAGGAAATATTGTGAGTTAAGTGCTTCGTTATATTAGTGCTAGGACAACAGGACAATGTGTTACCTCCAATGTTTTACACAAGTGTTTACCAAAGTTGCAACCTTTTAAAAGACGAGACAAAGCATTAAAAAAGTAATGAGGCTCATACGTGTTTGTTTTCCCACATTGCAACTTTTCATGAGACAGGACAAGCATCAAGTAATTTACCTTCATGTTAATTCATGGTAACTAACTCCAATGATCTAATAAATATCAATAAAATAATAATAATAAAACCCTGGAAATTACTTCACATTTACATTAAGTTCTGAGGATACAACCTGCTGGTACAAGTTCCAAGAAAGATCCACACTACCGTTATGGCATACAGAATGGGCACAGCGGTAATGATGCAGTGCCTCACACAGCTCACCATGACTGTGTGTGCACCATCAATGTGAAGGCGTCTGTACACCATACCTACACTACCTCACACAATGCTTGACAAAACAACAATCTCATTTCAACCAAACTTTTCAACTCTGTGTCTTTTGAAATTCCTTACATTCATCACTTAGTTTATGGAAGATATTCTTTTGAATCCATAGGAAATATCCATCCACATCTTACTTCCAAAGGGAATATTAACCTGTTCCTGGTGGGGGAACAATTCGTTTCTTTCATTTTAAGGAGAAATACTCACACATACCTCAGATAAAATCATAAGAGAATAAGTTTTCTTTCCTTGTCTTCACTTCACACATTCACTTGGAACTGTGTGTCAATAGGTAGGTTGGTCTTTCTTGTCCTCCCAGCAAGGACTGTTTCATGGCATACAGTTTAGGCTAAAAATGTAATAATTTAAAATAAAAATAAAATTGTAATTAAAAAAATTTAAATTGAATTCAAATTTTTAAATATTTTGAATGAAATTTGTTCTTTTATAAAGAACAAAAGTTGGATGATTAATGAAAAAAAGGCCTACTATATCTGGATTATTTTTTTCCTGTAAGTATAAGTTAGGCTAAAGTTACCTAGGTTTGCAGGAGACAACTGGTGATCTAGCACTCACACTACAGAGAGAGAGAGAGAGAGAGAGAGAGAGGGAGAGAGGGAGAGAGAGAGAGGGAGAGAGAGAGAGGGAGAGAGAGAGAGAGAGAGAGAGAGGAGAGAGAGAGAGAGAGAGGGAGAGAGAGAGAGAGAGAGAGAGAGAGAGAGAGAGAGAGAGAGAGAGAGAGAGAGAGAGAGAGAGAGGGAGGGAGGGAGGGAGGGAGGGAGGGAGGGAGAGGGAGGGAGGGAGGGAGGGAGAGGGAGAGAGGGAGAGAGGGAGAGAGAGAGAGAGAGAGAGAGAGAGAGAGAGGAATATATAAGGAAAAGACAAGAGTACCCGCTATAAGACCTCATCTACAGCCTCTTCCCGGGTTACATACACAAATTATTCTACTATTGGAGGTCCCCCGTTTGCATAATTCAATATCATGACAATTACGTTGTGTTCCCCTAACTTGAATGGCAGAAAACTGACTAAACTCCCTCAAGTGCATCCCCAAACACAGGCTCCAAGAAGTGCACCAGGAAGTGGCATTTTCTCGGCCACGAGCAGCGAGCAACAACGTAAAGAGCATGACAACGAAAGGCTCGAACGACGGCCTCGTCTTCCAGAGTGGAGGAACCCGTGCGGGCAAAGCTACCTCTAGACAATAAAGGCAAATGTGTGAACCAAGTCAACAGAGAGCGTGTGTGGGAGCAGCCCGGCTAACTTGTCCGTCAACTAACGTTACATCATGTACACAGCAGAGGTTTGAATCCGTAAAAAAATTCAATTTACAATTACGTGCCATTAAAGAAAGGCACAACATGTTTTTTTTTGTTTAAAAAGGTTAAGTCTTAATTGCTAAGATGGAGTGCTGAACTACATGCACAACTACTGGAATAAAATTAAGTTCTTACTATACTGTCATCTCCTCTCTATCCCCAGGAGGGAAGCGATCTTGCTTCCTTCCTGTCAAGTGAGATGAACACTATATAACTTAGTCCAACCCTCCAATGCGGTCCCTTCTTCACATTGAGAACTCCTAAAATGTTCAAATATGAATTATAAAGTTTCATCTTGTCTACTTCATCCACTCTTCCTTAATGTTGCGGTGCCAGTGTCCTGGTTTTCACTCAGGGTTTCTTTGTCCAAGTAAGTCAACAAGACTTCAGGTCTAAACAAGGCGATAAGGTCGCTGTGCACAGATCACACGTGCACTGTTAATATTAGCCACTCATCCACAGCCTCCCAGCCTGCCCCCGCACCCCCAACAAGACAGTGCAACAGTACACTGCTCTAAGATAACTACAGGAGAAAGTGTTCTGCATAAATAAACTTGTGGGACAACCGTGCCGTCACTATGTTGCGGGTTGGTAAAGAAATAGCAAAAATAATGGTAAAAATACTGTACATATACACCACTGTATATATGGACATACTCAAGTATATACACATATATTTACACATATGTACATATACTGTACCAATATACATGCACACTGCCGTTGGGTGGATGCTTTTAGTGACTGCCAGCATGTCCTGGCCCCAACACACCTTTGGAATAATAAGAACCAGCAATGTCCAGCCACAGTGTCCCATTCCATGGCAATCATTGGAAATATAAATAGTTGCTACTAGAGTACACGGGATGAGGGTCAGGCCACTGGGGGGGGAGGGGGCAGGTGGTGCAGCATTGTCCTCAAACAGTCCTGGCAGGGACACACTTGTGCATTTGGAGGGCAACTACTATGTCAGATGATGACTGGGACTGGTTTGCACGGCCTCGCCCAGCACTGAGACTTTGGTCCTCTGGGGCGCGAGGGATGACAACGACACAGCCCTGCTGCAGGGCCGCTCGTCATACATTGAGGTGCAGCTCCTCCTGACAGCTGCACCCACACTTAAATAATAGTGATGCTACCGGTTATACTCACTATAAAGTACTCAACGCAATAAAAAGTTGAAGACCGTCGCCCTTCTCAACAGTAAAGTTACAGGAAACGGAGGAAGTGCATCCACGTGGCATCAACCTGCCATCACTAGTGTTGCTGCCACCACTGCTGCTGCCTCCCCCAGCACTGCCTCTCACCCAGCCACAACCTCATCTCTAAGCCTCAGGGATTGCCCCTCATCATCCTCCATTCCACTCTGAGATAATTTAGAACTCCTGCACAGGCTTGTCAAAAGCATTGGGCTACAAGGACCACAGGGTTCGCACCTGCTCCCACTGGGGGTACGCATGGGCCGGCTGATACGGCTGCTGGGGGAACAGTTTTGCATTTTCCTGATATTCCAAGGGCTTCTTTTCTGCGGCTGCCACCGGGACAGTGTTTTGGCTAGCGGCGTATGTGGTCTTCTGTGGGAGTGTGCCAGGGAGAGGCTGCTTGGCATAGTCAATGAAGTCGTTTTTCCTGTCAACGCCATGCACAAACCTGTGGCTGTTGAGGTGGCTTTCCTGGGAGAACTGCTTCCCACACTCCGGACACTCGTATCTCTTTTTCTCACTGTGAACGAACATGTGGGAGGTGAGGTGACTCTCCTGTCTGAACCGCTTCCCGCATTCCTCACACTCGTAGGTCTTGTCCTGCGTGTGCACAAACCGATGACTGTTCAAGTGGCTCTCCTGGGAGAACCGCTTACCGCACTCTTCGCACTCATATTTCTTCATGTCGTTGTGCACAAACTTGTGGCCATTGACGTGTCCCTGCTGCACCGGCGGTCTGTTCCAGTCGTGGCGTTCATACTTCTTCTCTGCGGTGTGGACATACATGTGGCTGTTGAGGTGGATCTCCTGGAGGAAGCGTTTGCCGCACTCCTCACATTCAAAGCGCTTCTCATCAGTGTGTACCACACGATGGCTGCTCAGGTGACTCTTCTGGGCAAATTTCTTACGGCAAACCTCACACTCAAATCGTTTTTCCTCGCTATGCACGAAGCTGTGGCTGTTGAGGTGGCTCTTGCGGGTGTAGCGCTTGCCACACACCTCACACTCGTAACGCTTCTCACTGTGCACGATCATGTGACTGTTTAAGTGACTCTCCATGGAGAACCGTTTTCCACAGATCAGACATTCAAATTTCTTCTCCACGTTGTGCATCAGCATGTGTGCATTGAGGTGGATGCCCATAGTGAACCTTTTGTTGCACACAAGACACTCAAACTTCCTTTCCATTGTGTGTATCAGGTGGTGTGCATTCATGTGGATCTCCAGGGCAAACCTCTTACCACAGAGGGGACATTCAAAGTTCTTTTCCACATTATGTGCATTCATGTGGCTGTTGAGGTGACTCCTCTGTACAAACCGCTTGCCACAGCGACCACACTCAAAGCGTTTGTCCTTGACGTGCACCAGCATGTGGCTACGCAGGTGGGAGGCAATGGTGAAGCGTTTCTGGCACAGCTCACACTCAAACTTCTTTTCCTGGTTGTGTACCAACATGTGTCCATTGAGGTGGCTCTCCATGGTGAAGCGCTTGTCACACATCTCACACTTGAAGTTTTTCTCAGCGCTGTGCACAATCATGTGGCTGTCCAGGTGACTCTCCATGGTGAACCTCTTGTGGCACAGCTCACACTCGAACCGCTTCACCTTGCGGTGCCAAACAATGTGGTTGTTGAGGTGACTCTCCTGCGCGAACCGCTTACTGCACTCCTCACACTCATACGGCTTCTCATTTGTCTGCAACCAAAGGCCAATCTGTGTGGCTACCTGAGCATCAGTTGGCTGCACCTGCTGCTGCTGTGCTTGCTGCTGCTGGGGTAACTCTGGCATGGTCTGTGAGGAAGCATGAGACACTGCCCTTGGCGGGTACTGGGGTGGCACGGCTTCCATGGTGAGGCCTGTGTGGTCCCCGGCGTACTAGCCGAGTCTTACTGACGACTGGGGGCTTGGAGGAGGAAGCTGGCTCTCTCCCTCACAAACAAACACCTGCAAACATTAAATTGTATTGGATTATGAATAACAAATATGATGGGAGTATTAAAAGGTTCACTTCACCATGCTTTATATAGAACTCAGTCTCTCCTAATGCAAAAATGTCTCAGCCTTCACTCTGTAGAGGCATCCCCAAAGTATTAAGTCTCTAAAATCAACTCTTTCCACATTAAGAATAAAAAACTTGAATTAAGGTTCAATACAGGTGCTTTATATGTGAATGTAAATAGTAGACAGGACCACATGGCAATATTCAAATATGAAAGAAATATATATAAGTAAAAAATATTATGAAGAATGTTTGTTTCTGTCATAGTACACAGCAATGACCTCCGAGACAGATGAAGGCTTAACTAACAAGCATCACCTAAGTCAATGGCAAAACATGTTGAGACACAATCACTGTTCTCTATCCCACCAAACACGAACACAAAGGCAAGGTAAAGGGAGTGTTCCAATACTACCTTTCCCTTTCAAGAGTCAACAACTATCCTATAGATAATACATTACTCACTACTGTCATCAAATTTATCAATGATTTATCAATTCTGCCTCTACCCTCTCATTCCTACACAATATTCTGAGGTAGAAGTCATGACAAATTAATAATCCTTCCTGTATGATGGAAAGGTATAACAAGTAACCTGCATTGAGACTACACTCGTTCAAGTTGATTTATATGATCTACAAAATAATGCATTGCCAACCATAGTTATCTTGATACATTTGTATAAGGTGTATCTATCTATCTATATAACAGGAGGATGGACAAGACAAGACACACAAACTACTTAATGAAAACACCTGCAAAAGTTCATATAAAATACTATAATAAAAATATAAACCTCAGCAGAAGTCCAATAGTAGTATTGGTGCTTTAAAAATGTAATTAAAAACGACTTAACATTCAATGGGTCCATTAGAAGCACAGACACAAACATAAACACACACACACACACACACACACACACAGACACAAACATAAACACACACACACACACACATAAAAAAGTGCCACGTAATAAAGTTTGGCAAGAGTGTAAAGAGTCCCGAATGTGAATACAAACTAATATCTTAGCTATGAAGAAAGAACTTATGTGGTACAATTACCATTATTTTAAGTTGAAAGAAAAACAAGCAATATGATCATGCTTGATAAATGTGTCAAAGGTAAATAAAAGATTGACATTAATGAGTATATAGTAGCTACCTAGAGAGTAATCTTCAACAGGACAAAGCTAAAAAGTACGTATATATGAAGAGATGAAAGAAAGATGTGAAGAAATTCAGCTTTCCAGACAGGGTCACAGACCATAGGAATATATTATCAAAAGTCGTGTGTTCCAAAAGTATTCAGTTTCAAAGAAAATATAATAAAATAGTATCATGAGATGGGACACAATCAGCCTGACTCAATCCTGTAAAAACATAATTAGGTAAGTAAACATACATACACACACACACACACACACACAGACACACACAACCAAATATAGATACGGAGACAGGACCACACGAGTGTAGCTCAGGCCCTGTATACTACTAGGTAAATACACTCCTTACTATAAAAATAATACTTTCAGCTTAATGCTGCATTCAGTGTTAATAAACTGATTACTATTATCATTATTGTCACACACACACACACACACACACACACACACACACACACACACACACATACAAGAGAGAAAAAAATTATGCCCCCAAAATACATGGGATAGGATCATACCATAAAAAAAACCCTTGGGGTGACATGGAACAAAGCTAAACATTTCCTCATCAAAACCTCCATCCAGTCTTCCTCAAAACCATCTTCCCAACTACCAAGGAAAATAAAGCAGGAAAAAGGGTGATATTACGATACTACCGAGAACAAATGAGCAGAAACACTGATGACTAGTGGGGAATTCCATGCATCAATAACACCCACCTCCTAGTATCGATATGAAATCCACGACTAAAACATGTAGCTGTGGACAAGTTAAATTAAAAGGAAAACATGGTGAGAAAATGAACAAAACAATCATGGGTGAAAATTAACACTTGCACTAATTGAATTTCATGCACTCGCAAAATGTTCTGCATCCCAATACAGAAACGAAAATGAGCACCTGAATGAGTAAAAAAAAATAGAAGTAATAATGGTAGAGAACCGATGTGACGCGGTGGGAAGCAGAGAGAAAAGCGAGTGGAGAGAAAATCGCGGAAATAACACACCTACCTACCTTCCTTCCACCCTCCCTCCTCCCTCCCTCCCACCGTTAGGTCATTCCCCCGCAAACTCATTCCAAAATACCCACACTATCCACTCAGACTAATCCACTCACACATGTACACGTCAAAAAACGCACACTCGCGGCACCATACACACGGCACAACATAAAAATGGCCGGGGATTTGACACGAACACGGTGAAAATGGGAATAACAACCAAATTTTCTTCAGCGTTATACAGGCCCCCCATTTATCGAATTTCTCTTCACTGACTATAACTCGTTTCCAACTCTATTTTTGCATATATGGTAGATTCCAGACGGTTTATGGACAACTTAGGAATTGTTAAAGGAGGAGCATCTCACCTCCGGAGCCTTCAGGAGGAAAAAATAAGAGAGCTGAGCGTCCTTTCTGCCTATGGCGTCGTTTGTTGTGGTCGAGAGGCGTTTCCTGAAAGCCTTCGCGCGAGCCCTCATTTTACCTCAATTTTATCGTTTCTCTAACCTCATAACCACCGTAAATACTTCTAAGTTTTTGTTGTTTCTTAAATTCATCAGTCTGAGTCCTCAAAAGGGCAATTAATCGTCTATCTTCGTTACCAAGGAAAAATAGGATGAATTTTCGCCATTCGAGATGTTGTCTAACTCATTTCTTTCACTTGATCTTCAGCCAAGTGGAGTTTTTTCAGTGAGTGGAATTTTAATTAGCTATGTCTCATTAGTAAATGTCCTTCTAGTTAGATTTTTTTCTATAAACAATAGAGTTGTAATAATATGTCTTGCTATTCTGGAATGTGGTCGTGCTAGAAAACGTTT
>JAPQNM010000028.1:1474409-1506909 GCA_029783475.1 Metacarcinus magister | reverse complement strand
TCTTTGGTTCGCTCTAGAACCAGTTTAAGAGGGTCACAGAGGGCCCCAAGCTTGTCCCCGAGGTGTGTCAGAACCTCCAGTACATTCACCACGTCTATCTTGGTGCATTCATTTGACGCCGTAGTGGATAACACCTCATCCTCTGGGCTGTGTCTTGTACTCTCAGAAGTGGTTGGCTTCTCACCCATGTTGCCTGCAAAGCTCTTGAAGATCTGTGAAATGCTTTCAGAACTGTGCTTTTCATCCATGTGTGTACTGTGGGTATTCTTTGCAAAATTTTTGAAGATCTGTGAGATGCTTTCAGAAGTGTCCTGGTTGTAGTGGGTGTCCAGTCCTCTGGGTTGGGTGGAAGAAGGTTTGGTGGTTACTTTGCTTGCTGGCTGCATGGTGTCCAACTTAAGGATGCCTTGCTGTGCCTGACCCTGCTGGCTGTTATCAACTGAGGCATGAGCTTTCTGCCACGAAGGTTGGCCAGTGAAGGCATTCCTCTGGTTCTCCTCTTTCATCATGGAGTCTGAGGGATTCCAGGTATCCGGATTCCCTCTGGCCTCACTTACTGCTGCCACTGGACTCCCACTGCTCACTGTGATACACTTTTTTCCTGACAGCTGGAGCCACAAATCCTGCACCATGCCATGTGGCTGACCACTTTGAGGCTCAGCCAAGTGAGGTTTGGTCTTTTGGTGGCCTGGATCCTCTGCTTTGTCATCTTCTACCATATTGTGGGCCTCACGTAAATGTTCATGCTGGGGAAAGGGATCTCCAATGGTAGTGGTAGTGTGCTGCCAGGATTCAACATGGCCACGTGATTGGTGTGGCAAACTTTGCTGATGCCACTCATTGTTTTTCTGACTCCTGTCCTGCTGGATTACCTGTGCCATTTTTAGTGGGTTTGGGTAATGTTTGTCCAATGAATTCTGTTCCCATCCTTCCTCCTTCTCCTCCTTCCTGCCTCCCCTCTTAGGTAGTACAGGCTTTGTATAGTTTTCTGGGAACCTCTCATCATGCATAGCATTGATAACCGAGTTCTTTTGTACTTGTCTGTCTCTTGGGTAGCTTATAGTAGGTGACCTTCTTGTATTCTGTTTTTCCTTCTTTCTCTTGCTGACCTGCAATGAACTGCTTATTCTCCTCTTCTTTCTCTTTTTGGAGCTTATCTGTTGACCCTCTAAATCACTATGTGATGAGGACAAAGAGAAAGAGGAGCAAGCTGAGTGAGAGCGGTGGACCCTCAAGGAGGGTTGAAAGGAGGGTGACTTCTGGTGGGCCTCTAGCAAGTCAAGACATTGCTTTTTCTTGATCCTCCATGAGTCAACAAAGATCTCCTCCATGCGTTTAATCCAGAATAAATGCCACTCATTTGCCATGTTGTACTGTGTTGGGTCTCCTCCCAGGGCTAGGATGCTCTGGATCTTCTTGTTACAAAAAAGGCGATATTCTGTGCCAACATCTGGGTGGATTGTGGGGTTGGAGCGGTACTTCTCGCACTCCTTCTCATGAACAGAGCGCAGGGTCTTAAGGGCCTCTCTCGTCTTCTCCTGGATGGAGGGTGTGTGGACAGGCAATCTGGAGAGAGTGAGAGTACATTTTTTTTTAATATTCCTTAAAAAGGTCAGTAGGAGAAATAGAGGCAAGGGATGAAGAAAATCAGTTAAATATTTTGAAGATATGGATGTGGTGGTGGCAAAATACCCACAAAGTTTTATGGCTATATCTTGTTTATTAGCAATGTTATAATTGCAAATAGATAACAATATTGCACTGCTATATAATAACAATATGATTGCAAAAAGTTGTGGTTAGTGAAACTAATGATTCTCGTGAATACTTTTGGCAACTTCACACCGAGTCTGAACAACAGCCAAAGGGGAAACAGTGAATACACCAGTGCCCGTCCAGACTTAGCTGAGCACAGGTGTTACTACTCTGTCACGTTTTTGCTTCCAGTTCTTGGGAGTTTTTTTGCCTTGTACCCTCCTAATCTACTGAATAAATCTGCCAATAAACATATACTGAACTTTGCTGTAGCGCAGACAGTGCTGGACTACAGTGGGATATTTGTGTGATGAACTGAAATTTGGTATAAGCAAAATAACAATGTCCAACCTAGAAGAATGAGACAAGAGGCGAGAGAAGCAGCAGTAGAAGGCAAGGAAATGGAGGGAGGTGGAAGACAAAACCTCATACAGTGCTGGAGCCTTTTAAACCATCACACGCGGACACACGTGCACTTGTTATTTAAAAATGGCTGTATTGAAAAGTTTATTTTTCTTAGTTTCAAAGGATTATATCTTGGCCATTTTTCAAGCTTTTTTTCACCATTTTTTGTTTGTTTAAGAGCTATGAATAAGACAAAAATGTTGTTGAGTCAGAATAAAACAAATGTTTGACAGTTTTGGAGGGGAAGCACAGGACTGATGTTTGGCTGTTTGTGAATGAATACAACGTGGGAGGGGAGCAAGGTTTGAAGGTGGAGCCTCATCAAGGTTAATGGTGTGGTGGCAGTGTGTTAAAGTCTGCTGAGGGTGACGGGTGGTGAGTGCTTACCTATTTGAGCTGTGATGCTCCATGCTGCTGCTCCTGCCTCTCCTGCTCCTTGACACAGACCTCTTGCCTCTGGAAATGGATCTCCTGCCTCTGGAAATGGATCTTCTGCCTCTGGATATGGATCTTCTGTTTCTGGAAATCGATCTTCTACTTCTAGAAATGGATCTTGTGCCTCTGGATATGGATCTTCTGCTTCTGGAAAAGAATCTGTCTCTGGAAATAGATCTTCTTCCCCTTGAGATAGATCTCCTGCCTCTGGAAATGGATTTTCTGCCTCTGTACCATGAAGTGGATCTTCTAACCCTAGATGTAGATCTTCTGCCTCTGGAGAAAGATCTTCTCCTGGAGTTAGACCTCTTGCCCTTGGAAATGGATCTTCTACTTCTGGAAACAGACCTCCTACCCCTGGAGATAGACCTCTTGCCTTTGGAAATAGTTTTCCTACTTCTGGAAACAGATCTCCTACTCTTAGAGATAGATCTCTTACCTCTGGAAATAGATCTTCTACCTCTGGAAGTGGATCTTCGACTTCTGGAAACAGATCTCCTACTCCTTGAGATAGACCTCTTACCTCTGGAATTAGATTTTCTACCTCTGGAAGTAGATCTCCTGCCCTTTGAAAAAGATGTGCCTCCAGAGATAGATCTGTAGTGCTGGGGAGGTGACAGAGATCTGCTAAGGGACTGTCTGTACACAGGTTTTCTCTTAGGACTGAGAGGCAACCTGGCAGGGGAGGCACTTCTGGATCTTCTTCTACTCACCCTCTTCTTAGGGCCAAAGTCCCTGCTTCTACTTCTTTCTGTGCTTCTGTTTCTGATCATACTTATTCTGTTTATGCTACTGCTTCTACCCCTGCTAATTTGTGGGTCTGGGCTTGGATATGTGTGGGTCGAATGCTCTCTCTCCTTGCTCCTGGAGCGTGAGTAGCTTCCCTGCCGATAGAAGAGGGTCCCTGACTCATCCAATCCTGTATGCCAGACTCTCTGAGGGCTTAGAGATTTATCTCTACTGTTCACAGACCACATTTTTATCTTTGGACTGCCTAGATGAGTAACCCCCACAGTGGATGGGTTTCTACATGGTTTTGGAGAGGGAGTCAAACTTTGGGACTTGGAGAACCACTCACTGTCTCTCTCTTGTGAGGACTGATCATGGGACAGGTCCATAAAATCTTCAGGGCTGTTGATGCTGGACGGGCATGGGGACATTGAAAAGCTTAGGTTCCCAGTGGAGATGCTGTCCAGGTCCCTATCACTGTGAGTACCTGGAGATGAAGCAGGAGAGGTTATGTCATCCAGACCAGGGAAGGCCAAGGCACTGTGTTTCCTCTTCAACGGCTCTCCATCTTTGTTGTGGTTGTCTCTAGTCTGCTCCTTGTCTCTGCTGATGCTATTGTGAGTCTGATCCTTGTCCAATCTGTTGGTTTTGCGAGTCTGCTTCTTGTCTCTACTGTGAGCTTGCTCCTTGTCTCTATTGTAATGAGTCTGATCTTTGTCACATCTACTGCTCTTGTGAATCTGCTCCTTCTCTCTATTGCGAGTCTGCTCTTTATCTCTGGTGCGAGTCTGCTCCTTGTCTTTGTTGTGACTGCCCTGAGTCTGAGCCTTATCTCTACTGTGACTGCTCTGGGTCTGTGCCCTGTCTCTGCTGTGACAGGCTTGGGTCTCCTCTTTGTCTTTGTTGCAGTTACTATGGGTTCTGGAGGTCTCTCTACCTTTGGGGGCAATGTCAGACAGCAATTTGTGGTTTTGGAGGACAGAGGTCATGGAGAGACATGACGCTGACCTGACATATACCTGTGAGCGAGAGAGGAAGTACTCCCAAGTGTTTGCTGCCTTTCCTAACACACTGGAGCTGAGGTTGAACTCCTCTTGGGAGCTGATGGGTACACCTTTGTCTGTCTGTAGTATATAATTCAGATTCCACATTGGCAGGCTATTCTTTCGGTCCAACAACTTACTGAACCGCTCAATTGCATGGGTCACTAATCGTGCTGTTCTTGTGCACTTTTCACAGGTGGATGTTGTCCCTGCCTTGCCCCTTATGAAGGCGTGTTTGTTGAAGGGGATCACAGAAGTGGTAATGATGGTGCAGTGTTGTGTTGCTGACTGCAACATCTGGTCCACCCTCCGTGCTTCACGTGCAAAGTTGTCAAATGCCTCAGGAGGATCATGGGGGAGGAAACACTGTGTCTCTCCTCCCTTAGATTCTCCTGTGGGGGTAGCAAGGTCCTTTAGGGTGACAGTGAGGAACATTAGAGCATCACACATGCCTGAGAGCTGCTTTACAGCAAGGCTGTCAGAGGTGAGACTCCTGAGGCCTGGCTCCTCCTGCAGAATAAAGGTGCAAGGCTCCACACCGTTCTGCTGCTGCATCCTGACCACCTGGCCTAGATGGGCATCTCCCACCAATACCACTTTCTGGAATCTGAGGGTGTTGGACTTGGAGATCATGTGCTGTAGTTGTGGAACAATATACCTTTCCACCAAGTCAAGTGTGGGATTGAATCCATCTTGCAGAAGCTCATCTGTAAACTTCCTACAGGAGGCTTTGGAACAGAACTCAAAACGCACAAGCCTGACGTAAGTGAAAGATGAACCGTTGACCTGTTCAACAGCTTTCTTGTACTGTTGTAGCAGGCGATATTGGTGGCTGTTGGGTTGAGGGAGGTGCTCAAGTTTGTGTCCCGTGGTATCAAAGTGATTCTTGGCTGCTATCTCATTATAGTTGGCCATGTCAATAGGCAGGACAGGAAGGAACAACACATTAGAGCCCTTGCCCAGTGCCTGTCGAAGCTCCTTCTTCAGCTTGGCCAGCTTCTTGGGGAACTTAGGGTCAAGGGAGTCATCCTTTGTGGCAGAAGCCATCAGGTGCATGTTTGAGTGTCCTGCCGCTCTGCACTCCTCTGGTACTTTACACTCCACAAGCGTGCCATGCAGTCCTGCCAAGCACAGTAGAAGGATGCCTCGGGGACTCCTCTCCTTTGCCACCTGCCTCTGCACCACCTCTAACATTCCATCCAGTGTGAGGTTTGGGACTACAATGATCTGTGTCACCTCCTTCAGCTGTTCCTTGATGTCAGCGGTGGCAAGGAGGGACATGCGCGCATCCCCCACCAATATCACCTTGCTGTATCTCCCAACCTGTGGCAAAAAAGCATTAGTTACCAACTGTTTTCCTTTCTTATTCTCCATCTATTGTGACAGCAAGTGCTCCTAGGGTTGAAATTACTGCATTTTGCATTTTACAATGTACATTATGGAATACACATCTCAATTTTAGTATATACTGTAGAATTCTAAGACTATAAACTAGTTGTTAGGTAAAGCTAACAGCACAGAAATGATTACTTCATTTATGGATCATATTCACATGAATATACACGTAACTTTCATTATCTTCATTCAGTATTAAACAAAGGATATCAGTACTGAACATTAACAAGATGATATCAAAAGAGAGGAAATGATGAAACCGATTGGAAACTTGAAGCAGCACAAGCAGCACAAGATCTGTGGGTTATCATAGGAAGAAAGGAGGGTACCACCAGGAGACTGAACAAAGGCCATCATTATTCAGTCTTTAAGTAGTAGTAGTACAAGTGGTGGTGTTGCTGTAGTGGTGTTGTAGTAGTAGTAGGCAGCAAAAGTCATTTATATGGGAGTGGACATTTTTTTAGAAAGAAAATTAACAAGTTGTGATAATGGTAGGAATAAGGGTACTGTGATCTTGGAGGGCGAATGAATTATATAACAGGGACTCACAATAGAATCCAGGAGGTAAAGGACAGTCAACAAGAGATTTTCGGGTAGATGTAGCTGAAGGGGTAGTAGGAAAAGAAGGGGAAAAGGATGATGGGGAAGGTAAAGGGGAAGATGGGGAGGAGGAAGGGGAGGAGGAAGGGGAGGAGGAAGAGGAGGAGGAGGAGCAGGTAGGGGAGTGGATGGAAGGTTACGTGGTGTGGGATGAACTGCTGAAACAAAGATGGTGTTATTGGAAGTTGAATGTGATGAGGTAAAGCTCTCTCTCCCTCTTTCTTTGAAATGTCAATAACTTTGGCAACTTGCTGTCATTCTTCATACATTTTACTTACTCAATTTTACTTTGAGCTTAAACAATAAAAACAGCAAAGAAATATCCTTACCTCTTTTGATGCAAATTCTCTGCTGATATTCTCAGGCGTCTTTGTTTCCTGAGTTTTTATTTCAGCAGCATTGTATTTTGCTTTATCATTGTCTTCTTTTATTTCTCCTTCCTTACATTTACATTTTTCTTTTTCTTCATTTTTCTTGAGTTCTGTGCTACAAAGCCTTGTTGATGATTCCTTCTTCATCTTTTTGGCACATTCCTCCACTGATTCTAATGGCCTCTTGTTACTGTTAATGTTCAGGGTTTCCTTAGAATCTATGTCTTCTTTACTAGGCAGGTCTTCCCTACAACTGTTTCTCTTCTCATCATCATTTATCTGAGTGCGTTTGTCCTCCTTCAAAGGATTCTCACTTGTCTCACATTTATCTTCTGTATAACTACTGTCGGTAACTTGTTCCTGGTTGGCGTTCTGTTTGATACTTTGTGAACTGTTTGTATGTTGAATGCAGTCACCATTGTCTTGCTGAAAATGTTCTGCTTTTTCTTGGCCTTGAGTGATATCTTGAGGGTGTTCTTCCTGAGTGGTTTTGGGTCTGTCTTCCTCTGAAGGAATATTCTTATTATTTTCCATCAGAGTGCTTTGAGGTTTGCCTTCCAGATAATTTTCTTGAGCAGTAGCATCAAGCAATTCTTTTTTCTTGCAGTGGTCAAGTTTTTCTTCTGGTGCAGTGCATCTGTCTCCTTCTTCCTGCATTGCACTTGACAATTTATTCTGTCCAACACTCTTGTTTTCCTCTTCTGTATCTAACATGTTACATTGTTCTGGCAGTAAAGTATTTGTGTTACTTTCTTCTGCTCTCTTTTTTAAGAGTGTATTTCTTTCACTGTCTGCATGCACAGTTTCTTCACTGGTTGTACTTTCCAATGGAGTAGATTTTTCATTTCCTTCACATATAGTTTCACTTGTAATGGTTTCTTTCAGTGTAGTATTTTTCGAACAAGCTTCCTCTTTACACACTTGCTTGGATTCCATATAAGTTTTGTTTTTATTAATTTCTTCTTGCATTTTGTCAACAGTCTCCTTATTGGTCTCTTTCTTGGCTGTGTCTATGGCTTCCACCTTTGCAGTTTTCCTCTGGGATCTGGTAGTTCTCTTAGGTGTTACCACTGGAACAATTTTCCTCCTGGCACTCCTTGTCCTTGTACTAATTCCCATTTCCTGGTTACTGGTAGTGTTATTCTCAGATTTATCTTCATCTTTCACTTTTTGTGGTTCATTTTTGTTTGGTTCTGACTTATCAACCATCACCTCTGGTTCTTTATTTGGATCCAGTTCCATGTTGTCAAGGATTTGAGTCATCATTTTGGGTTCT
This sequence comes from Metacarcinus magister, assembly GCA_029783475.1. Classification (NCBI taxonomy): domain Eukaryota; kingdom Metazoa; phylum Arthropoda; class Malacostraca; order Decapoda; family Cancridae; genus Metacarcinus; species Metacarcinus magister. Next base: position 1,498,900 of record JAPQNM010000028.1, on the reverse strand, counting down.
GGTTCTGACAAATCAATATTTATGTTTGCTTTTTCTAGTTGTGTTTCAGATTCTTTATGTGGCTCTAATACCTTGTTATTTTGTTTTGATTCCTTTGTTTGTGGTTCTGTTTTTTTGTTGCTTGTGGTTGGTTCATTTATTTGTGGTTGTAACAGTGTGCTGCTTGCCTCTAATTCCATCACATTTGTTTTTAATTCCATTTTTGATTCCAAATCATTATTTGCTTCTACTTCCTTGTTTCCAGTAGTTATGGAATCCAATTCCGTATCAGGTTTGAAATCTTTATCAGTACCACTTGATTCTAGTTCAGTATTTTTCACCTTTAGTTCAAAATCTTTATCAACCATTTGTAACTCATCTTTATCTAATTTCAATTCCTCTTTTACGTCTAGCTCTTTGTCATTCACCTTCAGTTTTTCCTTATTTACTTCTATGTTCATAATATTTACTGATGGTCCTCTACTATCTGTTCCTGCTTCCACCATCTCCTCTTTCTTCTCTATAATCCCATTCCCTGTGGCCTCTGCCTTCCCCTTCTCCTTTGTGTCCAGACAAGTCACTTGCAGCTTAGAGCCAAGGCTTCCATCAGAGCGTAGAGGTGTGTTGAAGTCTTTTCTGGTTTCCTGTGTGCCACACTTTTCCTGCTTTGTCACATTGTGTGAGGTTGAACCACTACCTTCAGCCTGGACGGTTTTGTGTCTCCTGTTGTTGGTGGTGGTGGTGGTGGTGGTGCTGGGTGACCTGGCAGACTTCATGCCATGGGACTGTGTGGGTGTCTCTCTCTCTTTTTTAGATACTGATGTGTCTTTTCTGGAACTTTGCCTATCATTAGCTGTATTTGTCCTTTTGCTTGATCTTCCTCCATCCTCTGCTGACCTCTTTGTTGCCTGTGTTTTGTCCCTCTCATGTGTCTTCCTTGGGGACCTTCGGCGCTGCCTGTGCTTGTCACTTGACCTGTCCTCGTCTCTCCTTCTCTGGTCCCGGGAATGAGCATGATGACTCCTCTCTTCTCTGTGTCTTGAGATGGTCTTTGATGATCTTGATGAACTGCCACTCTTGTCCTTTGTATACTCCTTGCCCCTCCTCACCCTATCCCTTGAATGGCTGGAGTAAGTGTGGCGCCGATGGCTTGACCTTGAGGAGTCCTGGTGGCGTGACTTATCCTTATGATTTGAGCTGTTGCTTTGCCGCTCTTGTGTTCGTGTAGTAGATGAGAGTTGATTGGTTTTATCTCCACCTTTCCCCACTTCCTCCTCCTCCTCCTCATCTTCTTCCTCGAAGGCATCATCAACCACCTCAAAGTCATCGAAGTTGAAGGACTCAGCATCGCTGCCATTTTCTGTTTCATCTGCAACACAAATATGAGTTAATATCCTATTCCTATGTGCAGGAATACTCTATTCTTGGCTTACTTAAAAGCAACAACATTTTGTGGTATAAATGAAGCAGCATGAGAGTTAACAATGAATGCCTTCTATGCTGCCAAGTGATGACTCACCACTCTTATAGTTATGCTTTTCAACTGTGTGCATTACACCATCGGCACCAATTTTATCCATTCATATTACCTTTAAATTAAATTGAAAAACATATGGCATTCCTTTAAATTTTAGAGCGGGGGATTACCTTGATCAGTACCTCCTTCAAAATGCACCATGGCAAATTTTAATGTTCTATGCCACAGTAAAATGTTGTTGTTGTATCGTGTGTTTGTTGGTGATACATCCCATATCAAAATTGAAAGGAATATTATATGATTTCAATTATAATCCAAAGGTAATACTAAAGAATAAAATGGCTGCTGATGCCACATTGTGTGCTGTTGAAAAGCATAACTTTGACTATGAAGATACCAATAACTTTTGTTTTCAGCATTTCCCTTGAAAAGTGCATCATTAAGGCTCATCTAATAGTGAGAAGAGTTCTTAACAAAATTTTTTTTCCTAATCCAAGATCGTGGTATACAACCTGCCATCTTATAGGTCACCATGTACAGTATCAACAGTTTATAATCATTACACACGAGTCCAGCGCGTGATCCTCCAGACTATGATGAAGAACACAGGAACCTCCCCAAATCACACTTCATTATGGTTTGAAGAGTCAGGAGTACAAGACTATTTTTAACAGTTAATCTCCTTCCCATGATGAGGAAACAGCTTTATGGAATTAAGGTTGATAAATAGTAAATGATGTAAACTATTGGTTTTCTTTTTTCTGGCAACTTTAGAGCAATTCTGAAGTCACTTTAACACATTCAGGACTCAATGAGATGTTGCAGGAAAAGCATTCAATCAGTCAATCTATCCATCTGTAACAAAAAAAAGTTATTACAGAATCTCCCTGAGCTAGATAGCTATCACCATACAGCTTTGCAAGGGTTAATAACAGAGCTCTGACCCTCTCACCAAGAAGCTTCGGTGAGCCAAGATTGAAATTGTAACCTTTTGGCCACCAGCTGAGTACTACACCATAAAACTACCCCTTATAATAATAAAAAAAAGGGGAAAAGATATAAATTCAGGTTTAGAAATTAATACCTGCTTGATATACAGCAACTATGCTCCGATATATTCCCAATTCAATCTCCTGCCTGTACTTGTTGAGTTGATAAGTGCATCTCCAAGTCCCTCCAAGCAGCAGTGTTCTATGATAGGCTGGATGGCTAAGGTGTCAATATAGTTTTTGTTCTCTCACAATCTAACTCAGTGTTGTGCTGTGGCATCATAATTTTCGTTTCACAAAATAGGCATGCCTGGTAAACATTTATCAAATGTAAGGTGAAGATGAGTTGCAGATCACCATTCAGTCTGGTGACCTGTGATCAGGTGGATAAGGATAACTTATGTAAACTTAACTTATGTAAAGGTTCCCCATCAAGATCTTTGAGGGTAAGCATAGCTTCAGCTTGGGATTCTGAGTCAACAATGACTAGGCGAGATCTGTCAGGTCGTGTGAGGAAGGTTAACTTTCCCACCTGTCTTTGGATGCCTTTTTAAAATTGCAAAGTTTTTTCTGAATATGGAGCAAGAGCAATGATATGACAGTATTTGTTCTATTGGCAAGGATCAAAGAGGCTAGATATAGGAAGGTGATTAGTGTTAGTGGATGGGCGTGGGGAAGGGTAAACAGGGGAGGAGACAGTTTGGTTTATGGAAGTTGTCAGAGTAGAGGGTTGGTGAATGGTGTTAAGTCATGGTTGTAAGGTGGTTATAATAGTAGAAGGAGGAGTTGGTGTTGGTGTTCAGGAAGCAGGAAGAAGAGGAGGTGGAAGGCACGAGGGAATTGACAGGTGGGCGTTTAGGGGAGCTTTCAGAGCTGAGATCGGAGGCATTTCTTTCTTGTCTGGGGGGTGAATTTTTTTGGTATATTCCTCTAACTACCTTTGATTTTGAATTTTCATAACTAGCCATAGTGAGCTGAATGTAAGTGGGGGATACAACTGGTCTGCTTCCCATAACTTCCATGGAGAGCAAGGACAATGAATAAGGCAGGGTACACCATGCCCATGGCACCCTCAGGCCATTCATGACTGAACTCGTAGTTAGCCTTTCATCCTATCAACAAGGCTTTCACACTTTAGGAAAAAAAAGGGACAGTGGGAGATAAGAAAGAAAAGACAGATGAAACAAGGAAAAATAAATAAGAAAAAGGCAAAGTGAAAATTGGTTGGACCATTACTTACTCTGGAGTGATGGAAAAGTATGTGTATGTGTGTGTGTGTGTGTGTGTGTGTGTGTGTGTGTGTGTGTGTGTGTGTGTGTGTGTGTGTGTGTTACTTACTCTGGGGTGATGGTAAAGGGTGTGGATGTGGGCTGCACACTTGTGCTGCCTCCCCCACACCTGTCTTATTTTCTCTCTCTCCTTGTTCTGTGTTTGTTACTTCTTCCATTGCCACTACCTTCTCTTCCACATTCATTTCTTTCATAATGTGTGTCCGGTGCACGAATGTCTCCTTTGTTTTGTTTTTTCCAACATCCTCTTCAAGCTTCACATCTTGTGTTTGGTCTTTTCTAACACCCTCTTCAAGCTTCATTTGTTGTGTTTGGTCTTTTCCAACATCCTCTTCAAGCTTCACATCTTGTGTTTGGTCTTTTCTAACACCCTCTTCAAGCTTCATTTGTTGTGTTTGGTCTTTTCCAACATTCTCTTCAAGCTTCATTTGTTTTGTTTGGTCTTTTCCAACATCCTCTTCAAGCTTCATTTGTTTTGTTTGGTCTTTTCCAACACCCTCTTCAAGCTTCACATCTTGTGTTTGGTCTTTTCCAACATCCTCTTCAGGCTTCACATCTTGTGTTTGGTCTTTTCTAACATCTTCAGGCTTCATTTGTTTTATTTGGTCTTTTATAACATCCTCTTCAAGCTTCACATCTAGTGTTTGGTCTTTTCTAACATCTTCAAGCTTCATTTGTTTTGTTTGGTCTTTTCCAACATCCTCTTCAGGCTTCACATCTTGTGTTTGGTCTTTTCCAACATCCTCTTCGGGTTTCACATCTTGTGTTTGGTCTTTTCCAACATCCTCTTCGGGCTTCACATCTTGTGTTTGGTCTTTTCCAACATCCTCTTCAGGCTTCACATCTTGTGTTTGGTCTTTTCCAACATCCTCTTCAGGCTTCACATCTTGTGTTTGGTCTTTTCCAACATCCTCTTCAGGCTTCACATCTTGTGTTTGGTCTTTTCCAACATCTTCTATGTGTTCTTTTTCGACAACTTCAGGTTCCACATCTTTCATGTGTTCCTTCTCATCTGGTTCTCCAAGTTTTGCATCTTTTAAAAGCTCTTTACCAGATGTTCCATGTTTAATTTCCTCTGCAAACCCTACCTGCACTGTTCCTTCCTTTTCATCATTTACTTGCTCCATATTCCCTACTTTCTCAACTGTATCTCTTCCTTCCATATTTGCAAATGTCTCTTGCTCTTCACCTATTGTATGTTTATTAGCTACCAAATCTCCATCTGCAATCTGTTCTACTTCCTTTTCTTCTTTCACACTTTCTCCTCCTTCCACTTCCTCCTCAGACTCCTTCACCTTCACTTCTGATACCTGAGCTGTGTTGTTCTCCACTTCTTCTGTCTCCTCTCTCATCACCTCACTCTCTGGTTCTCTGATTTCTTCCTTTTCGATATGGACACTCATGACCTCACTGCACTTCACTACCATTTACCTTCACAAATCACTCACTGTGGCATCTATTTCTTGCTGGCACTATACTGCTATACCTGTTGTGGTAGAAGGGCTCCCTGCTGGAAAGCTTCTTGACTCGTGCTTTATTGCTGAAATTACTGACATGGCACTTGTACCTTGTCAGTCTGCATATTCTGTCACTGAAGCTCCACCTTAGACAACACTGTACAGGAGTAATGTGTGGAAATGTAAGCATTCACATTTTTGGTTTTATTGTCAACAGTGAGAGTGGTGCATCCCAAGCACATCTCAGACTGTCTAACAACAAACTATGCAACATTTCAAACATCTTCAGGTGATCCTCATTCTGCTCGCTCAAATATTCTTCAAACATGGGAATGCAGATGTCTGGATATCATGGCATCTCTCCTGACTAGTTGAGAGATAGATGGTAATGTAGAATAGTAGCATTCCACACACTGAAGTACAGATGTTTTGCAGAGTCAGTTTCTCTCCACATTACTTGTGGCAACTGAAGCCACCACTTCCTTTCTCTTGTAGGCAAGACACACTGATCACACCTCACACACAAATACAGTTGTGGCACGACACAGATGGTGGCTCCATTGTCACACTCCACTCACAAAACAATATATGTTCTGGCCACTTGGTGGTCATACTCTACACACACAAACACAGATGTTTTGATGGCTCGGGCTGTGATTTAATGGTAACACTTCACACGAATACACAAAGTATGCCCTGCTGCTTGTGGCTTGGTGGTCACACTCCAAACACAAACACACACTCACACACACACACACACACGTGGTCTAGTGGCTGAGGGTGTGGCTGGGTAATCACACTTCACATAAATACATCCTCCAGGCGTCGGTCACAGGCTGTCGGCTCCCTTGCTGCATCCTCCCTTTAGTTGCATCAAGCTGCATCAAGGCTGCAGCTGTTGTTGTTGTTGTTGTTGTTGGTGCTGCTTTGCTGCTATTGTTGCTGCTGCTGTTACTGCTGCTACGTCACAGCAGGTCAGGAGTGCAGTGTAAGCGTCCTTCCCTAACCTCACGCATTCCTTAAGGCAGCCTGTGTGGGGTGAAGGGATGAGATGTATCCTAGAGAAGCAAAAAATATTAGACTTGTTCCTTTGCTAACACACTGGTCTGTGGTGCTTCTGATATCATGTAGATAATTAACTCTGATGACGGGTAAGTACTTCAAAGTGAGTCCTTTTATAGTGTGATTCTGGAACATACCTTTTACTCACCACCAAAAATGATGGATGGACGATTTCTTCACATTTTATACAGAAATATAAAAAAAATCTGAGAAAAATGCCTATATTTGATTGCTAAATGTCCTCCACAATTCAAGTTTCATACAAAGCTTCATAAAGACACATTTAAGCCTAACAAGTAACATTTTCAGTTTCATACTGCACATCCATACCATAATAACACACACACACACACACACACACACGTAGTCTGGTTTGTGAAGCAAACATACAATCACATCCCATTACATTCACCCATGGTATACACATGTAAATCTAAGAAAACCACCTTATACTAATACTAAATGGGTCTTTACACTAACAGTAAATACACAAACTCTATCAGATAATGACCTTGAACCCTTACATGAAACCTAAATATAAAGCGGTGGTGGAAGGGTGTCTGTATGAACACTAAATACTGTTGTGTTCATTCTCAAGAAGACATCTCTAGTTTATAAAAGGAAAGTCTCACACTGCTTTAGGTGTTCACTTTTCATATAATCTCCTAGAACCTTAGTTTTCCCTTCCACCATCACCTAAATGTCCTTAGTTTATTTGTGGAACATTTATAATGCAGCGTTGGACCACCATGACTGTGAGGCACAAACCTCTAAACACAAAGTAAACCAAGTCATGAAAAAATATGAATATTCAACCCTGTTGCTTTTCTGACACTTAATATATAACTTAGAAGAAAATAAACTTGATTTACTATCCTAATGCTCCTCTAACAATTAACATAAATATCATGTAAAATAATACAGTTTTTTAGCAGTGATACAATATTCCTACAAATTTGCATAGCTTCACAAACTGTAAAACACCTGTATATACTTTGTACTGTAAAATTGTTGGTGTATTACCTGCAATGCTGCCACTGTAAGATAACCAGAAACAAACAAATACAGGAGTGAAAAAATGGAACAGGTTGACGCGAGGTATTCACACAGCTACTTACATCATACATACATACTTGGCTTAACTAATTACTAATTACTAATAACTAACATAGTATGAAGTGCTTTCAACAAAAGGTAATGGGAGAAACACCTTTTTTGTTAATAACTAACATAGTATTAAGTGCTTTCAACAAAAGGAAATGAGAGAAACACCATTTTCCACCAATGTACAAAGGTTGTTGCTGACGTTGATGATGAGGTGTCCTCTTTCAAAGTACCAACCTGTTAACACTGATTCTGTGTCTGAACCACAAGTACCTAGTCCAGGATCCTGGCGGGTCTCTTAGCAAATGCCTCACCCTGTCCACTGAGCCCCACAACAGACAGGACTCTTAGTGCCCCTCCAGCCAGGTGCAGCAGGAACTTTAAAGAGTTGTGCTGAGTTTAAAATTATATCAGAAAGTAAGAGTGGTTTCCCTACCAATGAGACCAATGCATCTTCTAAGTTCAACATTGGCTGAAGCATCTGCAGTGAAGCTAATGATGAAAAGCAAAGCTGTAAAGCAGGACCCAATTTTGTTTTTGTAAACACAATATGATGGTTGTCCCTATATATCATTAATATGATATTGCATGCTTCCTCAAATTGTGTTAACTGTCTGATGAAAATATTGCCCTTGGTAATCTTGCATGTCAATCATATTCCACATCAAATAAGATACACAGCAGCAATAGATAGAAGTAATGACACGACAGACCTCCATTTTAAGAATACCAACAGCAGCTTTATTTTGCAAACTATCACAGTCCTCAGAAAGAGGAATAGGATGATTAAGTCTGAAGCTGATGAAACAACGGCTTGACATAAAATGTTAAGGCCCGTCCACACTGTGCCTGGTGCAGCACTGCAGGTTAGTGGTGGTGTTGAAAGAAGCGCATATTCAACATGCAGTGCGAGCCACGGGTCCGCTCGATCTCATGGACACGCATCAGTCCTCCCTTCGCTGCTCATTGGTGACTGGCGTCCCTTGCTCACCTTAAACGTGAGGCACACAGTCTGGATGCAATCTCTACGTTCAACATTGCCAGCTGCCTCATGCAGCGCTGCACCAGCCGCAGTGTGGACGGGGCTTTAGACTTGCATCATATGCTCTTCCAATACTAACTCTGATCACAGACAATTCAAATAGAAAGGGTAAAATGAATACAAGACTACATAAATAAAAAAAGTTAATCAGATAATTTCCTAATTCCAAAAAGAAAAACTACAACACATGAATGAAGCAAAAAAATGGCAAGTATTGGAAATGGGAAAAAGTGCAATAAGACCCTCATAGATATATAAGTTAGGATTATTAGGATATTAAATCAATAGTAAAAGAAGAGAAAGATTTGGGAGTGGTAATACAGGACAACTTATCACCAGATAAACATATAAATAGAATATTTGGTGACATATTCAGTGTTTAATACCTTCATCATATGATTCAGTCATTTGCTTGTCACATATCATAGGAAATAATGATGACTGTATCATTAGCGACTTGGATGACCAAAGCAACACTCATTCTCATGCTATTCAGTAAGAGAGGTCTATATATAGAGTAGTAAGAGGAATCTAATTTAGGAAAGAATAAAGTTATGGAGGCAGTAAGAGTGATGTTTAAATATCAAAGAGGGAAAATGGAACAAGATTTGTGTGAGAAAGTTTTAGGGAGTACACTTTAAATCATTACATTTTGGTAACAGTGTGTTATGGTTGGGCAGCACAATACACCATGTGTTGTTCTCAGCTTTTGCCTACCGTCAATCTTGGATGGAAGGCATGGCACGCACCTGCCAATCTTGTATGTATGATTCATTCCAAGAATTTCCTATCATTATGATATCAAGGTAGGAAAAAAATAGTCACCTGACAATAAATCTATTTACAACGTTGACAGCAATGCCACAAACTTATTTACAGCAATGAGGCAGCTGACTGTAACCCTCAATCATAATCCTCTCTCTCCTTCACTCCCAACTAATCAGCAGATGTTGACTTTTGTGAAAAAGGAAAAGTGGAGTGAAAACAAACGCGTAAGATACAGGAACAGTATACCTAGTGACAATTTACAGACACAATGATATACAATTGAAATCACTTCAAAACGTGGTTATACACTTGCTGCATACCTACATGTCATATCATCATTGTTGCTCACCCACAGATATGATACAGTACAACACTGTTAACTCTCCCGCCAGAAACGATCATGTATCAGGACAATGACACACTCCCTGGCCACACTTGACTAAGTGAACACTGTATCAGCCTTTTGGTGGGATGATGAACGACCCACAAAATGCTGATTGGGTCCATTATATAGCTTTGTAACACATTTTGACACACATTGGTGCAATGGTTGCCCGTCCACACTGATACACAATGTGATATGATACGTGAATATGCAACAAGTGGATACTTGCCTTAAGTGTGTACTCAACTTTTTGCTAACATGTTGTGTCAGCTGGCATGCATGAATCAAGTCCCCCATTTCATATTATCTATGGCCATGGAACACATTACCCCTAAATACATGCATTCCAATAGATGCTATAACAAACAAATGCTAGACAGTATGATGTTCTATGACCAAATAGGTTCGTTAAAATGGGTCACCACTGTATACATACATACATACATACATATATATATATATATATATATATATATATATATATATATATATATATATATATATATATATACATATATATATATATATATATATATATATATATATATATATATATATATATATATATACAGGTTCACAATCTCTTATCCGAAAACCTTGGGACCAGACATTTTTCGGATTTCGGAATGGAAGATTTTTAGCGTAGATTTAAATGTTGTTTTAGATAAAACATTACATTGCTCAGTGCTCAGATCGTGGCCGCAAGTTTGCGCTTCAATCCCAGCACTTACTCGGTGTGGGAGGTAGCGTTCTCTTGTCACCCTAGCAGGGATACATGACCTTAGGTGGCCTAGCTCGGGGATTCTTGAATACCCCGAATCAATAATGATAAAAAAGATAAAAGATTTAGTGAAGCTAAACACATGAAAATATACTTACATGCAGTAAAAGGACAAAACAACTAGTTTGATGACCCTAAAGAAGAGGGTAGATCAATGTGGTCCTTGTTGTTATGGTGACCATCATCTTGGGGTTGGAGTTGGACATTTGATGATGGGCCAGGAACAGGATTCTCAAGTTCAGGAGCACTATGAGAGCCGGCCTTTTTAAACACTTCCTCCAGTGTCATCTGCTTCATTAACAGAGGTTTCTGTCTAAGCAGTCTTTCTTTGATTGAATAAACTGCCATAATCTCTTGGACACTGATAAATATACGTTGTTCCATGCCACCAATTAACTGATCACACAGTTTTACCATATCATCTATGGGCATTTTTTCACCTGTGTTCACAATGTCATCATCCTCATCACTACTATCCTCATGCTTATTGTTATCCAACACCATTTCAGCAAGTTCTCCATCAGTCCAGCAATGCACAACAGGTACGTCATTGTCAACATTGAGCACTTCTTTGATATCAGCTGACTCTAATGTATTAACATTTTCTGTTGCAACACTTTTACAAGTTTTTTCACTACAGATTTTCAGATATTTTATACCATGACGCTTCTTAAATTTCTGCAGCCAACCTTCTGAATATTCACATTTGCCTTCAACATTCAGTTCTTCATGGTATTTTCTAGCTTGTTTCATTACCATCAAACCAGTTAGTGGCATACATTCAATTCTTCGTTGTCGAACCCACTCCGAAAGCACACGGTCGAGATCTTTGTTTTTTGCACTATGAAGCGTTTTCCTATTTTTCATCAGTTTCTGGTCATCACTGTCACTGTAAAACTTCAATAACTTATGTTTCTGTTTCTTTAGGTCGTATATGGTGGTAGTTCCCACACCATAATCTTCAGTAAGACGCCGCACAGATACACCACGATCAAGCTTCTGCAATAACTCTATTTTGTGTGCTATCGATAATGACAGATGCTTTCTTTTCTGTTTCTCACTGTTATCCATAGAGGAATTTGCAACTCTTTTTGCCATTTTCACAGTCTTCAAAGTAAAAAAAATCTATAAAATATAAACAAAATATCCGTAAGCAGCAGAGGTGACATGCGTCTGACTGGAAGGAGCACTGAGACACAACTGTGTGACCTGGATTGACTGGAACCTTTCATGTGCAGACGACATCCTGGAAAAAATGTTCGGTTTTCGGAACTTTTCGGTTTTCAAAATTTCAGATAAAAGATTGTGAACTTGTATATATATATATATATATATATATATATATATATATATATATAATATATATATATATATATATATATATATAATATATATATATATATATATATATATATATATATATATATATAATATATATATATATATATATATATATATATATATATATATATATATATAATGTATGCAAAAACTGTTACAAAAATTGTGTTATAAATTAACATTTCCAACTGTGGTGAGTTTTCTTTGATCCTGTTTTGTCAATATCAAATGTACTTCCTTTTTAGTTATTGCATCATGATCCGTTTACATTGTCTAGTACTATACTTAAGATGTACTTAAATGCATTCTTACATTTATGATGAGCAAATGAGACACTGCATTCCATTTGTTTTGATGGTAAACACTAGTCCAGACAATAACACTGAATGAGATTCTCCTGACCCAGAGTGGAAATGAATGTACCATTTTCGAACCATACTTAAGCCAAGTTTGTGTCATACTATAACTCTATGCATCCCAAGTGTATTAACAAAACCAAACAACCTCAGCATCTTCACCAAGTATTAATGTTTACTCGACCAATATTCAAGTATATTGACTTAGGTACTAAAATATTGAAAACCTCATCTGGTTAAGAGAAGAAGTAGCTGGGGATTGAACCTCTGTGACTATATGAATACTATGATTAGTTTCATACTTACTTATCCCACTCTACCAATCCATACCATGATTACATTCCTTGGTTAGAATTAAGTAACATGAACCAATTACAATGAAGAAAATGACACACCTAACAACATTAAACACAACTCTTATAGTTACACAGTATGAGGTTCCCTCAAATTCATGCTGCCATTTATAATATCCTTCTCTCTCTTCCTTACCCGATGGACTACATCTTGTGTCTGTCTGGTGAGGAAGAGGCAACCAGATGACTAACCAAGTGACCATCCAAAATATGTGACACTTTACCATCCAGGTTATAATAATTAATCATCAAGCCCAAGTGCATTTTGATCAGCCTTGACTACCTTGCCATTACAAAGGACAGGTTAAATTGTGAATACAACTTGGTCATACGTTATAGACTTTTAGCCAAGTCTAACACAGGATAGACTACCTAGTTAACAGTACTAGAGTGGCATGGAATTAACAGAAGCAGAATTGTCAAGCACTTAAGACTGAACAGAAGTTTTTTTCAGAAGGCTTTGAGTTTTTGACATGATTCATTAATTTTGACTAATCTTGATTCATATCTTCTTTGATCTTTGGTGTGACAGAATATTTTGTGAATGAGGTTTGTAAAGAACTTATGTTTATGGTTCAGTATAATTCTAGCTCTCATTTCACGCAAATCCTGTACGCCAAATCTTGTCAAACTTTTACATTATAACCACTACTTATACACAGTTGTCATTATATTGTTTCATCCAAGTTTACTCATTCCTTCCACCTCTCATCCCTAACAATACACTGTGTGGTAGTAAGGAGGTTATGTATAGTGCCAGCTTTGTATAATATATTGTACAATACGACGAAAATGAATGTCAAAATAATTTGAAATGCATCAAAATCTATACGAAAAGCGTGTTATTTTGATCCAGGTGCATTATTGTAAAACTTTACCAAATTGTAATCTATACTTACATTAATTACTGGCGGAACCATCCAAACAGGAATTTCATGTGAAGGTGGGCAGGTTGTAGGACGGCGATAACAGTGATATTGTAGATTTGCAATGGGTATTAATAGGATGTAATTGTTCAAGATGAAAAGGTGTACGCGATAATAGAGGTAAGAATCATCAGCCTTTTGATAGCCCACCAGGACAACACTACCAAAACAGTACCATGATGGGCTTGGCCAGGTAAGACTGACCTCGTCCACCTTCCCCAACTGCAAGTGTTCCTTATCTTCTTGGGCACCTCAATTAGTAATGAATATATATTCCCTTCCTTGCCAACATTCACCGGAAAAAACAAACAAACATTCGTCTATAAAGGATAATGCCATCAATATGCACCACGATCTTATCGTTAAAAAGTAAATAGTTAACACCAGTCACTCACCACGTCACCTGTCCTGGTGTGGCCGAGGCGGTTGTATCACCCTACACAGCTGCCATTCACCGACACTCAGCATTACAAGTTAAGGTCACATCTGCCGTTGTCGATGAAGTCCAAGAATAACACTTTTGTAACAATGACAAAACTGTTGCAATTATAAGGAAGGAATTCTAACATGGCGACTGATGTTTACATGATCGAGTCGCTTAAACTCCGAACTTCCGAAGTCACACTCCACCATGGATTATATATAAATAGATAAATTGATACATCAATAAATGAATGCATATATGTGTGTGTGTGTGTGTGTGTGTGTGTGTGTGTATATATATATATATATATATATATATATATATATATATATATATATATATATATATATTGTTATAAACCTTGACAGGGCCAATAAGGATGTTATGATGGAGGAACTTATTCTCAAGGAAAATTTCAGTGGTGAGTAACATGACAGGTTTGGTTCCAGGGTGCAGTCTTCTCCAAGGAACTCTTTGAGCTTGGCACTTCGCAGGGAGGCGTACTTACTACTTAGTCCAATGTTTTTTGGATAAAATTGCTCGATGGCCATTCCCGCAGGGCACCCACCTCCTATAATTTATGCCGGAGTTCCCATCACTATCAGTATCAGTCTCCGCCAGGGCAAAGTTGTATGCCATTCTTGTTATGGAGGAAGCATAATGGTACGCCAGTTTAGATTTCTGGATAATTATTGTTTTCCCCCCAAAAAACGATCTTCTGAAAGATATAAAGGCTGCTAGGTGTACACTGTACAGGTGTATTGCGTTTGCGGCGAAAACTACACCAGGCAGCACGTTTTATGCGCAAAGCTTTAGCACAGTCTTCCCTCCGTTTCCAAGTCCATTGTCGTTGTGGAGGTGCTTCTGGAAGTAGTAGGTATCGAAGTAAGGGCATTATCTGGGCAGGAGGGATTTTGGATTGAGAAATAATGTAACGAATTCACGAGAGAATCCAGGAGGTAAAGGATAGTCAAAAAGACATTTTCTGGTAGATGTAATTAAAGAGGTAGAAGGTAAAGAGAAGGAAAAGGGTGATGGGGAAGATATGGCGCAGGTGTAGGAGGAGAAGGTGGAGGGGTATGGTAGTGGAGGCCGGAAGGAAGGTCATTGGGTAGGGCATGTACTTATATATAAATATATATATATATATATATATATATATATATATATATATATATAATGTGTCCCTGATTTAAGTTTTCTATAAAATTCTCTCACATGTCCACTAAAATTTTCTTCTTTCTTCTAGTATACCAATTTTCAAACTTTGGAATGTGGGGCATAGAATACTGCATAGGTTTCTCTATTCCTTGCATAATTGATGAATCAACGAAACAATCTCACACCTGTAATTGTTCTCAAGGACTTAATTTCAAGCAAATCTATCCTTCCAATGCCTATCTACCTGATATTTGTTCCTGTGAACTCTCCTAAGGGAATGGCCACGGCAGAGGAGTTTCCATTTATTCCTATGGTTACACAAGCATAAATGGAAATTCATGTACACTGTCATTTAACTGTTTGACATTCTTTCTATGTGGCCAAACCATATTAGGGTGCCGTTTGACCCTCTCAATCACTCCACATTCCATTCTTTTTAATCACTAAAACACTAACAGTCTCTTCAAAGATAATATAAAACAAAATTCGATTTATAACAAACATTTATGAAATTCGACAAAGTATAAACAATTCATAAACAGAATTTAAACCATCAATTAACCTACAAAAACTGTACATGAAAAAAATTAGATGAAAGTGGAAGTGTTGCATATATACTTTAGGTCACATTTCCTCGAGAAAAGTAACATGAAAATGTTCCACCTTTCTTCAGAATTACATATGTAATTCGAAAAACTTTATGAGAATATTTTTTCAAAACTTACATATGTAATTTCTATTGGTCTACATAATCCTAAAAAAATTGGCACCAGTATTCTTCTTCAGACTTTCATACATGATTCTAACATCATATTTTCCTTACTTCATACAAAAAATAATACACTTTCTTGGACCCAATTGCAGATTTCATACAATACATGAACATTTTCCAATATTGAATTAACTAAAACTATGATTTGCATTTTACTCAATTTATGTTTTTTGGCTGGGAATAACAGCTTCCCAACTTTCCTTTCCGACTCTGCATTTACTCACTCTTGGCTTATTCTAATTCTTCCTTGTCACCTGTAATTTTGTTAATATAACACTTAATTCGTTTTTGATGGAGCTAATCACATTACATTATATACGACACTCTAAGCCATAGTGTTAGCCTTGAGTAGGTCAACTGGCCACTTGCATCCTCCTTATTTTCATATATTCTTATCTTCATCTTTGCACTTCTGATCCTCTCCATCTATTACTAAATTTATTAAGGATGCTCTTTTACCCCTTGGACGACCCCACATTTCTACTCTTCATTGAGTAACAGTCTTTAAGGGACCTGGAAGGGAGTTGAAGGCAACAGAAAGACTTTTGTAGTTGGTGCTTCAGCAGAATCATGCTGATGGGCACTTTGTACATAATTTAAGGACCTTATAACAGCTTCCCTGTAGGTACCCTAGAAAGGGGTATTAAGGACGTGGATACTGGGGATGATGCCACTGGTGTGGCACTGCAGAAAATAACTCCAGATGTAAATCTGAAGACAAGAAGGTCCCACTGAGCAGTTAATTATTTAATACCTGTTAGTGTTACCACAATCTGATACAACCCCTGATAATTAGTGTACATCTCCTGAAGGTTTACTTCTTGAGGGTTGTGTGAGCCTTGCGTTGCCTCATGCTGTGGCGGCTTCACTAAAGATGTAGTCACTTATGTCACTGTAACCTGTCACCAAGATACACTAACCCCTGTATTTTGTTGTTGAAGGAATGTGTGATTTAACAGATAATTCTGTCAGGGCTTATAAAAGTTCATAGTTTTCCTCCAGGTCCAATTACAGACTGGATCACTTCATTTATATGCTTGAATTTAAAAATAATGTCCCTAAATTCATTAACCAAAAAGACTCTGCCTTCATCATTCTGATGTTTTCCATCCTTTTGAAGGTGAGCACAGTACTGTTTTGTTAAGTTTATGACAAATTGTTCTTTCATATCTGTCTCCAATCTTTTGTTTATAGAATTGGAGATCATATCATAAAGTTCCTGGGAGACCAATTTACTATCATAGATTTTCCGAGGTTGAATTAGTGTGATTGCTGTTTTAGAATTACATGTTGCTTTGATCAAATCTGCTATTTGTACAATCTTATCTGTGATAAAGATTGCATCACAATTTTGATGGATATCATTGCTGCCTAGAAACAAAATAGTTAAATCATGAGTCCACTGAAGTACCTTGTTCATCCTTGGATCATTTGAAAAACTTTTAGCTGTACCTCCTGGTGCTCCATAAATCCTTACTTCACACCCATCTAATTCAAAGTGTGTTGGTATTTCTTCATGCCCTACAAAAGCAACTTTGAACATAGATCCATGAGGAGGATCCACACTGTTGTTTAAAAGGTGTGGGCACGAGGAGTCCGAATTGTGTGTGTTTTTGGTGGTGATGGCAGCCATGTTGGCATGACTTCTCCCCAAAATGAGCTGCTCTGCCTGGACAGACTTGTACAGATCCACTAATTGTTCCTGTGGTACATGTGTGTGACCCTGACACTGAAGCACTTCACAGATGTAACTCAAGGTGGCACTGGCATCCATGCTGAGGCAATGGCATGCCAACTGTGTTAAGCTGAGGTCACCAAGAAGCTTGTGATGTTCCTGATATTCTAGCAGCACAGACAGCCGCTGCTCTGCTTCCTGCACAATGAACTTCTTGATAATACTAAGGTTACTCTCCTTTAGAATGCCCTGCAGTTTCTTCTGAATCATCTGCAGAAGCAACTTAATATCTTTGTCATTCATGATAGACATTGGGTTATTGCCATTTGACTGTAGCTCCTTTGCTTGCATAAGGACCATCTTAAGGGGAGCAGAAATAGCCCCAATCTTGTCCTCAAGGTGTATCAAAACCTCCAGCACATTCACCACGTCTATCTTAGTGCTTTCACTTGACGCCGTGGTGGATGATACCTCATCCTCAAGACAGCGCTTAGTGCTCTCAGAAGTGCTTGGCTTGTCACCCGTGTTGCCTGCAAAACTCTTGAAGAACTGTGAGATGCTTTCAGAACTGTTCTTTTCATCCCTATGTGCACTGTGGGTGTTCTGTGTAACACTTTTGAAGATCTGTGAAAAGCTTTCAGAAGTGTCCTGGTCATCCCTGTGTGCACTGTGGGTATTCTTTGCAAAATTTTTGAAGATCTGTGAAATGCTTTCAGAACTGTGCTTTTCATCCGTGTGTGTACTGTGGGTATTCTTTGCAAAATTTTTGAAGATCTGTGAGATGCTTTCAGAAGTGTCCTGGTTGTAGTGGGTGTCCAGTCCTCTGGGTTGGGTGGAAGAAGGTTTGGTGGTTACTTTGCTTGCTGGCTGCATGGTGTCCAACTTAAGGATGCCTTGCTGTGCCTGACCCTGCTGGCTGTTATCAACTGAGGCATGAGCTTTCTGCCACGAAGGTTGGCCAGTGAAGGCATTCCTCTGGTTCTCCTCTTTCATCATGGAGTCTGAGGGATTCCAGGTATCCGGATTCCCTCTGGCCTCACTTACTGCTGCCACTGGACTCCCACTGCTCACTGTGACACACTTTTTTCCTGACAGCTGGAGCCACAAATCCTGCTTAAAGCTGTGGGATGTGACTTTGTCTTGTTCTGGTTGCTTCAACTCAGTCTTTTCTGCTCTAAAGGTTGAATTGGAGAACACATCATCCATGGAAATGTTTTCAGTGACGCCCTGCTTGGGAGTATGCTGTTGAGATCCACTGACAATGACTGACTGGTTTGATGGACTGGGAAGGCACCTGTGATCCAACTCCTGGCTCACTCTTGCTATTTGTGATGGGCTAAGTGTGTGGTTATCTATTTTCTCCTTGTGGTTCATTATTGCCCTTTGGCTCTGTCTTTCCTTACTAGGTTGTGCCACGTGTGGAGGGCTAGGATGCTGTGTCTCCTCAACCTTCTGAAACCATTCCTTAATCTTTGTTTCTCTTGACATGTTTGGCACCTTTGTTACAGGAACGTCCTTCAATTCCCAGTCCTCCTCTTCAGTGTCACCCTTCTCAGACAGTGTGGGTATTGAATAGTCACTTGAGTATCTCTCCTTAGATCCATCACTGATGCTTGACCTCCTTTCTGTTCTCCTGTCTTTTGGGTAGGTCTCAGTGGGTGATGTTTTTGTTTCGTGCTTTTTCCTTTGACTCTTGCTGCCCTGTGATAGTCTCTTCTTTCTCCTCTTCTTTTCCTTGGAATAAGAAGAGGAGGAGGAGGAAATGGAAGAAGAGTGGGAGTGGTGGACCCTCAAGGAGGGTTGAAAGGAGGGTGACTTCTGGTGGGCCTCTAGCAAGTCAAGACATTGCTTTTTCTTGATCCTCCATGAGTCAACAAAGATCTCCTCCATGCGTTTAATCCAGAACAAATGCCACTCATTTGCCATGTTGTACTGTGTTGGGTCTCCTCCCAGGGCTAGGATGCTCTGGATCTTCTTGTTACAAAAAAGGCGATATTCTGTGCCAACATTTGGGTGGATTGTGGGGTTGGAGCGGTACTTCTCGCACTCCTTCTCATGAACAGAGCGCAGGGTCTTAAGGGCCTCTCTCGTCTTCTCCTGGATGGAGGGTGTGTGGACAGGCAATCTGGAGAGAGTGAGAGTATAGTGAAACAGGTGGTGGAATAGTGTGAAGTGCAAGGGGACTGGAACATACAGTAACTGGTCACATTCAGGAATCAAGATTAAGAAAGCATAACAATTAATGCTCAAGAAAGGAAGGCTAACTATACTGCCTGGTGAAAAGATGATCATGGTGGCACAAAGTACAGTAAGCTCTCACTTTTGGACACACATTTAGACTACCAAAACCTCACAAATTTAAATAATTGAAAGTTAAATATGCACATTTTGTGGAGAAAATAAATTTGTGCTTGGTATTTTTCATGGTTAGCCCTGTGGTGGGAATTACAAAAATTCTACCACTGTAATTCCTGCGGTTCATAAAAAGAGACAAAATGGATGAAGCGAGGTGTCTGGGAAGCCCACCTTCTGTATACTCTCCTACAAAAAGACAAGGCATAGATGGGGAGGGGAGAATAATGTCTCCACAAACTCTGGCATGCCTTGTCTTGGCTTTCCCCCTTGAGAGTGAGCACAGCCAATCTAAGACCGTGGTGATGCACGTCTGCACGTCTATAGAAGAAGTGGCACCCCCCTCAGCTCACAATCGGCCCCCACCCGCTCCAAGTAGTCCCTACATTCAAACTGCTTGGAGTCACTCTGGACAACCATCTCTCCTGGAAACAGCACATGGCCTCTATGGTTAAAACGGCTTCATACAAATTGTACATGCTTCGCCGTCTCAGATCACTGGGGACACCGTCAGATGAGTTGAAAGCAGTGTACACTTCGTTCATCCTCCCTAAGCTCGTCTATGCCAGCCTGACATGATCCTCATCACTTAATATGACTCGGTCAAAACAGCTTGAGAGAGTACAGAGGAGGGCATGCAAAGTCATCCTTGGCCCTGCTTACGTTGACTATGACAATGCAGTGGTCACACTCAACTTGCCCACACTCACCACTACTTACGAACATAAACTTAGAAAATTCGGTGCTGGGCTACTACAAATTCCTCGTCATCGGCACCTCCTTCCACCTGAAGCACCACATCAAAGGACCACTAGACACCAAAACTTACTTGTTCCTGTGAAAGCCCGCACTGAACGATATCGGTTGAGCGCGATTCCCACCATAGTGCGAGGGATCAATTCCTAAACCCATGTCTGTCCTAGAGTTAATTTTTTACTTTTTTGTGTGGGTGTGTGTGTGTGTGTGTGTGTGTGTGTGTGTGTGTGTGTGTGTGTGTGTGCAAGTGTGTGAGTGCGTGCGTGTATTTGGCAAGTTTTTGTTCTCATCTCACCCTCTCCCCAATGTATATTTTCAGTCGCAAGACTGCCTTTTCAATAAACCATTTATTATTATCATTATTATTGAATAGATAAATTTTTTTTATGGTTGGGGGCTGCAAGACTACTACCACTGTATTCTCTGCAAGTTGTTAAAGACAACTAAAAGGGATGGAATGAGAGGTTTGAGAAGACCCTCCTCTGTATTTTCTCCTACAAAAAGACAGAGCACAGAGGAAAAAAGGAGAGTAATGTCTCTTCCAACCTCAACTGCTTTATCATGGCTATTCCCTTTAAAATTATATTAGCTGGGAATATATAGGTAGATAAATAACCTAATTTCCCTTACTTAACTTATTTACCATACTTGTAATGAACTAATAAACTAAGAAAAGTAACATTGATAAAGGTAAACAATAACAAAATGTAAAATAAAACGTTAATTGGGGAAAACCATAATAAAGGCTGATGATGTGGTGAGAGTGTGTTAAGGTTTGCTGAGAGTGGTGGGTGCTTACCTGAATAAACTGTCCTCTGTACTGCTGTTCCTGCCTCTTGACACAGACCTCTTGCCTCTGGAAGTGGATCTTCTACCCCTTGTGATAAACTTGTTTAAAGAAATGGATCTGCTACTTCTGGAATCAGAGCTCCTACCTCTGGAAATGGATATTCTGCCCCTTGAGATGTATTTTCGACTTCTAGAAATGGATCTTCTACTTCTGGAAACAGGCCTTCTACTTCTAGAAATAGATCTTGTGTCCCTTGAGATGGATTTTCTGTTTCTGGAAATGGATCTTCTACTTCTGGAAACTGCCCTCCTATTTCTAGAAGTAGATCTCTCACCCTTGGAGATCGAATTCTTTCTTCTGGGTATTAATTTCCTGCCTCTTGAGATAGATCTACTACTCCTGAATGTTAATATACTTTTGGAACTGGATCTTCTGAAGTTTGACTTCTTGCCTCTGGAAATAGATCTTTTTCCCCTTGAGATAGATTTCCTGCCTTTGGAAATGGATTTCCTGCCTCTAGAAATAGATCTTCTGTACCATGAGGTGGTTTGTCTGCCACTTCCTCTGGAGATAGATCTTATTCCCCTGGAGTTAGACCTCTTGCCTCTAGTAGTTGGTCTCTTATCTCCGGAAATAGATCTTTTTTCCCTTGAGATAGATCTGCCTCTAGAAATGGATCTTTTGTACCATGAAGTGGATTTTCCACCACTGCCTCTGCCTATTGATTTGCTTCTGGAGATAGATCTTCCCCTGGAAATAGATCTTCTACCTCTGGAAATAGATCTTTTTTCCCTTGAGATAGATCTGCTTCTAGAAATGGATTTTTTGTACCATAAAGTGGACTTTCCACCACTGCCTCTGCCTATTGATCTGCTTCTGGAGATAGATCTTCCCCTGGAAATAGATCTTCTACCTCTGGAAATAGATCTTTTTTCCCTTGAGATAGATCTGCTTCTAGAAATGGATTTTTTGTACCATGGAGTGGATTTTCCACCACTGCCTCTGCCTATTGATCTGCTTCTGGAGATAGATCTTCCCCTGGAAATAGATCTTCTACCTCTGGAAGTAGATCTTCTACCTCTGGAAGTGGATCTTCTACCTCTGGAAGTAGATCTTCTACCTCTGGAAGTGGATCTTCTACCTCTGGAAGTAGATCTTCTACCTCTGGAAGTGGATCTTCTACCTCTGGAAGTAGATCTTCTACCTCTGGAAGTGGATCTTCTACCTCTGGAAGTAGATCTTCTACCTCTGGAAGTGGATTTTCTACCTCTGGAAGTAGATCTTCTACTTCTGGAAGTGGATCTTCTACCTCTGGAAGTAGATCTTCTACCTCTAGAAGTGGATCTTCTACCTCTGGAAGTAGATCTTCTACTTCTGGAAGTAGATTTTCTACCTCTTGAAGTAGATTTTCTACCTCTGGAAGTGGATCTTCTATCTCTGGAAGTGGATCTTCTATCTCTGGAAGTAGATTTTCTACCTCTGGAAGTGGATCTTCTACCTCTGGAAGTGGATCTTCTACCTCTAGAAGTAGATCTTCTACTTCTGGAAGTGGATCTTCTACCTCTAGAAGTAGATCTTCTACCTCTGGAAGTGGATCTTCGACTTCTGGAAACAGATCTCCTACTCCTTGAGATAGACCTCTTGCCTCTGGAATTAGATTTTCTACCTCTGGAAGTGGATCTCCTGTCCTTTGAAAAAGATGTGCCTCCAGAGATAGATCTGTAGTGCTGGGGAGGTGACAGAGATCTGCTAAGGGACTGTCTGTACACAGGTTTTCTCTTAGGACTGAGAGGCAACCTGGCAGGGGAGGCACTTCTGGATCTTCTTCCACACATCCTCTTTTCAGGGCCAAGACTCCTACTTCTGCTCTTGGTCTTACTTCTCTTGTTACTTTTTCTTGTACTTATGTTTTTGGCCTTACTCCTTTTCTCTATGGTCTCACTTCTTCTATCCATGTTTTTACTTATATTTCTGCTCCTGTCAACATGTTGATCTGGGCTGGGGTATTTGTAAGTGGAATGCATCTTCTCTCTGCTCTTGGGAAGTGAGTGACTTCCCTTCTGGTAGGGTAAAGTTCTTAGCACATCTAGTTTTGAGTAACAAGGTTTCTGAGGACTTGGAGGTCTGTCTTTGTTATCCACAGCTTTCAGCTTCTCCTTATGGCTGCAGGGTAAAGTTACATCTTTAATAGACCTTTTCTGGGGCGTGTGAGGAATCAAGGTCATGAATTTGGTGTTCTGCTCACTTTGGCTTGTCTGTGAAGGTCTAGTGTTGGATGCGTCCATGACATCGCTAGAGGGGCTGATGCTGGACAAGCTTAGAGATGATAGTGAACTGATGCTCTCCAAGGATATTATGTCCAGGTCGGGGATAACGTGATTCTCCTGAGCTGGAGACAAGGTGCAGGAAGTGCTGTTGCTCAAAGCAGGGTGGGCTGAAGCGCTGCTACTCTTGCAGTGGCCTCTCCTCTTTCGTTTCCTGCCTCTGTTACAGCTGTCCTGGGTCTGTGTCTTTTCTTTGCTATTACTGTTGTGAGTATGTTTCCTGTCTTTGCTACTAATGTTGTGAGTATGTTTCCTGTCTTTGCTACTACTGTTGTGAATATGTTCTCTGTCTTTGCTACTACTGTTGTGAATATGTTCTCTGTCTTTGCTACTACTGTTGTGAATATGTTCTCTGTCTTTGCTACTACTATTGTGAGTATGTTCAATGTTTCTGCTGCTGCTGTTGTGAGTCTGTTCAATGTCTCTGCTGTTCCTGTTGTGAGTTTGTTCAATGTTTCTGCTGCTGCTGCTGCTGCTATTGTGAGTCTGTTTCCTGTCTCTACTGCTGCTGTCGTGAGCCTGTTCAATGTTTCTGCTGCTGCTGCTGCTACTGTTGTGAGTCTGTTTCCTGTCTCTACTGTTGCTGTTGTGAGCCTGTTCAATGTCTCTGCTGCTGCTGCTGCTGTTTTGAGCCTGTTCAATGTTTCTGGTGCTGCTGCTGCTGTTCTGAGTCTGTTCAATGTCTCTGCTGTTGCTGTTGTGAGTTTGTTCAATGTTTCTGCTGCGGCTGCCGTTGCTAATATTGTGAGTCTGTTTCCTGTCTCTGCTGTGGCTACTCTGGATTTGTTTCTTGTCTCTGCTGTGGCTCTCATGAATCCTGGAGGTCTCCTTGGCCTTGGTTAGCATGGCAGACAGCAATCTGTGGTTTTGGATAAATGAGGTGATGGGGACATATGACGCTGACCTGACATATACCTGTGAGCGAGAG
>JAPQNM010000028.1:1451909-1469409 GCA_029783475.1 Metacarcinus magister | reverse complement strand
GTACTTTATCAATCAAATCTCTAGACACCTCAGCATGTTTAGGGATCTGGTGGAAATCTTACAGCCACGTAACAATCAAACTACAGCATAACAATCTCCTAACTACCACATAATCTTTACTGGTGTGTTCACCTGACCCAACCACAAGAATTGTTAACTATTGGAATAGTCTCTCAGATAAAGTAGTAACGAGCCAGAGTGTGAACTCCTTTAAAAACTCCCACGACAAGTATATCGAGAGTTTGAGACTAAGTCAGAGAAGCAGCAACCTTTATGAGCATTGACTCCTTTGTCACTAATGGTAAGCAACCTCCGATTTGTGCTCATAGAAAACATTTAACTTCTTGAAATTAGGGATTTGCGACGAAAATGTAGTGAGTAAAACCACATAATCATTATCAGGTAATGAAAAAAGATAACACT
This sequence comes from Metacarcinus magister, assembly GCA_029783475.1. Taxonomy (NCBI): domain Eukaryota; kingdom Metazoa; phylum Arthropoda; class Malacostraca; order Decapoda; family Cancridae; genus Metacarcinus; species Metacarcinus magister. Next base: position 1,468,986 of record JAPQNM010000028.1, on the reverse strand, counting down.
CAATTCTGTAAGACATTAATGTGAAGAAGTAAAATGAAACCGATAAAATGATCAATACCACCACCACTACAACTTTCAACAAGGTTAACTTAGCATTCTTCCAGTGTCTGTAGGACTAGAAAAAATTGATGAACTGTTAATATTACCTAATATAATGACTTCCTTCACCTGTCACTCACCTCACCATCCTGCCTTGGTGTGGCCTGGGTTATCACTTCTTATTACTGAAATGTCATTCCTGTTATTACAACACAGTGACACATTGTTCAAGGTACAACTTCATTCAATACTAACCTTGTGTTTACATGGTGAGGTCGGCTTTGGTTCGAACATCTTGAAACATATTTACAAGTATCACAGCCCATTTTCCTCTCACAAACACTTTTTTTTCTTCTTTTTCACGGGCCTATAATGTATTTCAATATATGATGATGATGGGAGACGTTTATATAATTATTAAATACCAGTTTACACACATTATACTATATAGATTAGCAAGAAAATGCCAATACAGAAAGGGGTCAGACAAGGCTAATTTTCTTATACTGCTCGCGACAGTTTTAGAGGAAGTTTTTAAGAACTTGGATTGGGAAGAGGCAGCAATTAATAATCTCAAGTTTGCTCATGGTATTGTTTTAATGAGCAAATCAAAAGACGAATGACAACAGATGATTTTTGCAATTGTACTACAGATATAGAGCAAGTAAGTGGGTTTAAAGATGAATATGAAGAAAACTAAGATAATGTTCAACAATTATATATATATATATATATATATATATATATATATATATATATATATATGAATTCGGGTTCCTTCTCTCTCTCTCTCTCAGTAAAATGAAACCGTAAACTGTACAACTGTAATTATGAATATTTGTTCTATGACTAATAATTACGCAGTAAAATGAAACCGTATATTTATATAAAAACATGACTTTTCTCCTCATTTTCTCGAAAGCCATTAGAGATATTGGAAATATCATTGCAGCATCTGATAGACCTAATTAGTGTCCTTATGACTGAACTATGCGCTATTTTCTTTGGTTTGAAAAGCATCTTTCCTACCCATCTTCATTTCTTGTAATTTTAACAGATTCTCAAAATTCTTTCTCTTTCCCAAGCTCCCTCTAAACTATTCACCCTTTAGTTCATGAAATCCATGAGTGACTCTTTCGCCTCTATGCAATGCTATCAATGTATAGCAGATTTATATTGTAAGCACATTCTCATACTGTAACAAAAGGAATAGGCAGATATATCATGCTGGGAACGAAAGTCTGTGTTTTTAAATCTTTATTATTGCAGAGTATCACTAGTAGTTCTTTAATATAAATCAAAATGTATAAAGGAAATTGTTTTAATAATATCTTGTTTCTTTAGTATGACAAGTTGTGACAGTACTAAACTTATTGACTATATATAACGTATATATAACTCAATTTTTCTTACCAAATGTACAGTTGGAAGCATCATGATATAGTCTGTCTCTCTCTCTCTCTCTCTCTCTCAACACACACACACATACCATAATCAAAACACGTCCTGGATGGATATTTACGAACAACGAGGCAAAGAAGCTTATTATTACATCCTTCCTGAGGTTATATTCAACTACAGCTTAAGCTTATTTCAGACTCGCTTAGCTATGCAGTCTTCCATGTGTATAAGAGAAAACGGGTTGTGTCTACCAAGTACTAAAAAAATGAAACAATATCGTCTTCTTGCTACGTGCGATGGTTATGATTATTATAATTTGATGTAGTTTAGCGGATAAGTCTCCCATCCTCCGAGTAATGAGAAATTTGATGTTACTAAACTAATTCTAGAAGCAAAGTGAAAGGTGAATGAAGGTTTGAGAGTTAGGTGGAAGAACGTGGACTGATACGCTTCCTTATCTTAATCCCACCGACCACGTATTTGTGAAAGCTTGACGTGGCGGTGCGACAACAACAAGATTGAGCCAGGACAGGTAAGACCATATTTGGAGATGATAGTAGCACATTATCACTAAGTAATCAGCAGCTGGCATGTGTCCGTGGCAGGGTAAACCCAAAAGATTAGTGCGTCTACATTTCAGACGTACATTGTGATACTTCTTCTGGCAAACCACAACAACACCAACTACAACTATAACAACAACGAGGAGTAATAATAATAATAATAATAACAAAATGATAATAATAATAATGATAATAATGATAATAATGATAATAGTAATAATGCCATCTGTTATCTCTTCGTCTCATAACGTGTCCTACCCATGTCCACTTTTTTCTTTCAAGTGTGCTTAAAATGTGATCAGCTTTGGTCTGCTCCCTTTAGTCAATACAAAAGAGGAACAGTGACTAGAAAACGGAGGATGGGAGGGGTATATGCGCCAAAGTGTACACATGTAGCCCTGGAAGCGACGTGAGGAAGGCTGTGGTGACTCACTACTCTTAATGGAAGTCCTTCAGGCGGGCACCATAAATAAATCCAATAAATATATATGTATATACATAGATCCAATATACTCTACAAAGATATCCAATGCAGTAAATAAATTCAAGTCACAATCCTGGAAGTTAGTATTGTTGTGGACTGACGACGTGAAACTGAAGCGAACACGTGACTGAAAACTTATTGCGGGGAGGAGGAGCAGGAGGAGAAGGAGGTGGTAGAGACTGGAAGACTCAAATTGGAAGAATAGGATTTCAACATTAAGGAGAAAAAGGAAGAATTTTCTTTTCAGGTTACACTTTTTACCAGTGTAGTGATGACGAAGAGGAAGGTAAGGTAGTGGTGGTGATGATGATGATGGTGACTTGATGGGGGTGGTGGTGGTAGTAGTGGTGGTGGTGGTGGTGGTAGTAGTGGTAGTGGTGGTGGTGGTGGTGGTGGTGGTGGTGACAGTGATTTGGGAAGGGAAGCACACCACTGCCCTCCCCAATTTCCCATGTCTCCAGTGTCCCAATAAAGGGGAGTGGAGGATGAGAGGCTGGGATGTTCTCCGTCACAGCCACGTCCTTGGGAGATAGAAGGAGAGGTAAGCTACGCCAGAAGATAAAATAAAATAAAATAAACAGTAGGAAATGAAAGAAAGGAGAATAAAATGGGATGTGATTAATAAGTGTCTGTGGGAAAAGTTCTAGAGAATAATTATTACTACTACTACTACTACTACTACTACTACTACTACTACTTTTACTACTACTACTTTTACTACTACTACTACTACTACTACTACTACATGTACATATCACCCTTACCTTGCGAACACACCACCAGCCTCCCTCCTTGGCCACAGAGTACAACAAATCCCACCCCCACTCCAGCCCGTGCACACAGCTAGTACTTGCTCTCTCACACCCTCATCTGGCAGGAAGGTGATGGGGACAGATAGTGTTGGCAAGGATGCTGGTGTAAACGGCATTAATCTCCCCTTCAACGTGGTATTCAGTAGTCCCTCCCTCCCCGTGCCGCGACACTACCTGTAACACACATCAGGTAAGGCATTAATACTGTTCCTATCTGTGTGATGCCGGAGGAAAATAGGAAAGTGAGTGTTGGTGGATAGGAGTTCAAAAAAATTGCAAAACACACATACACACACACACCTTATGGAAGTGACAAGCACATTTTCCCTGCAAGAAGTGCCGGTATCTTGCAGCTGTCATATTGAAAGTGTCGAGTACCAGATAGCCGTGAGAGTGTGCAGCAGAGGCTAGGTGAAGGGAGTGTTGCAGCAGCTTGGCGTGGTCCTTCTGAGGGAGGCGGTGCAGGGTAAAGGCAGGAACATATTGGAAAGGGGAGATATGCTGTCTTTATTACCTGTTTATGTCAATCTCTCCATTAACCTGTTCATTGAGTGGAATTGTAATTAGTCCAAGGTGAGAGGGAAGGTGTGTTTTACTACCTGTGTCATTGTTTACCCTGTTTGTTAATCTGTTTAAACTAATGTGGGGGGCGTGAGGGAAGGGGAACTGTGGGATGTTGTTTTGTCTGTCTGTCTGTGTGTTTCTGTCTGTCTGTCTATTAGCCACACTCACCTTGGAGACGGTATGTACTCCAGGAGCTGCCACATGGAAGCCCGCCCCTGCAGTTTTCACCACCACCGTCGCTCCCTCCAAGCCCTCCCTGAAACACACATAAACACACACACACACACGCGTCATCACCTAGGCTGTCAACACTACAAAAGTCAACTATTCTACAGGAGACACTGGATTTCCTGGCATCGTTATATTATTCAGTGTAAGTACAGTATATTGTTTTATATCAATGTTCCTTTGTGTTTCTATCAGCTGTCTAAGATTCATCACCCTCAAGGCACGCGCTGGACACTTGTTTTGATAGCCAGTATGAGAGCATGGTAGAAAAGTGAGAAGGCTCCTCCCCACCCACCACCACCACCACCACCTTCTCACCTCTGCAGCGTCGCCGTCAGCATGTGTAGGTGCTGTGCCGCCAGCCAGTGCACACCGCCCACCACCACCACTGTGTCTGAAGAGTTGGATAACGGACGCGCCCTGCCACACACCAGGACCAGAAGAGAAGTGAGGGTGAGAGGATACACACACACACACACACACACACACACACACACACACACATACATGTTCCAGGCTAACACTCTTCCTTCTCTTCCATCAACAAAGAAATAGGAAGAGGAACATAGAGAGAAGAGGGCAATGGAAGGATAAATGGGTATAGAAAAAAGAGGAATGGGAGGCAGAGCTAAGAAAGAGGGGAGGAAAAATACAGGAAAGAAGGGGTTGAGGAAGGCAATCTCTCTCTCTCTCTCTCACCTCTGCAGGAGTTGGTCGAGGGTATGGTCGAAGGCTGGTCGTTGGTTGGAGGGCAGCCAGAACCTCGGGTAGTAGGCGAAGGCGAAGGTGGAGGCGCCCCCGTTAGCACCTCGTTCCACCCGAAGGTCATGTGTTTTGTCCCAGGAGGTGAGGGTACCGTTCACCCACTCCAGAAGGGCGTACAGCATCCCTCTGTTGGTGCTGTCCCCGACGAACACCAGCTGCAGGAGGCGGGGAGAGGGGTGGTGATGTGAGAGGTGATTACTTAGGATTACATAGCAAGAACAGATATCAGGAGTAGGTAGGTAAAGATTTGATTCTCGTTTACTTCGGATCAAGGGATCGCTCCGTACCCTGACAACCAACAGCTGCAACCCACCCACCAGTCTGAGTCACTCTACATCATGAATCCCTTAATTACATTTAAAATTTGAAAATGTCTATAGTTATTCTGTAACCAACATTGCCAGCCGGGGATTACACTCAAGATGTTTGTCGAGACGGTTTTTAAAAGTTTCTATTGTGCTCGAGTTGACGACGTTTGGGGGCAATCCATTCCATATATTTACGACTCGATTGAAGAAAAAGTACTTGGCTTCGTTAGTTATAAATCGTTTGCCAATTATTTTGAAGCCATTGTTGCGGGTGATGCTTGAACGGTCGATAGTAAAGTAGTCGTCCGGCTTTAAATTTGTGAATCCTTTAAAAATTTTGAATACTGTTAGAAGGTCTCCGCTTAGTCTGCGTTTAGTAAGAGAAAATAAATTAAGTTCTTTAAGACGTTCATCGTATGGTTCATTGCGCAGTCTTGGAATCATTTTGGTTATTCTACGTTGAATTCTGTCTAATTTATTAATGTCTTTACGGTAGTAAGGTGACCAGAACTGTACGCAGTACTCCAGGTGGGGACGTACAAGTGAGTTATACGGTGTTAGGTTAGGTTAGGTTAGGGTGATTTTTTCTGATTTGAATTCGAAAGCTTTTCCAATAAAACTGACTAATTTATTAGCAGTTTTTACTACCTCGGGAAAGTAAAGAGGAGCAAAGGGTGAAAGAAAACAAAAGAGGGAAGAGAAGCAAGAGATGAAGGATGCCAAAAAAACAATGAGAGAAAAAAAAGAAGCAAACCAAGACTCACTCACTGTCTTTCCCTTGAGGCAGCGCTGTAGGGAGTGGGTGGGGAGTGTGTGGTGTGTGCAGGTGAAGGGCTGCCACACCGCTCCCGCCCAGTCACAGCCATCACGCCCAACACATGACGCACACGGCACCACCCACCGCCCTGTCAACACAAGGCTCACATCAACACCTGGACTGAGGACAGGTGGACAGGTGGGGGACAGGTGTGGGTGTGGATTTTATAATACACGAAAGTAATATAACAACAACTGATATTACTACTACTACTACTACTACTACTACTACTACTACTACTGTAACTCTCCCATAGGCCTGTCTACCCACCGTGGGCGTCCCCCTTGGTGCAGGTCGGCAGGGCATTGTGGTGGGCGAGGAAGGTGTCCCAGGAGGCGTGGAAGGACTCCTTGGTGAGGCCACAAGGCTCCGACGGGGAGATCCTTAACTCACACTCCTGAAGGGGGAAGGAAGGATGGTAGTGGTGATGGTGGTACGAGGAAGAGGAGGAAGAGGAGGAGGAAAAAGACAATAACAACAACAATGACCTCAAAAGATCATCACTTCCTCCTCCTCCTCTACCTCCTCCTGCACCTTCCCTCCCTCCCCCCCCTACCCCACACTCACCTGGCGCAGCGCACACACTTCCAGGGGCGGGGCGGGGTGTGCGTTGAGGGCGTGGGGCGGTGGGCGTGGCGGGGGGAGGCGTGTCAGGTGCAGGGTGTAGGTGTTGAGTGTCCAGGGCTCGGAGTGTCCTATCTCCACCACCGCCACCACCACACGGTTTTCCCCCAAGCCAAGTGTGTAGTTGACGAGACTGGTGGGGAGGAGGAGGAATGAATGTTAGTTATCATGACAATTATATAAAACAAGATTATTACTACTACTACTACTACTACTACTACTACTACTACTACTACTACTACTACTACTACTACTACTACAACTACAACTACAACTACAACAACACAACAACACCACCACCACTATCAATAACACACACACACACTTACGTCGAAGGTCCAAACTTATCCTCCAGCCTCCCCTCGGCCTGGCAGTAGAGAGCCGCCCCAGCCACCTGCACCGTGATGACCTCGTAAGCCACCTGACCCCAGTAGGACGTGACCAGGGGCGTGAAGGCCGGGGTTAGGGGCACGGCAGGCACCAGTGTGATCTTCTGCAGGTAGGGCGCCGTGGCAGGATCTGTAGGAAAGGAGTAGGAGTGTTTAGTGTAGGAAGGAAGAAGATAGGTAAGGAAGGGGGAAGGAAAGGATGTGTTTAGTGATGGGAAGGGAAGGGAAGGATTGAATGCTAGTTGGTTAGGGTAAGTGTCATATAGGATGAGAGTGGCAGTGTCCACCCACCATCCATGCAGTGGTGCTGGGGTGCCTGCTGGTGCCGCGCCCATTTCTGCTCCACGGCGTCAGTCTCCCGCAGGTCCAGACTGAGAACGAGAAGAAAAAAAGAAAAAAAGAAAAGAAAAAAAATGATAAGGAAAAAAAAAAGATGTTTGAATAAAGCAAGGATAACATATAGAAATCAGAGAAAGAGGAACATATTAATGAAAGAGGAGAGGATAAACAGCAGGAAGGAAAAGGCAGAGGGGAAACAGGGTATGTGATGGGTCCTACCTGGCTAGGAGAGGAGAGACACCTGGTGGCAGAGGTCTGAAGTAAGCCTCTAAGGACGTCACCAAACCATGAACATCACGCGTCATATGTCTCCAGCTTTCCCTGTAGTAGTAGTAGTAGTTATAGTAGTAGTAGTAGTAGTAGTAGTAGTAGTAGTAGTAGTAGTAGTAGTGATAATAATAATAATGATAATAATAATAATAACAATAAAAAAATATAACTTACGTGAGGAGGTAGCTGGAGTGGGCGAGGGCGGCACTGGTGTTGGTGGAGACAGCCAGGTAGAGGTCGTGGATCACCTGTTGAGGAGGAGGAGGAGGAGGAAGAAGATTAAGACGATGAGGAGATTGAATAATAATAAAATACAAAAAGACACAATTAACAACATCTAATTAACATCATCACCATCACTTACCTGGTCGTACAGGTGACCTATAGGTGACGGGTAGATCATCACAAACCCATGTTCTTGACCTGCTCTTGTAACACCATCACTCACCATCACTTCACCATCACCCTTCTCACCATACTCCTCTATATACCCTGTAGAGTCACCAGAACCTTGCATAACCTCACTATCTCTTCCATCACTTCTCTTCTTCCCTTCGTCATCACCTTCTGTGTCTACCGGAGGCGTATTGGACTTTATGATATTTGATAAGAGTTGTCCCTTATATACTCCGTTTTCCCAGAGTGCTGAGTCTCCGCCGTTTTCTCTTCGTGTTTGCAGGAGGTATTGCAGGTCGGGCGGGGTGAGGCACAGCTCGTGGGAGATGAGGCAGTCCACTCCTACCACGCCTGTTGCAGGAGGGTAGAGGAGACTTTTAGGTACAAGAAGAAGACGAAGATGATGGAAAAGTGTGTAAAAGAAAGAGAGAGAAAACAGAAAGAAAGAAAGAGAGCACCACACACTTCATGACCACCACATAACCTAACACGTCAGCAGCAGCCAAACAAACGTCTCACAACCCACCCACATTATCAGCTGCCTCCGTCAGCGCCTCCTGCAAGTGACCAGCCACCTCTGTCTCCCTCGTCAGCAGCGTCAGAAGGTCCCGCGCCACCTGCTCCCGGCCGGCTGCGAGGGTGGGGTGGCTTGGGGTGGGCGGGGAGAGGTCTGGCTGGCCGTCCACGCCCACAATGGTTGGATGGAAGGTGGAGTTGTAGGCCAAGTCCACCCCCTAGCAGGTGGTAGCAACCCTCACACCTGTAATGGGCAGGTGTGAGGGGCAGATGAATTGGCCTTTCCTCTCTTCTATACTATGCTTTTGTTAATATTTCAACACAACTCATGAAAATTGATACCAAGGTGTTCTCAAGTATGCTGATCACGAATCTGGAATTAGTTTTGTCATTACTATAATATTTGGATTTTCCATTTTGTGGCCCGTAAATTCCACCAGAATTGAGGTCGAAAAAGTTTTTCCCATTTTACTACGTAAATATTAGTCTTACAGGAAAGTTGCATACAAGTAAAATGATGGAGTTTGATCATGTCTACATCATACTGTCATAATCTGTCCAATAACTTTAATACTTATAAAGAAAATTTTAATTTTATGAAAGAAATTAATGCATAATACTTTACACTCCTACATCTATAATTACAGTCCAATTCCATTTTAGTAAAGCTCAATAGAACAAACTTCTCCTATTCTTTCTTTTATACTCTATACGTTTTTTACGTAAACTCCATACATTTCGAGTTATTTCAAAATATATGATTTATCTAAAAAATTCTAAGGGTGTACCCTACAAAATTTCATGAAAATTTTCACACCACCGAATTTCATGAAAATTGGTACAATGAGGTTTTCGGTCATGCTGAACACGAATCTGGACTTATTTTCCTGATTACTATAATGTAAAAATGTATATCACACTTACTTGCCTAATAACAATAATGAAATAACCATTATTTAACTTTACTGGCTGATGCTGGTCTCATATGACAAACATACCTCACCACAATGCACTTCATAACTACACACACCACGTCTCTCCCTCGTCTCCTCCCCTGCTCACCTGTACCGGCGTGGGTGCCTCCTGAGGGCGTGCACCTTGGCGGGCAGCAGCAGGTCAGCGGCCAGGGCGAGGGAGGTGAGGAGGGTCTCGGTGTGAGTGACCAGCGCCCGCACTGCCTCCTTCCCGCCCTCCCGCCCCACCCACGCCGCTAGTGCTGCAAACGTCCAAGTACGCCCTGGGATCTGCCACCCACGGAAGGTAAGAAGACTAAAGTAAACAATACGATGATGTATGTGTGTGTGTGTGTGTGTGTGTGTGTGTGTGTGTGTGTGTGTGTGTGTGTGTGTCGTTACCTTGCCATAGCCGCGGTGTACAGGTAGGCGGAAGGTGACCTCAGCGTGGGGGTGCAGGTGTGCTCGTAGGGGCTGCAGGGAAGTAATTACAAGGTACACCCTTACGTCCACCGCCGCGCCCATCACCTCCAAGGGCGGCCCCCAGTGCAGCTGTACCACCTGTCCCGCGCCCAGCCTGCAGGAGGGAACATGTGAGAGAGTGAAGGAGTCTCTCTCTCTATCTCTATCGCTGTCTATCTGTCTCTCTCTGTCTCTCACCTTCCCTCTCTTAACATATCCATTAGTCTTCTATTGTCTACCACCTCCACGCCCCTTCCTGAGTGGGCGCCCTTCACCACCCACTCGGTAACATCGGGGAGGGCGTGGACGGCGGCGGATAGGTGGTGGGCGTGGGCGGGGAGGGCGTAGCAGGGCGGGGAGAGGGCGCGTAAGGGCGGCACGAGGCGGGAGGAGTGGAGCATCTCACAAAAGGCTTCACGTCGCCATAGTGTGGATCTGAGGCCAGGTATTCGACCCACCTGTAGAAGGAAGGAAAGGTGAACACTCTCTCTCTCTCTCTCTCTATCTCTCTCTCTCTCTCCTCTCTCTCTCTCTCTCTCTCTCTCTCTGTCCACCTGTCACCTGGGTTCATCATCTCATTAGGAACATTAGAACACACGTCTCATCTCTGTCTAGTGCGTGTCTGCTCAGCGCATTTGAAAATCGATTGGATCTCTGACTCTAACTTTCTGACTGACTGACTCTCTCTCTCTCTCTCTCTCTCTCTCTCTCTCTCTCTCTCTCTCTCTCTCTCTCTCTCTCTCTCATGAACAATTGTAACTGTTGCTGCTACTGTTGGTACTACTACTACTACTACTACTACTACTACTACTACTACTACAATGAAGTTAACAAAATGCTAACAAACGTGTTGATTAGAGAGTCTTTCCCCCTCCTCCTTCCTCTTCCTTTCCTCCTCCTCCTCCTCCTCCTCCTCCTATCACCATGGAGGAGAGAAAAAGGCTAAAGACTTAATAAAGGGACGAAAATATAGGATACACCTTATTAAAATTGAGGCAAGGATAGCAATATTAACAATAATATTAATAACAGCAACAATAACAACAATATTCATAATGATAATGATAATAACAGCAAGGGTAATGAATGAATGAATTAGTGAATGAATGAATGAACGAACGATTGGTGTATAAAGACTGAATAATTGAATGAGTGAATGAATAGCACAGATAATGGATGAATGAATGAATGGTGAAGGTGATCCATGACAGACAGGTGAGTGAGTAACAAATTTGTGTTCAATATTCACCTCGTCACCAGATATCCTTCCCACTGCCATTTACCTGCCAATTAACACTCATCATTGTCACACCTTTACCTACCTTCCCCCCCATACCCCCTCTACCTCCCACCTACTCCTTCCCTTCCCTCCTCCCTCCACCTCCCTTCTTCCTTCCCTCCCTTCCTTCTTACATTCATTCTGTTCTCCCATTTCTTCACTTCCTCTTTCCCTCCCTTCTGCCATCTCTCCATCTGGTTCTCACAATTTCCCTCCTTCCTTCTTTCCTCTCCTGCCATAGGAAAAAGAGGAGGAAGAGGAGGAGGAGGAAGAGGAGGAGGAGGAGTCACGTTGGTTTATAATGAGTTTACTTGCTTCGCTCCTGGAAAAAGAAGAGGAAGAAGAGGACGACAGGGACGACTTGGAAGAGGACGAAGAGAAGAAAATGCAGGAAAAGTGATACGTAGGACGAGGAGGAGGAGGAAAATATCATAGAATCGCAAAGAATATCAAACAATAAGAGCTTTTTCTGGTCCTTCCGAGGCTTTTCACAAGGAGGAGGAGGAGGAGGAGGAGGAGTGCCACCCTTCTGCAGTACCTTATGATGTGCCCTTAGTGCCGGGAACAGCTTCCTGGGCAGGCACGCCGCTGAGTCCCCATCAGTATACGTGAGACACACCAGCACACGCCACTCATGGGCAGCCACACGCCCGCCGCGCCACGCCTCATCTGCAACACACAAGACAGGGGGCGTGGGTACTGGTGGTGATGGTGGTGATGATGATGATGATGAAATGCAATAATGAGGAGGATTCGTAAGGCAAAGAGGAGGATATGAGAGATGAAAAAGAAGAAGAGGAGGAGGAGGACGAACAAAAACATATAGATAAAGAAAGAAATCAGTGAAAACAAGAACATAACTTACAAGACATTACAAGACAAACAGAAGGGAAGAGACTATTATATAAGGTCAAAGGTTGAACTAAAGAGATGGCAAAGGGCAGTGAACACATAGGATTACAATAGGATTATAAACACCTAAAACACACCTATATAAGAACACATTACATATCACTTATAGGTTAAGAGAAAGGTAAGTATAGAGGTAAGGGAGGAAGGACAGGTGAGATAAATGAATTAAAAATATAGAGAATAGAAAGAGAGAAGAGATAGATGATTATTTAAGGTATTAATTATTGAAGTATGTTTATTTCATTATTATTATTATTACTATTATCATTATTAGCATTATTATGACAGAGAGAGAGAGAGAGAGAGAGAGAGAGAGAGAGAGAGAGAGAGAGAGAGAGAGAGAGAGAGAGAGAGAGAGAGAGAGAGGCACCTTTAGGTTCCTGAGGCGAAGAGTGATCGAGGAGTAGTGTGTTGGAGTGTTCCCTTGTGGCTCTCCCTTCCCCCTCACCTCTCCCTCTCTCCCTTCCTCCCTCCCTTCTCCTTTGCCCTAATCATCTCCCTTCACCAGCTCTCTCTCTCTCTCTCTCTCTCTCTCTCTCTCTCTCTCTCTCTCTCTCTCTCTCTCTCTCTCTCTCTCTGTGCTATATAATGATAATAATAACAATAACAATGAAAATGATAGTAATAACAACTTTGCTATCAATAATGAACGCAAAGAGCAGACGATTAATGTTGTTTTTTTCCCCACTAATTGGATATCATTAAAGTTCACAGCGACACAGGTAATTCTGAGACCACCATTCACGTATACATCTTGTTGACAATGCAAGTCTCTCTCTCTCTCTCTCTCTCTCTCTCTCTCTCTCTCTCTCTCTCTCTCTCTCTCTCTCTCTCTCTCTCTCTCTCTCTCTCTCTCTCTCTCTCTCTCTCTCTCTCTCTTAATGTACTAGTGGACGAGATAAAAGGTAAAAAATGAAGCAGTTGACAGGTTAGAACACAACAAAGCACACACACACACACACACACACCACACCACACACACACGTCTTGGCCTATCACTCGGCTGGCTGAGGTTCGAGCTTGAGTTGCAAAATTTCTACTGATGACCAAGCAGTTCCTGTCCTCCTTCAGCAAGAGTATCGAGGTGTGTGTTGTTTGAAAGGTCACAGTCTTACCCAAAAATCACGCTATAACGACCTCCAAGTTCTCTCCGGGAGGGTAATGGCTGGCGATCACAAGTCTAGCGCGTAATCCTCAAGGTCATGATGAATTATACAAACACACACACATACACACATTGAGAGAGAGAAAAAAAAAGTAAATATAGAAGCGAGAAGAACTAGATTTAAGGAGAAATAGAAAGGGAATGCTGGAGGGAGGGAGGGAGGGAGGGAGGAGGGAAGGAAGTAGAGAGGGAGGGAAAATCGGTAGAGAGGGAGAGTAAACAGGAGAGAGAGACAAGGCCAAGAGAAGTCCCACTCTCATCCCACCTGTACACACTTCTCTCTCTCTCTCTCTCTCTCTCTCTCTCTCTCTCTCTCTCTCTCTCTCTCTCTCTCTCTCTCTCTCTCTCTCTCTTTTACATGGTCTATTTTCCCTTTTTTTTCTTCTCTTCCTCCTCCTCCTCCTCCTTCCTTGAGTGACCTAATTTCAAGTGTGACCTCCCCAAAAAATAATCAATAAAGATGAGAAGGTCAGATGAGAGGTCAAGGGTCAACAGAGAGAGAGAGAGAGAGAGAGAGAGAGAGAGAGAGAGAGAGAGAGAGAGAGAGAGAGAGAGAGAGAGAGAGAGAGAGAGAGAGAGAGAGAGAGAGTTAAATCAATAAATCAAATATAAATAAAGTATATAATGTATAAATGCAAAACACTCAATTTCACAAAATAAAAAAGACAAAAAAATGAATGCAAATAAATTCAAAAGTGTGTGTGTGTGTGTGCGCGTGGGTGTGTAGTGCTTTGATGTGTGTGTGCTATCCTCCTTTTCCTCCTCCTCCTCCTCTTCCTCCTCCTTATACTCATCTTCTTTTATTGTTGGTTTCTTTTCTTTATATTCTCTGATTTTTTCTTCTTTTATGTTATTTTTCTTATTCATCTTCTTCCTTCTTCCATTTTTTTTCACAATTTATTTTTTGTTCTTATTTTTGTTCTATTTTATTTTTCAACTTTTTTTTTCTTGATATTTATTTTCTTCTTTGTCTTCTTCTTCTTCTTCTTTGCCTCCTCCTCCTCCTCCTCCTCCTCTCTCCACAAGGGAGGAAAATGTCTCCGGAGAATCCCGACAGATGATGCAGCCTACCTCTCCCTTCTTTTTTTTATTTTTATTTTTCTTTTTCTTTATTTATTCTCTCTCTCTCTCTCTCTCTCTCTCTCTCTCTCTCTCTCTCTCTCTCTCTCTCTCTCTCTCTCTCTCTCTCTCTCTCTCTCTCTCTCTCTCACTAGTTCAAGTCACAATCTAATAAATATTCCTGGTAATCAAAATTTCATGCCTTTGATAGCATTAATTTACTTTCTTTTAACAACAACATCGGATTATTTGACTTAACTTATCCTTTTCATGATATAAAAAGGCAATCTAGTATAGCATCTTCCTCTATTTACAATCTTTACTACATACAAACTTTTCCACGTCCTTATATTCTTCCTGGCAATAAATAGGTGCTCTTTTCTTACTATTATTTGCATGAGGGAGAGGTGGGTGGGGAGGAGCCTTGCACTATTCTATTCCTGAACACCCACATATAGTTTACTGGTAGAGCTACATAGTTAAGGAGGTATAAGCACCTTCAATAGGGACCAATAAGTCTCTTGGAATCTATCTGTTGATCCAATGTAATACTCTTAATCTTCCTCCTCCTCTTCTTTGTCATCGTACCTCCCTGAATGCTACTCTTTCACCTAAGTCTCTTCACATGCCCATGGGAGAGGAGGAGGAGGAGGAGGAGGAGGAGGAGGAGGAGGAGGAGGAGGAGGAGGAGGAGGAGGAGGAATTATAAACATTAAACACATTAAATGTCGTGGGTATTCCACTTCAGCAGATTAACACACACACACACACACACACACACACACACACACACACACACACACACACACACACACACACACACACACACACACACACACACACACACACACCCATAAAAAAAAACATAACGACATGAGGAAGAAGAAAAAACTAAAAGGAGAGTTTAAGTTAATCCTCCTCCTCCTCCTCCTCCTCCTCTTCCACCTCCTCCTCCTCCTCCTCTTCCACCTCCTCCTCCTCCTCCTCCTCCTCCTCCATAAAGGCGTGATAGATGAAGGTCAGTCGCTGGATTTTGACCTAACACCCTCAGAATAGTGTGTGTGAGAGAGAGAGAGAGAGAGAGAGAGAGAGAGAGAGAGAGAGAGAGAGAGAGAGAGAGAGAGAGAGAGAGAGAGAGAGAATGGGCAAAGGTGAGGGAGTGAGAAAGTAAGGGTGAGAGAAAGGGGAGAGGAAGGAAAGAGGAAGTGAAGAGGAAAGGTAGAAGAAAGGAGAGGAAGGGGAGGGAAAGGGAGAGGAAAGGGAGAGAAAAAGAGAGGAAGGGAGAGGAAGAGAATAGGAAAGGGAGGTGAAGGGTAGAGGAAGGGAGAGGAAGAGAAGAGGAAAAGGAGAGAAAGGGGAGAGGAAGGGAAGAGGAAGGGAGAGAAAGGGAGAGAAAGGGAGAGGAGGAGAGCTTCATTTTCTTGACTCAAAACCTTATTGGAAAAAGCTCAAGTTCTCTCTCTCTCTCTCTCTCTCTCTCTCTCTCTCTCTCTCTCTCTCTCTCTCTCTCTCTCTCTCTCTCTCTCTCTCTCTCTCTTTTATCTTTCTTCCATCATTGTCTTTCTTGAAAACATCACCATTTTCTCTTCACTTTATTTTTTTCTTCTTCTCTCCCTCCCTTCCCTCCCTCCCTTCCCTCCCTCCCTCCCCCCCTTCTCTCCCTCCCTCCCTCTAACATTCTCCACGTCAAGAAGATTAAGATGAAAAATGAAAGGGAGGAGAGATGCGTTAAAATTGCGTGAGAGAGAGAGAGAGAGAGAGAGAGAGAGAGAGAGAGAGAGAGAGAGAGAGAGAGAGAGAGAGAGAGAGAGAGAGAGAGAATTTTTGTGGTAATTATAGCTAAAGAATGATACTATTTGCTTTTATCTTTGTTTGCTTGTAAGGAAGAAGAGAAGGAGGAGGAGGAGGAGGAGGAGGAGGAGGAGGAGGAGGAGGAGGAGGAGGAGGAGGAGGAGGAGGAGGAGATGAGACAAAACTCCCATTGGAAGACTTTTGGGAGAAGTAAACAAACCGAAGGAAGTCAATCTCTCTCTCTCTCTCTCTCTCTCTCTCTCTCTCTCTCTCTCTCTCTCTCTCTCTCTCTCTCTCTCTCTCTCTTGGCACTCCTAAACTTGTTATTCATTGATTGAGAGCAAAAAGGACTTACGTGAGAGAAGAATGGGAAGAGGAAGAGGAAGAGGAAGAGGAAGAGGAAGAGGAAGAAGAGGAAGAGGAAGAGGAGGAAAATAAATACAGAAGAAGAGGAAGAAGAAAAATATAAACCAAGAATGGAGAAAGCACTGGGAAGGAGGATGAAGAGGAGGAGGAGGAGGAGGAGGAGGAGGAGGAGGAGGAGGAAGAAGTCATAGCGTTAGGAGTCTTCTCAGGTAGCTTCAGTAATCCCTCTCATTCTCCTTCAATCCCTCGATCAGGTGAGGGAGGGAGGGAAGGAGAGAAGGAGAGAAGGAGGGAAGGAGAGAAGGAGGGAAGGAGAGAGGGAGGGAAGGAAGGAAGGAGGGAAGAATGCATGCAATGAGTTATAGTGGAGAGATGAGAGAAGAAAGGAAGACAGGAAAAGGAAGAGGAGGAGGAGGAGGAGGAGGAAGAAGAGAAAAAAGGAGAGGAATGTTAGAAATGAAAGGATTAAAAGAAAGGAGTATTATTATCTCCCTTTATGTCTTCTCTCTCTCTCTCTCTCTCTCTCTCTCTCTCTCTCTCTCTCTCTCTCTCTCTCTCTCTCTCTCTCTCTCTCT
>JAPQNM010000028.1:1441909-1446909 GCA_029783475.1 Metacarcinus magister | reverse complement strand
CACACAGCCAGAGAGACAAACACCATTTTGAACTGATTCTCTCTCTCTCTCTCTCTCTCTCTCTCTCTCTCTCTCTCTCTCTCTCTCTCTCTCTCTCTCTCTCTCTCTCTCTCTCTCTCTCTTTGTTATAATTTCTCCATAAAATCCTACTTGTTTGTGTCTTTTCCAGATGTATATTTTAATCTTTCATTTTCATTGTTTCTTTATTTATTTTCTTCTCCTCCTCCATCTCTTACTCCTCCTTCATTTCCCATTCTTCCTACTCCTCCTCCTCCTCTTTCTCCACTTGCTGGTCATCATCATCATCATCATTTTCTCATGAAACTGCAAATATTCTCTCTCTCTCTCTCTCTCTCTTCTCTCTCTCTCTATCTATCGCTCTCTCTCTCTCTGCCACACATTGGACAAGTCACCCATTCAATCACAATCACAGAAAATGGAGTGAGAGGCGTAAAAACAGAAAACGAATGGCTGTAAGAAAATGGGATGCGAGTAGTCTTCTCTCCGCCCTTGTCATGTTCAACACACCATCCCTCTATTCCTCCTTCCCTCCATCTATCCAATGCCAGTGAAGTAAGGGGGGGAGGGGGAATCAAAGGTTATGGATGGGGGGATAACATAGACGTGGAGAAGGAGGGAAAGGAGAGACGTGGATGAATGGAGGAAAAGAGAGAGAAGAAATAAAGGATTAAATACTTTGTAATGGAAAATGGATTGAGAAGTAAACAATGAAAGGAGAGATGATAAACATTGTGTATGTGAGAGAGAGAGAGAGAGAGAGAGAGAGAGAGAGAGAGAGAGAGAGAGAGAGAGAGAGAGAGAGAGAGAGAGAGAGAGAGAGAGAGAGAGAGAGAGTGACCCGCTGTACAACACTCTGGCCTGAGACTTTAAACATACTACTTCATACTGTATTGAAATTGAAATAATAATAATAAGGTGCTATTTTGGCTTGTTATCTACTAGGAAAAAGTATCTACACCGTACACATTATATTTTGAAATTATATCTACATAGTAAAACATATTATAACATGTATATAACATAAAGAAAATGTAATTGAAATAGTTAGGTTTTGTCATATGAGACCAGGATCAGCTAGTAAAGTTAAATAATGGTTATTTCATTATTGTTATTAGGCAAGCAAGGGTGAAATACAGTTTGATATTATAGTAATCAGGAAAATAAGTCCAGATTCGTGTTCAGCATGACCGAAAACCTCATTGTACCAATTTTCATGAGATTCGGAGGTGTGGAAATTTTCATGAAATTTTGTAGGGTACACCCTTAGAATTTTTTACATAAATCACATATTTTGAAATAACTCGAAATGTATGGAGTTTACGTAAAAAACATAGAGAATATAAAAGAAAGAGCAGGAAACGCCCGTTCTATTGTGCTACACTAGAACTGAATTGGAATTTAATTATAGATGTAGGAGTGTAAAGTATTATGCATTAATTTCTTTAATAAAATCTACATTTTCTTCATAGGTATTTGAGTTATTGAAAAGATGATGACAATTTGAGATATACATGATCAAACTCCATAACTTTACTTCTATATAATTTTCCTGTAGGACTAATATTGACGTAGTAAAATGGGAAAACCTTTTTCGACCTCAATTCTGATGGAATTTACCGACCACAAAATGGAAAATCCAAATATTATAGTAATGACAAAATTAATTCCAGATTCGTGTTCAGCATGCCCGAGAACACCTTGGTACCAATTTTCATGAGATTCGGAGGTGTGGAAATTTTCATGAAATTTTGTAGGGTACACCCTTAGATTTTTTTAGATAAATCACATATTTTGAAATAACTCGAAATGTATGGGGCTTACGTAAAAAACGTACATATTATAAAAGAAAGAACAGGAGACGCCCGTTCTATTGAGCTATAACAACATTTGATTGGAATGTAATTATAGATGTAGGAGTGTAAAGTATTATGCATTGATTTCTTTAATAAAATCTACATTTTCTTCATAGGTATTTGAGTTATTAAAAAGATAATGGCAGTACAATTTTCCTGTAGGACTAATATTTACGTAGTAAAATGGGAAAACCTTTTTCGACCTCAATTCTGGTGGAAGTTTGGGCTACAAAATAACAAACGTTTTCCACCTATTTGAATTTTCGGCAGAAATCATGATATTTTGAATAACTCGAAAAGTGTGAGGTTTACGTCAAAAATGTATAGAATAGTATCCTCCTTTCCTTCCATCTTACAACTGGCCTTCCTCTCCTCGTAGGACCTTCAATTTCACTCACACTTTCTTCACAAACAAAATAGACACACACACACACACACACCACACACACACACCACACACACACACACACACCACACACACACACACAGACATTATTTACTATTATTACGATAATGACGGAAACGGTTTGCAAGTTCCTTCATACAAACATTAAAATAAAGGTTAAAGATAAATTAAAAGTAAAAGAATAGTACCAAAGGAAACAATGGAAATAAAAAAAAAGAAGCTATTAGGCCTACACGAAACACGAGTCAAGAACACTTCTTATAAGAGAGAGAGAGAGAGAGAGAGAGAGAGAGAGAGAGAGAGAGAGAGAGAGAGAGAGAGAGAGAGAGAGAGAGAGAGAGAGAGAGAGAGAGAGAGAGAGAGAGAGAGAGAGAGAGAGAGAGAGAGAGAGAGAGAGAGAATAGTGAGGCAATCAGGAGGGAAGGATGGAGGGCGAGGCAAGAAGCAATCCTCCCTCCCTCCCTCCCTCCCTCCTTCTCTCCCTCCTTCCCTCCCTTTGGCGTAAAGTTATAAGACAGAGTTCGCAAGAGGACATGTTTTCCTAATGACCGCAGAGCATTGAGGGAGGGAGGGAGGGAGGGAGAGAAGGGAGGGAGGGAAGGGAGGGAAGAGAGAGAGAGAGGGACTATGATTGGTAAATGGACAGAAGGAAGGAGGGAAGAGGGAAGAAGGGAAGAAAGGAGGTGAGGAAAGAATTTGATTGCGACGAGAGAAAGAAAGAGAGAGAGAGAGAGAGATAGAAAAGGAGGGAGGGAAGGGTATGATTGATGGAGGGAAGGAGGGAGAGAAGGAGGGAGGGAAGGAGGGAGGGAGGGAGGGGAGGAGGATGAAATAGAGCAAAGAAGGCAAAGAGGTAAGGATATTATTGGCGAGAGAGAGAGAGAGAGAGAGAGAGAGAGAGAGAGAGAGAGAGAGAGAGAGAGAGAGAGAGAGAGAGAGAGAGAGAGAGAGATAAAGGATAATAGGATAAAAAGAGAAGAGCAAAAGAGGGAGGGAGGGAAGGAGGGAGGAAGACATCGATGGTGGAGAGAAAAAGAAGAAGAGGCAAATAATGATGAAAGAAGAGAGAGAGAGAGAGAGAGAGAGAGAGAGAGAGAGAGAGAGAGAGAGAGAGAGAGAGAGAGAGAGAGAGAGAGAGAGAGAGAGTCAGTTTCCTCCTCCTTCATGCTCCTTTCTTCTCATTCTTACCAACCTTTTGTATCTCTCTCTCTCTCTCTCTCTCTCTCTCTCTCTCTCTCTCTCTCTCTCCTTCAACACAATAAAGAACAGGAATTAATGAGTCGATAATCCTCTCTCTCCCTCCTCCCTCCCCCCTTCTCTCCCTCTCCCCCCCCCTTCCCTCCCTTAACATGCTTTCTCAGCAACTATGAGGGAAAAATGACACCCTTTTCCCTCCCTTCTCTCCATCCTTCTCTCCACCTCCTTTCCTCCTCATCCTTCCATCCTTCCTATTCCTCCATTTTCTCCTTTCACTCTATTTGTTTATCTTCATTATTCATCTAGTTTTTCCTCCCTTCTCTTTCTATCTTCCTCCTTCCTTCCTTCCCTCCCTCCCTCTCTCCATATCTTATTTCCTCCTTCCTCTCCTTCCCTCCCTCCCTCCCTCCCTCTTTACCTCTCACTTTTTCCTCTCCCTCATACTTCAGTGGTCTTAGGACAAAAGATTGTTTAAAAGGATTTATCACTTTTAATGATTACTCTCTCTCTCTCTCTCTCTCTCTCTCTCTCTCTCTCTCTCTCTCTCTCTCTCTCTCTCTCTCTCTCCCTCTATCTCCCTCTATCTCTCTCAAGCGAATAGTGGAGTGGGTCAACTTGGCTCTGTAACAGGATCTCTCTCTCTCTCTCTCCTCTCTCTCTCTCTCTCTCTCTCTCTCTCTCTCTCCTCTCTCTCTCTCTCTCTCTCCTCACATTTCCCATTATTTGTTGACAACAGAAGTAGGGAAGATATGTTTATTTACGACCATACACACACACACACACACACACACACACACACACACACACACACACACACACACACACACACACCCTGAGGCTTATGGGTAATCTGTATCTTCGTCAACTCTTCATTAAGTATACAATTGCAAGGAAAAGAAAAGAGAAAAAAAACAATTGATTGGCAGTGAGTGAAAATTTGATGGAAAAATAGAAAGTTCCCTGAGATGATGATGACGATGATGATGATGATGATGATGATGATGATGATGATGATGATGATGATGATGATGATGATGATGATGATGATGATGATGATTGCCAATAATAATAACAATATCAAAAATAATAGTAATACTTCTAATAATAGTAATAATAATAATAATAATAATAATAATAATAATAATGATAATAATAATAATGATAATAATAGTAGTACAAGTAGTAATAAGAATAATAAAACTTGATAAAGTAAACAAGCAAATCGAGCCAAAACACACACACACACACACACACACACACACACACACACACACACACACACACACACACACACACACACACACACACACACACACACACTCAGCCCATTGATGGAAATGAATGATGCCACAGGAGAGAGAGGAGAGAGGAGAGAGAGAGAGAGAGAGAGAGAGAGAGAGAGAGAGAGAGAGAGAGAGAGAGAGAGAGAGAGAGAGAGAGAGAGGCAAGGTGAGGAGAAAGATAAGGGTGATGAAGCTGGATTACCAACTGGACGAGAGAGAGAGAGAGAGAGAGAGAGAGAG
>JAPQNM010000028.1:1411909-1436909 GCA_029783475.1 Metacarcinus magister | reverse complement strand
TAATAATAATAATAATAATAGTACGAATAATTAATAGAAAGGAAATATGTAGAAAAAATGTTTCATATACATACATTTAAACAACACACACACACACACACACACACACACACACACACTCACTATAAACATACATATACATACATACAAAAAACGAACACAAAATATACAGATAATTATAAAAAAAAATAAAGGTAAAGATTTGAAATAATACACAGAAGAAAAAAGAAAAAATGTCAAGCTGCGTGTGTTATTATTATTATTATTATTATTATTATTACTATTACTATTTTCATGCTACGTCGTTCCTTTTCCCTTTACACCTGCACGTGGAGGAGGAGGAGGAGGAGGAGGAGGAGGAGGAGGAGGAGGAGGAGGAGGAGGAGGAGGAGGAGAAGTGTTTTTAAGAGGGTAGTATGAATGAGTGGCATTCCTCTCTCTCTCTCTCTCTCTCTCTCTCTCTCTCTCTCTCTCTCTCTCTCTCTCTCTCTCTCTCTCTCTCTCTCTCTCTCTCTGCACCTTTTGTTTGCCTTGCTATCATTATTATTATTACTATCATTATCATATGTAGTAGTAGTAGCAGCAACAGCAATAGTAGTAGTAGTAGTAGTAGTAGTAGTAGTAGTAGTAACAGGTACAGTACTTACAGGCGGTGGTGGTGGTGGTGGTGGTGGTGGTAATGGCAAAAGTCCTTCCCTCCTTCCTTCCTTCAGCCTCGTTCACTCCAAGGATTTCAACTCGCCTCACGCCAGGCACTCACTGGTGGGCAGCGCGGGGCCTGACGGGGAGGCTGCCATGGTTACGTCACTACTACGCTCAGGACTCCTGTTCAACTTTACGTAACAGTTGTTGATAGAGTGGGGAAAGTTGGGCCACGTGAGGGTGACTTACAGGAGGCGGAGCGGCACATCCTCCCCTTCGGACGTCTGGTGATGAACTGACTTGAGTGTCTTTGCGTTCTTGGCGTCTTTACCTTTGGAGTTAAATTATTTGTGTATTTTATCATGTTATGGTGATTCCAGGTATGTAAATTATCTCTGAATGTAAAATTAATTCATATATATATAGTAGTAGTAGTAGTAGTAGTAGTAGTAGTAGTAGTAATAATAGTAGCAGTAATAGTAGTAGTAGTAGTAGTAGTAGTAGTAGTAATAATAATATTAGTAGTAGTAGTAGCAGTAATAGTAATAGTAGAAGAAGTAGTAGTAGTAATAGTAATAGTAGCAATAGTAGTAGTAGTAGTAGTAGTAATAGTAGTGGTAGTAGTAGTAATAGTAATAGTAGTAGTAATAGTAGTAGTAGTAGTAGTAGTAGTAGTAGTAGTAGTAGTAGTAGTAGTACTAGTAGTAGTAGTAGTAGTAGTAGTAGTAGTAGTAGTAATAGTAATAGTAGTAGTAATAGTAGTAGTAGTAGTAGTAGTAGTAGTAGTAGTAGTAGTAGTAGTAGTACTAGTAGTAGTAGTAGTAGTAGTAGTAGTAGTAGTAGTAGTAGTAGTAGTAGTAGTAATAGTAGTAGTAATAGTAGTAATAATAATAGTAGTAGTAGTAGTAATAGTACCTAGTAGTAGTAGTAGTAGTAGTAATAATAGTAGTAGTAGTAGTAGTAATAGTAGTAATTGTAGTAGTAGTAGTAGTAGTAGTAGAAATAATAGTAATAGTAGTTGTAGTAGTAGTAGTAGTAATAATAGTAATAGTAGTTGTAGTAGTAATAGTAGTAATATTAGTAGTAGTAATAGTAATAGTAGTAGAAGTAGTAGTAGTAGTAGTAGTAGTAGTAGTAATACTAGTAGCAATAGTAGTAGTAGTAGTAGTAGTAATAGTAGTAGTAGTAGTAGTAGTAATAGTAGTAGCAGTAGTAATAGTAATATTAATGATAAAAATAAATAATGATGATGAAAATAAATAATGATGATAAAAATAAATAGAGATGATAAAAAATAAATAATGATGATAAAAATAAATAATGATGATAAAAAATAAATAATGATGATAAAAATAAATATTAATGATAAAAATAAATATTAATGATAA
The DNA here is from genome assembly GCA_029783475.1 of Metacarcinus magister. Taxonomy (NCBI): domain Eukaryota; kingdom Metazoa; phylum Arthropoda; class Malacostraca; order Decapoda; family Cancridae; genus Metacarcinus; species Metacarcinus magister. Next base: position 1,434,879 of record JAPQNM010000028.1, on the reverse strand, counting down.
AAATAAATAATGATGATAAAAAATAAATAATGATGATAAAAATAAATAATAATGATAAAAATAAATATTAATGATAAAAATAAATATCAATGATAAAAAATAAATATTACTGATATAAATAAATATTAATGATAAAAATAAATATTAATGATAAAAATAAATATTTATGATAAAAATAAATATTGATGATAAAAATAAATAATAATTATATAAATAAATATTAATGATAAAAATAAATTTTAATGATAAAAATAAATATTAATGATAAAAATATATATTAATGATCGAAATAAATATTAATGATAAAAAATAAATATTAATGATAAAAATAAATATTAATGATAAAAATAAATAATGATGATAAAAATAAATATTTATGATAAAAATAATATTGATGATAAAAATAAATAATAATTATATAAATAAATATTAATGATAAAAATAAATTTTAATGATAAAAATAAATATTAATGATAAAAATAAATATTAATGATAAAAATAAATATTAATGATAAAAATAAATATTAATGATAAAAATAAATATTAATGATAAAAATAAATATTAATGATAAAAATATATATTAATGATGGAAATAAATATTAATGATAAAAAATAAATATTAATGATAAAAATAAATATTAATGATAAAAATAAATAATGATGATAAAAATAAATATTTATGATAAAAATAAATATTGATGATAAAAATAAATATAATTATATAAATAAATATTAATGATAAAAATAAATTTTAATGATAAAAATAAATATTAATGATAAAAATAAATATTAATGATAAAAATAAATATTAATGATAAAAATAAATATTAATGATAAAAATAAATATTAATGATAAAAATAAATATTAATGATAAAAATATATATTAATGATGGAAATAAATATTAATGATAAAAAATAAATATTAATGATAAAAATAAATATTAATGATAAAAATAAATATTAATGATAAAAATAAATATTAATGATAAAAATAAATATTAATGATAAAAATATATATTAATGATGGAAATAAATATTAATGATAATAAATAAATATTAATGATAAAAAAAAATATTAATGATAAAAATAAATATTAATGATAAAAAATAAATATTAATGATAAAAATAAATATTAATGACAAAAATAAATATTAATGATAAAAATAAATATTAATGATATAAATAAATATTAACGATAAAAATAAATATTAATGATAAAAATAAATATTGATGATAAAAATAAATATTAATGATAAATATAAATATTAATGATAAAAATAAATTTAATGATAAAAATAAGTATTAATGATAAAAATAAATATTAATGATAAAAATAAATAATAATGATAAAAATATATATTAATGATATAAAAAAAATTAATGATAAAAATAAATATTAATGATAAAAAATATATATTAACGATAAAAATAAATATTAATGATAAAAATAAATAATAATGATAGAAATAAATATTGATGATAAAAATAAATATTAATGATATATATAAATAATAATGATGAAAATAAATATTAATGATAAAAATAAATATTAATGATAGAAAATATATATTAATGATAAAAATATATATTAATGATAAAAATATATATTAATGATAAAAATAAATATTAATGATAAAAATATATATTAATGATAAAAATATATATTAATGATAAAAATAAATATTAATGATAAAAATATATATTAATGATGAAAATATATATTAATGATAAAAATAAATATTAATGATAAAAATATATATTAATGATAAAAATATATATTAATGATAAAAATAAATATTAATGATAAAAATATATATTAATGATAAAAATAAATAATAATGATATAAAATAAATATTAATGATAAAAATATATATTAATGATAAAAATAAATATTAATGATAAAAATATATATTAATGATAAAAATATATATTAATGATAAAAATAAATATCAATGATAAAAATAAATATTAATGATAAAAATAAATAATAATGATAAAAATAAATATTAATGATAAAAATATATATTAATGATAAAAATATATATTAATGATAAAAATAAATATTAATGATAAAAATATATATTAATGATAAAAATATATATTAATGATAAAAATAAATATTAATGATAAAAATAAGTATTAATGATAAAAATAAATATAATGATAAAAATAAATAATAATGATAAAAATATATATTAATGATAAATATATATATATTAATGATAAAAATATATATTAATGATAAAAATATATATTAATGATACAAATAAGTATTAATGATAAAAAAAAAATATTAATGATAAAAATATATATTAATGATAAAAATAAATATTAATGATAAAAATATATATTAATGATAAAAATAAATATAATGATAAAAATAATAATAATGATAAAAATATATATTAATGATAAAAATATATATTAATGATAAAAATATATATTAATGATAAAAAATAAATATTAATGATAAAAATTAATATTAATGATAAAAATATATATTAATGATAAAAATAAATATTAATGATAAAAATATATATTAATGATAAAAATATATATTAATGATAAAAAATAAATATTAATGATAAAAATAAATATTAATGATAAAAATATATATTAATGATAAAAATATATATTAATGATAAAAATATATATTAATGATAAAAATAAATATTAATGATAAAAATATATATTAATGATAAAAATATATATTAATGATAAAAATATATATTAATGATAAAAATAAATATTAATGATAAAAATATATATTAATGATAAAAATATGTATTAGTGATAAAAATATATATTAATGATAAAAAATAAATATTAATGATAAAAATATATATTAATGATAAAAATATATATTAATGATAAAAATATATATTAATGATAAAAATAAATATTAATGATAAAAATAAATATTAATGATAAAAATAAATAATAATGATAAAAATAAATATAATGATAAAAATATATATTAATGATAAAAATATATATAATGATAAAAATATATATTAATGATAAAAATAAATATTAATGATAAAAATATATATTAATGATAAAAATATATATTAATGATAAAAATATATATTAATGATAAAAAATAAATATTAATGATAAAATATAAATATTAATGATAAAAATATATATTAATGATAAAAATAAATATTAATGATAAAAATATATATTAATGATAAAAATATATATTAATGATAAAAATATATATTAATGATAAAAATAAATATTAATGATAAAAATAAATATTAATGATAAAAATAAATATTAATGATAAAAATAAATATTAGTGATAAAAATAAATATTAATGATAAAAATAAATATTAATGATAAAAATAAATAATAATGATAAAAATAAATATTAATGATAAAAATAAATATTAGTGATAAAAATAAATAATAATGATAAAAATAAATATTAATGATAAAAATAAATATTAATGATAAAAATATATATTAATGATAAAAATATATATTAATGATAAAAAATAAATATTAATGATAAAAATATATATTAATGATAAAAATATATATTAATGATAAAAATAAATATTAATGTTAAAAATAAATAATAATGATAAAAATAAATATTAATGATAAAAATATATATTAATGATAAAAATATATATTAATGATAAAAATAAATATTAATGATAAAAATAAATATTAATGATAAAAATAAATATAATGATAAAAATAAATATTAATGATAAAAATAAATATTAATGATAAAAATAAATATTAATGATAAAAATAAATATTAATGATAAAAAATAAATATTAATGATAAAAATAAATATTAATGATAAAAATATATATTAATGATAAAAATATATATTAATGATAAAAATATATATTAATGATAAAAATATATATTAATGATAAAAATATATATTAATGATAAAAATAAATATTAATGATAAAAATAAATATTAATGATAAAAATAAATATTAATGATAAAAATAAATAATAATGATAAAAATAAATAATAATGATAAAAATATATATTAATGATAAAAATATATATTAATGATAAAAATATATATTAATGATAAAAATAAATATTAGTGATAAAAATAAATAATAATGATAAAAATAAATATTAATGATAAAAATAATATTAATGATAAAAATATATATTAATGATAAAAATATATATTAATGATGAAAAATATATATTAATGATAAAAATATATATTAATGATAAAAATAAATATTAATGATAAAAATATATATTAATGATAAAAATAAATATTAATGATAAAAATAAATATTAATGATAAAAATAAATATTAATGATAAAAATATATATTAATGATAAAAATATATATTAATGATAAAAATAAATATTAATGATAAAAATATATATTAATGATAAAAATATATATTAATGATAAAAATAAATATTAATGATAAAAATATATATTAATGATAAAAATATATATTAATGATAAAAATATATATTAATGATAAAAAAAAATATTAATGATAAAAATAATATTAATGATAAAAATATATATTAATGATAAAAATAAATATTAGTGATAAAAATAAATAATAATGATAAAAATAAATATTAATGATAAAAATAAATATTAATGATAAAAATAAATATTAATGATAAAAATATATATTAATGATGAAAATAAATATTAATGATAAAAATATATATTAATGATAAAAATAAATATTAATGATAAAAATATATATTAATGATAAAAATATATATTAATGATAAAAATAAATATTAATGATAAAAATAAATATTGATGATAAAAATATATATTAATGATAAAAATATATATTAATGATAAAAATAAATATTAATGATAAAAATAGATATTAATGATAAAAATAAATATTAATGATAAAAATAAATATTAATGATGAAAATAAATATTAATGATAAAAATATATATTAATGATAAAAATAAATATTAATGATAAAAATATATATTAATGATAAAAATATATATTAATGATAAAAATAAATATTAATGATAAAAATATATATTAATGATAAAAATATATATTAATGATAAAAATATATATTAATGATAGAAATAAATATTAATGATAAAAATAAATATTGGCGCTAATTGGTCCACTGAAGACTATTTAAGAAGGAAGACACAAAGGAGGAGGAGGAGGAGAGGAGGAGGAGGAGGATGAGGAGGAGGGAGAGGGGGAGGAGGGGGAGAATATTATGATTTTGCTGTAGGAGTTTGGAGAGAGGGAGAGAGAGAGAGCGCGATAGAGATAGAGAGATAAATAGAGAGAATAAATAGTTTTAGGCGTATCACACATGCGTATATAGTGTTTAATATTATAGTAATGATGAAACTGAGTCCAGATTCGTGTTCAGTTTGACTGAAAACCTTTAGGTACAAATTTTCATGAAATTCTGAGGTGTGGAAATTTTTCACGAAATTTTCAAGGGTGTCACCTTAGATTTTTTTCATGAAATCATGTTTTTCAAAATAACTCGAAAAGTATGAGGTTTACGTAAAAAACATTCGTAATAGTAAATATAGAGCAGGAGACGCCCGTTCCTTTGAGCTTTACTAGAATGTAATTGGAATGTAAGTAATGGAGATATTGATATATTTGTATTTTACACGAAACTTCTACTTAATTACATTTTTCTCCTAAACCAAAAGAGTAATTTACAAACGGATGACACCATCAGATAGAACTTGTCAAGCTGAACAACTTTGTTTCTATACATCTTTGTTGTAGGACTAATACTTTACTTGTAAAATGACTAAACTATTTTGGACTCAAATTCTGGTGGAAATCTTCGGGCCAAAAATTTCACGAATCCATTTTCATCACAAATCCACGAAAACTTATATTGAAGTTAAAGGTTTTGAAATTAATAATAATACATGTTAAGGAAGTGTTGCTGTTGGAGTAAATAAATATTAATAATTATAATAATAAATATTAATGATAAAAATAAATATTAATGATAAAAATATATATTAATGATAAAAATATATATTAATGATAAAAATATATATTAATGATAAAAATAAATATTAATGATAAAAATAAATATTAATGATAAAAATAAATATTAATGATAAAAATATATATTAATGATAAAAATATATATTAATGATAAAAATAAATATTAATGATAAAAATAAATATTAATGATAAAAATAAATATTAATGATAAAAATAAATAATAATGATAAAAATAAATATTAATGATAAAAATATATATTAATGATAAAAATATATATTAATGATAAAAATATATATTAATGATAAAAATAAATATTAATGATAAAAATAAATATTAATGATAATAATAAATATTAATGATAAAAATAAATATTAATGATAAAAATAAATATTAATGATAAAAATATATATTAATGATAAAAATATATATTAATGATAAAAATAAATAATAATGATAAAAATAAATATTAATGATAAAAATATATATTAATGATAAAAATATATATTAATCATAAAAATATATATTAATGATAAAAATATATATTAATGATAAAAATAAATATTAATGATAAAAATATATATTAATGATAAAAATATATATTAATGATAAAAATAAATATTAATGATAAAAATAAATATTAATGATAAAAATAAATAATAATGATAATAATAAATATTAATGATAAAAATATATATTAATGATAAAAATATATATTAATGATAAAAATATATATTAATGATAAAAATATATATTAATGATAAAAAATAAATATTAATGATAAAAATAAATATTAATGATAAAAATATATATTAATGATAAAAATATATATTAATGATAAAAATAAATATTAATGATAAAAATAAATATTAATGATAAAAATATATATTAATGATAAAAATAAATATTAATGATAAAAATATATATTAATGATAAAAATATATATTAATGATAAAAATAAATATTAATGATAAAAATATATATTAATGATAAAAATATATATTAATGATAAAAATAAATATTAATGATAAAAATAAATATTAATGATAAAAATAAATAATAATGATAAAAATAAATATAATGATAAAAATATATATTAATGATAAAAATATATATTAATGATAAAAATATATATTAATGATAAAAATATATATTAATGATAAAAAATAAATATTAATGATAAAAATAAATATTAATGATAAAAATATATATTAATGATAAAAATAAATATTAATGATAAAAATAAATATTAATGATAGAAATAAATGTTAATGATAAAAAATAAATATTAATGATAAAAATAAATAATAATTATAAAAATAAATATTAATGATAGAAATAAATGTTAATGATAAAAAATAAATATTAACGATAAAAATAAATATTAACGATAAAAATAAATATTAATGATAAAAATAAATATTAATGATAAAAATAAATATTAATGATAAAAATAAATATTAATGATAAAAATAAATATTATTGATAAAAATAAATAATGTAGATAAAAATAAATAATGATGATAAAGATAAATAATGATGATAAAAATAAATATTGATGATAAAAATAAATATTAATGATAAAAATAAATATTAATGATAAAAATAAATATTAATGATAAAAATAAATATAATTATATAAATAAATATTAATGATAAAAATAAATATTAATGATAAAAATAAATATTAATGATAAAAATAAATAATAATGATAAAAATAAATAATAATGATAAAAATAATTATTAATGATAAAAATAAATATTAATGATAAAATAAATATTAATGATAAAAATAAATATAATGATAAAAATAAATATTGATGATAAAAATAAATATTAATGATAAATATAAATAATAATGATAAAAATAAATATTAATGATAAAAGTAAATATTAATGATAAAAATAAATATTAATGATAAAAATAAATATTAACGATAAAAATAAATATTAATGATAAAAATAAATAATAATGATAAAAATAAATATTGATGATAAAAATAAATATTAATGATAAATATAAATAATAATGATGAAAATAAATATTAATGATAAAAATAAATATTAATGATAAAAATAAATATTAATGATAAAAATAAATATTAATGATAAAAATAAATATTAATGATAGAAATAAATATTAATGATAAAAAATAAATATTAATGATAAAAATAAATATTAATGATAAAAATAAATATTGATGATAAAAATAAATAATGATGATAAAAATATTTTTCCTCTATTCTTCAGATCGTTGTGAGTTGATAAAGAAAAATTTGAATAAAATCATAATTTTTTTAAAAATCTATAAATTGAACACTTAGAAAAGACCTCGGCAGTGTAAGGGTTAATCATTCGAGGCGTCACTAAAAAAATTCTAAAAAACCTACACCAAATAACAGGCAAGGCAAGTCCATCTGTGCCTCCATATGCCTACTGGTGCCAACGGTTAATGATATAAAAAAAAATAGAAAAAAAAATTAAAAAAAGCTTAATTCACTTAAAGATTAATTGATTATTTTATTATGTTACTTAATTTACTAAAAGATTAATTGATTATTCCATTATATTACTCTCTAAATACATATATACTATACTAATACGTATGCTATTAAGTTACGTTAAAATGTATTTAATTTTAAAATAATTAGTCTTTATAATACTTTAAAATGTATATATAAAGTTTATATGTAGTTTATATATGCCTAATAACACACCTGTAGTCTTGAAAAAGTGTATTCAGCTTCATATTTTCTTTCTAGAATGTTCTGTCCAGTCCCCCCACGCAACACATCCTCCCTCATGGAAGCGCACTGGATAACTGACTTTTGCATAGAAATTCCCGCGATCATACCAAAAATTCACACTTTCTAACGGCACCATTACCTTTTATTTTGTGAATTATAGATGTTTTTGATTATCTATCCAGTTTTGTTGATTTGCTATGGTATCTATATTATTTTTAGCTTTTTTTTATGTCTGTTTTGTTGAAAAAAAATAATACAATAATGAATTTAAGTTTTTGTTTACATTTCCAAGATTCAAAATGTAATATGACTTTTTTTTCTTTCTTAATCCTTTATTTAATGGCTTGCAACTAATCTCACAATATTCTACGTGAATCATAGATGGTACTCCGCTATTAAGACTTTAAATAAAATAATAACAATTCAAGGCGACATGAAATGGTTCCAAAAAGTATTATCGTTTTTATTTCTTAATCGTCTATATAATAGCTCGCAACTAATTTCACAATATTCTACGTGAATCATAGATCAAGAAAATATACGGTACTCCAATATTAAGACTTTAAATAAAATGATAGCAATTCAAGGCATCATGAGATTGTTTCACAAAAGTATGATCGTTTTTCTTTCTTAATTTTCTATATAATAACTTGCAACTAATATCACAATGTTCTACGTGAATTATAGATCAAGAAAATATATGGTACTCCGATATTAAGACTTTAAATAAAATAATAATAGCAATTTGAGGCGGTATGAAATTCAGATCAAAACAACAATTTCAAAAACTTAGAAACAAAAGCATAAGAATGAATAAAAGAAACACACCTTGCATTAAACATCGAATTAAATCATTATTCATATTAACAACACAATTATATATGGTTAGGTTAGGTTTAGGTAAGGTTTGGGTTAGGTTTAGGTTAGGTTAGGTAAGGTAAGGTTAGATTGGGTTTGGTTTGATTAAATTTGTTTAGTTTTGGTTAAGTCTATTCTAATCTAATTTAATCTAACATAACCTATAAAATATAACCTAACTTAACAAAATATCATTGAATTGTTAGGTTAGATTAGGTTGATAAAATTAAATCTAATTTAATCTAACCTAACCTAAACTAAACTAATATTACAGTGTTGTTGATATGAATTTTTACCCATAATTCTGATGCAACACTCAACATAAAATCATCAAAATAAAAGTAAAAACCTATTAAAATATTGTATAATGTGTGTTTTCTTTATCTGGAAGACTGCAATATTTTTTTCCTTTCTTATTTAATTTCATGATTACTTTATCTCATTAATTAAGACACTGACCAAAATCATTACTTCCCAGCTTCGTATAATTAATAATCAATCAGGTCATTAGTGTCTTAGAAAACATTGATTAGGTAAACAATTATATTTCTGGTTCGATACAAAACAAACCAGAAATTAATGTTTATTTTTGATCCAGTAAAAAACTATAAGATTTCTAAAAAATTATATATAAACATAATAATTTTTATCCTCTTTATAATTTCCATGAATATTCAAACACCATAAATAATAAACAAATAATGCAAATTCATGAACAAAATAATCAAAATATAAATACAACTACAATTAATATATCAAAATAAAACACATGATTATAATGATTTAATAACACTCCCACATACAATAATAATAATAATAACAGGAAATACAACCTCAATAGGAAACATTTGTACTATATATTTAACCTTACAGAGTTAGGTTAAGTTAGGTTAGGTCAGGTCAGCCTTACATTCCCACATGTGACCTTATGACCTCGCACACACACACATCCGGTTAAGATTGTGCGAGACACTTGTGCCGCTCAATCCCTCATCAGACAGTCTGCCCTTCCTAATATTTCCAGCAACTACACAGGTGAGGGACTTCCCGTACATCTTGCCAGGGTGGACTTGAGGTGTGGCTTGGTCCGGGGGGCTGTTAAGGTGGGAGTAAGTGAAGAAAAGACGTTAACGATGCAGGAAGTCAGGTATATCCACCACTAATAATATGTAAGTCACCCTTGTCCGAGAGTCCAACAGATGACCTCGAACAAGCCCAACCAGGTTTACTCGGTAGTTGTGTCATCATTATTTTATACTTATCATGTTGTTGGAGGAAGAACAGGATCAAGTATAGAAAGGTAAATGTATCAGCTCTACACTTGTTATACTCCCTTCAAGATGGGTAGCCGCCTTGCCCTCCCCTCCACACCTGGCCCCACAGCATCACACACACACAGGTAACACAGCGGCAGTGTTCTGTAAACCTGACCACTGATGTGCCACACAGCTGGGCCTCCCTGCTATGGGGGACAATATTAACAAATGATTATAGAATATTTCTGAGACTATAAAGTATAATCAGGACTGTCAAAATAATGTTAATTAAACCAACAAAAGATCCATCCCAGTGTTTATATTTACAGAACAGTACATTGGAAATTATTGTATGTACATATTTCCAGTCACACACACACACACACACACATACATACACATTACATTCACACTTGGCTATGTGTGTATCAGTAAATACATAAATAAATAAATAAACAAATCAATAACTATGTACACAAAACTACAAGTAAGATCCATAATACACAAAACAATATATATATACATGATCAATATACGTACATAATGGAAAATACATACATACATACATACATACATACACATAATGAATGATATTTGAACACACAAGATCTGATGCATTATTCCTATACATACAAACTTATGGATCAATTTTATGAACTTATTTTGATTTTGTATTTCATTTTATATTGGTCTGTGCCTAAGCCAAGTCGGTGCTACACCTGTACACATTGGTATCATTATGTGTGTGTTGTGTTGTGTTGTTAACCTGAGTATGATGAGGTAAGACTTCAACATAAATAAATAAATAAATAAATAAATAAATAAAAATATATAAAGATTAAAAAATATAAATATAAACAATTATTACTACTACTACTACTACTACTAGTTTTTTTCTATATCCTGAACTGTTGGCGCCAGTAGGCTTTTTATGGAGGCACAGATGGACTTGCCTCTTGCCTGTTATTTGGCGTAGGGTTTTAGAATTTTTATAGTGACGTCTTGAAAGTTTACGTTCTTGCTTGAATATGTTGAGAATGAAGAGAGGCTAATTGCTGCTACGGCCTCAGATGCATATAACATTGTAAGTCCCGTCTGAGGGCAGTATGGCAGCAATTTGGGTAGTCTTTGGCCACTCAGCGGTGATATCAAATGATGAAAAGTGGCCAGCGGATATCTGGGGATCCAACCTGGGACTCTAGGTTGTTATGCCTGAATGCTGACCACTGCACCACCGCCTCCCCAAACTACTTCTTTTTGACTATCATTCAGTCTTTTGCCTCCACCATCTGACAAAAAGAAAAAGAGAAAGAAAGAGAGTGAGAGAAAATTTCTTTTTATCCCATCCCCTCAAAATCAAATCAAATCAAATAAATAAATAAATAAATAAATATAAAAACTTGACAAAAAATACTTATACAAAACACACATACACGCAACCTCACCAGCCTACCTCACAAGCCTCATCAGGGGAGTAGGAGAGGTGAGAGCAGGTCAAGGAACTGTGTAGGTCGGTCTGCGTGGAGCCAGTGACCTGCTCCTTCAAGGTAGTGGAAGGACGCTTGGGGGAAGAAGGACTCAACAGCCTCCTCATTCTCAGGCCTGCAGGATGGGAAGGAGGAAGGATGGAGAGAACTTATAATCATTGACATTAACCTTTTCATTATAAATTTATGAGTTATATATCTGATTCTTCCCTTCCCTTACCTTCCCTTCCCTTCCCTTACCTTAAGTAGTCCGAGAGTGCCCCAGCGATGAAGGCCACCTCCCCCTCGAAGGCACGGTGAGGTAGGACGGCGGCCGGGAAGGTGGATATATGTGGATTAAAGTTCTTTGCTATTGCCTCCACATTCACCTTCCACGCGTACCCTCCGCCCTGGTGCTTGAATGAGATTGGTGAGGAGGAACTGCCTGATGCCGGCTTCCTGTAGGTGGTGATGGTGGTGGTGAGGAAGGAGAGTGGAGTGGGTGGAGGAGTAATTGATGTAGTAAGTATTCTAGAGTGTAAGATTCAAGGTTATAAAAATGAAATAAGACAAGGATGACGAAGAAGAGAATAAAGAAAAACTGGACAAATATAGATCAGGTCAATACACACACACATACACACACACACCAAGAATCCCTCACCGCTATAGCAGGTTTGAGCAGGTCGTCCACATGTATCCTCGCCTGCTGCATGTTGAGGTGAGGAGGCAGGGTGATCCGACGCATGATTTCAAGGAAGCGAGGGAGGCTAGAGATGCTTTTAGAGGTGCCCACGGGGGAGATATCCAACACCACCAGCTTGTGTACTACTGACGGCTGGGTGGTGGTGGTGGTGGTGGTGGTGGTGGTGGTGGTGGTGTGAAGGGAGTAAAATATAAGGTAAGGTTCCTCTCTCTTTCTCTGTCATCCTCTATAGATAATTTATATGGATATGAATATTCACTTTATCCTTTTCTCTCTCTCTCTCTCAACACCCACCTCTGTTAATGCTGCAGCCATAACAGCACGTCCGCCCATGCTGTGCCCTATGAGTGTTGCTGTGGGCATGCTGTGTTGCTGCAGGAAGAGGAGGAGGTCTTCTGCCAGGAGGGGGTACGAGAGGTCTTCAGTGTGGGGGGAGTCACCGTGGTTACGTGCATCTACTGTGTACACCTGAAGAAGGGGAGTGTACGTGTTAGTGTTGGTGGTGTTGTTGTTGTTGTTGTTGTAAGGCAGTGTGAGTTATTTCTGCAATACTAACTTCATCTGAAAGGAGGAACAAAACCCTAAATGAAGCCCCTAAACAAGTCAATCTCACGTCACCTCAACCTAACCCAACCTAACCTAAACAACACAGTCTTCAATCCCACGTCACCTCCAAGCCTGTCCTGGTGGCGATGGCTTTGCCGAGTGTCTTCCAGTTCATCTTGGATCCCATGAGTCCGTGCATGATGATGACGGGCGGGTGGGTGGTGGTGTGGCCTGGGGTAGAGTGCAAGGTGTACGCCATTGGAACACCAGAACACCTGAAATAATAAACTCAATCATTATAATGCACAAAATAAAAATAAGGTTAATGAAGGTGATTATCACTTTCACTTTGTAGAATTTCACCTCCCAGGGCGCAGCTAAGGTGGACCTCCGCTGTGGCCAGGCAGCTCTGCTTCTCTGGTGGTGTGCAGGCACGCCAAACAATTTGTTCCGGTGCTGGGGTAGCCTGGCGTTGGGGGCTCGTCAGGCACTGATGCCAGCCATCTGTCCAGCTGACGCTTGAAGGAGTCAGTGGATACTCCAGTCAGCTCGCTGATGACCTTTGGCACAGCACTGAACAGACGAGCCCCATTCCTTGTAAATGAATTATGGGCTACTGTTGCTATTCTCTGGGTGGTGGCTTGTGTCCCTTAATGTAGCACAGTCGTCCTTTTCTTGGGTGGTGATTCACTTGGAGCCCTACATCAGGTACCAGTTTCTCCAGGGTCTTCCACACATAGATCACTAGGTACCTCTCACGCCTTCTCTGCAGTGAGTACAGGCTAAGGTGGTGTAGACGCTCCCAGTAATCCATGTGCTGGAGGCCGCAGATTTTACTGGTGAAGGACCTTTGTACAGCTTCTATTTTCATTTTGTCCCCTGTCTTGTGTGGTGACCAGAGTTGGCAGCAATATTCCAGCCTGGGGAGGACCAGGGCCTTCCATAGTGTTAGCATGCAGGTCCTCTCCCTGGTGTGAAAGGTCCTGAGGATCCATCCGGTCAATTTCTTGGCTGTGTTGGTGATGTTAATGATGTGCTGGGAGAAGGTGCCGTCAGCACTCATGGTGATTCCCAGGTCTGGCACCGAGTTTGATGTCCTGCAGGTTGCCGTGTAGCCTGGCACTGCAGGTTCATCAGGTACTGTCTTGAGGTATTTATCCAGTTTCTGGAGGCGGCCCCAATAGTGTGTGTCCCTCAGTCCGCTGACCTGTCTTGTAAAGGTCCTTTGCACTCCCTCCAGCCGCACGTGCTGAGTTGGGTTGATGGTCTGGTGGTGGGCCTGGTAGCTGGTGTCTTGTTTGATGTCACGTAGAGGGCCATACTTAATCAGTTCAAATTTGTCACTGTTCATTGCCATGTTATTTGTATCAGCCCAGTCTAGTAGGTGATTCAAGTCTTCCTGTAGTGTAATGATGATGATGGTGGTGATCACTACTAATCAGGCTCATGCTTAAAAAAATTATGAATAATGAATAACAAAATATAGCTGTTTTTTTCCTCCCTGCCTTGAACATGACTCCAGGGAACTCATAATGTACTCCCAGGTGATGCAAGGGGCAGGATATGACACCGTTGTTGCAGCGACTATAACCAATCTACCACTACCTCACCTTGCAACACTTGTAGATATGTGCCTCCTGAGCTCATTCCTGAACTTTTTACCGCTGGGAAGTGCTCCCCAGCGGTAAATATTGGTCCTGAGAAGGGCTTGCATCATCCCGGTGTGTCGGTGTGCGGCGCGCGGCTCACAACAACGGGACGCGGCGCGGACCACAACACAACGCTGCCAGGCCCAAGGATCCTGCTCACGCTATGTTCCTCTCCGGCTCCTGCATTTTACGCTCGTTGGGGCGGAGTGTAGCGCCATGCCGCCTCCTCAGCAACACAGCGGGGGCGTGGTGCTACAGGAGTGCCACCAGCCTGGACAAGATCTATCCAGGAAGTGATCTTGACCCCACCAAGCCACAGCAGGTAGGTCACCACCACCACCACACGACTCACGGAGACTGTTTTTGGATAATATGGAGATAAGGTTAGCCTACTAAATTTTGAGGCACGGACTATTTATCTCTGGGCAAGGTTCCGGAAGGTGATATATTGCATGATATTCTGCAATCTTAATGATATCTGACATGTAAATATTAACCTCGGGAGAAGACGCTCCATGTTATCCCTGTTTTTCCAGTTTCGTAAGCCACCCATTAGTTTAAGTTGTGGGAGGTTATATACAAGTTTTAGTATATAACTCTAGTTTTTATTGTCTGTACTAAATTCCGATTCCATTTTTTATTGCACTATTGGTATAATGGACTTGTGGGATACGTCATTGTTTTTCATCGTTTGCCAGTATAGTAAATAGTTCTGATCAGGTTTCTAAAATGTCTTGATAAACAGCACAATGAGGAGAGTAAACATATGTAACGCATCACATTTATCACAAATCATTTTAACTTTTATATACTTAGTAGTGATCATTAAAGGCAGTAACTGTTCCTCTTTGAATGAATGGAATATATTTCTATACATAGTAGATAAACTCAGCTCACCTTGTCTCCACAGATCCCCAAGACTGATGGGGTGAACTTCTCTGGATACATTCCCATGGGTAAGTCCAAACAATATTCTAAACACCTTATGTATGCAGATAGAATTTTCCATATAGTAAACATGACCTTCAACAGTCAGAAAGGAAGCTGTCACTACTATTCATCACACTTATCCTCCCCTTGACAGCACCTTTGTTTAACTGCCTTACCAACACTTACCACTATTTATCTATACAAATCTAACTATGACTCTAAACTCTAACCTAATTGTCAATAACCTAACCTTAGCCTAATTAGTAATGACCTAACCACTAGCCTGACCTTGCCTTACACCCGCAGACAAGGTACAGGTGACCTACTCCCGCAGCAGTGGACCAGGCGGGCAGAACGTCAACAAAATTAATAGCAAGGTTGATCTGCGGTTCCACTTGGCATCGGCAGAATGGCTTTCCTCGGAACTCAAGGAGAAGGTGGCGACCAAGGTAATTAAGAAAGTTTTTATTTTTATTTTCAAGGAGAATAACGTTTTTTTTTAATGTGGAAGGACGAGGTTTTATTTTTATTCTAAAGAGCAAAAAGGTTTTATTGTTTACCTGAGAAGATTGTTGTTTTTTGTTTGTTCTTATTTAACTGTGTATTTTCATTATAACATTATATTTGAATATGATAATAATTTCTACCTTTCTTTTTAAAAACCCTCAGTAACTTTTTGTTTTTTAATACGTATTCTTATTATATTATATTTTTATCATCCTTACTTATATTTTCTCATAACATTTTATAGTATCACTTTATTATAGAGTCGTACAGTGAGTCAAAAAAATACTAAAACAAACACAAACTAATGGGCTTAAATTTTGATCTATTTTCATCATATTATTACATTGTCCAGTGTAGGGAATACTTTCTGAACCGTCTGCACATAGTCTAGGCTGGTGACTGTGTTTGCTGTCCTTGTAGTGAAAAGCAGCCATTATATAAACCAGTATGTCTGTTTGTTTGTCTTTTGATCACCCACTAACTACTAACAACCACAATTCACACCCACCATAACTACTACTTCCCTACAACCCGACAGAACAAAACCAGCATCACGTCTGAGGGTTTCCTGGTGATCCGTTCAGACAAGACGCGCTCACAGCAACTCAACCTGGCTGATGCAATGGACAAGCTACGTCACTTTATCTACACTTCAGCCTTTGTCCCACCACCTCCTGCTGCTGAAGATTTGGAGAGGGCACGGCGAAGGTGAGGGAGAGGGATAAGAGGGTAAAAAAGATAAAAAATGAAAACATAGAATATATAAAATAAATAAAGAAATATATAAGAATAGCTTCCTTGATGAATGACATAACAACCTCAAGTCATCTACACTTCCGTCCACATTACAGGCACGAGGCAGCCACTAGGGAGCGTCTGCGGCAGAAGAAGTCTCGTTCCCTTACCAAGCAGAGCCGACGCGCACCTGAACTCAGCTAGCGGCCCATCGTTAACCACCCGCAACACACCCATAACACACCTGACAGAGTGGTGTAAGGTTATCTAAAGGCTGGAGTTAATTCATGAGGTTCTGTATCTAATTAGTTTTTTTCTTGTTATGCGACGGAGTTAGGAATATTTTGAGAAGTGGATTTTGGATTTCATGTTCAAGTCATTCTAAGATCTCTCCTGTATGTAGATTTAGAATACATGTTGTTGTATAAAGAGAGAAATTATTGGGGAAAGAACGCAAGACTCGTAAATATGTTTTTTTTAACCTTAGCACCAATTGTGGGTCACTTATAGAGATTAAACCAAAATCCATCCAAGTAATATATCAATGTTCATCACCATAACGTTCCCTTTAATAGAGTTCTGCGGGTTGTTCATATTGCAAATGTTCTGTAAGGGAGGGATGGAAGGGTAGGGCTGGGAACTCCTTTACTCAAGAATCTTTATAACCTCAAGAAGAAAGAAACAGATGAGGCCTCTTTATTTTATTTATTTATTTTTTTCCTTGTTTTCTTGAATGTCACCTCACCTGTAAATATTATCTTATCCATGGTTATTCAATTTTGTGTTTGCCTCTGACTTGAAAATTAAACAAAACATCTACTGGTTATTGTTTGTTATTGTGAATTGGTGTGTAATGTTGTACAGTATAAATAATACCTGTTTTTTATTTGAGAAGTGTTTTCTTTTTTCTGTTTTGTGGAAATCAGTGTATGTGGTGTGTGTGTGGTTATAGTGAATAGGAAATAGATTGTGAAGAGAGTGCTCATCATAATTCACAATCTTAAACAACAAGGTCAATACACCAACTATTTACCAATCGTTAAGTTGCAGGTTGAGGTTGAGGAATATAAAAACTTAAAAGAATAATTCAAAAGCAAAATGAAAAAGAAAAAAACTTTAAAATAATCTTATCGTCATTATCATTATCGACATATCCTTAATTAACAGTCCAGCGTACTGAGAAATTAGTGAAGCAATTTTCTTAATGTGATTCTCGAACATCAACTTGGAATCTAACGTTACCTCAAGCAGCTTTAAGTAGTTACAAGCGTGGCTTACTTTGTTTCCAATTAAGAAATCAGGATGTGGGGTGGTAGGCAGTCCTTGAACAACTAAAGATGATACTAACAGGGTCTGGCGGCAAGCGGGATTTTTTTTCTACGTATTATTGTTGTCCCTTAGCCAGTACCCTTTTCAGGATTTATTCCCCAACGCTGACACCAAGAATGATAAGAGAGTATGCAAGGATGAGGTGAATAGAGAGCTGCTTATTGAGACTCCTGCCACAGCCATGCATCAAGGGAGTAACCAGGAGTAGGTGTTGTCATAGGCTATACTAGACCAGTTATGTTTTACTCCTTACACTAGTGATTTACTGCAGGTTGTGGTGTGTGGAAAAAAGGTGAGGGAATGTAGGAAGGGGAAGGTGAAAAGACAACAGGATGAAATACGTTATAAAGTAAATAACAAACAAAGGAAGAAGTGATGTAGAGGAAAGGAAGGATTAGAAAGGTGATGAAGGAAGTGGATAGTGAGAGGAAGAATGATGATATAGATTATACATATGATATAAAAACAAATGAGAATGAAGAATGACAGACTAGTAAAAGATAAAAAAATGATTCAGAAAAAAGGTGTTTATATTTTACTTAAAGGTGGACAAAGTTACATATACGTTACAAGTTTATTCCTTGAAGTGTGTGTTTGACAATTGAACAAACTGTTGATAACCATTACGTTGTTCCTTAAGGATATGTACAAAAACACTGCAGCTTGTTCAACATTTACTGATAACAACAAAGTGGGAAGGTAGAATGGGAGTCACAAGGGTGTACACACATTCACACACACACACACACACACATTCACACACACACACATACTCATACACACATATATACGCTCATGTACACACCGCCACCAGGTTTACACTCACACGAACAGGACAAAAACACATTAAAGCTCTGGAATACACTGGCAGTAGTTTCACCTCCATCCTCCTCCTCCTCTTCCTCTTCTTCCCTCTGACAGAACTAACGCCTCATCTTTCTTCATCATCTTTTCTCTTCTTTTCAGCATTTTTTCAGTATTCACTCGTCTGTTTCCTCCGTTCTTTGTCCCTGAATTTGACAACCCACGCATGCCTCTCCCTCAGGATACGTCACCCAGTACTAACATAATCTGGGTGCTGGTGGAGGGCGGGGGAGGGTGGGTGAGTGGGTGAGGGTTGATGCTGAGTGGTGGTTGGGTGGGTGATGTGACGGGTGCATCTCTGGGGGAGAGGTTGTGGTGATGTGTTCTCTTCACTGTTACGGGATGGTGCTGCCTTCTTCCCCCATCCCCCAGTGGTGGTGTGTGGGAGGCTGGGGTGCAGCTACACACCCATGGCGACCTCTGATGGCATGGAAGGGTGATATTTAGTCAAACATAACATAGTGACTTCAATATTAATAAGCAGAAGATAAATTGATCATATAAGACAAGTTGTAAGTAGCACGTTCACTCCACTCCACCTGGCACACACACCTGCTCAAATGACCTCTCTCTCTCTCTCTCTCTCTCTCTCTCTCTCTCTCTCTCTCTCTCTCTCTCTCTCTCTCATATCTATCTTTTTTTAATCTTATGTGTATTTTTCTTTACTTGTTCATTAAATTATTTTTTATATGTGCAAATAAACGAAATTCTTGTAAATTAAAGTATTAATGAGTATCTCAAGGTTTGGATACAATCATGGACAACGTTAGTAAAACATGACGAAGGAAATGTGAAAAGTGCTTGTTTTTATACATTTAAGATTATACATAATGAACAAAATAATCCAAAAACAAAGTATATAACTAAGTTTGAAGTTCAATTCAGCTAACCCCCCAAAAAATAATAATCCCCCCGAACTAGGTAACTATAGACCATATAGTTATGCTAGGGTTAACGAGAGACCGCTGCCCCTCTCACCAAGCAGCTGCCGTGAACCAGGATCGAACTAGGAAACCTTAGGAACGAGTCGAGCATTGTACCACAGAGCCACCCGGCCCCCATTCAACTGACAAGATGAAATTTGTAAGAAAATTATCACAAAATCCACCGTGCACGTGCCTCCACCCCCCCAAAGTACGTGTTGGCAACGATGGTGGCGGCAAGGCAGGAATGAGGAAGAGAATAAAGGAGGAAGATTATGACAACCCGACTCACAGTCACTCACTAACCACTTGAGGGTTAATATGATACATCACGCGACCTTTTCCAGTTGATAGTGACGAGTGGTATTTATGAGGAGGGTGAATGAGGGTTGTATGCATGTATGTATGTGAGGCAAGGTCATATAGGCTGCAGGAAAGGTCGGTCTCGGTCCCCTAGTAGTTGTTTCGATGCCAAGACTTAAAAATACGCGTCCGTGGGCAGAGAAAGGCTCCCTCTCCGGCTTCACAGCGATAATAAGACTTCCTTGACATTAAAGTAAGCTACATGCCGGCTGTTAAGACAATAACACTTGAGTTGAATTACAAGGCTACACGTAATTATCATGTTTTATATTGAAAGGGTTTGCTATTAGGCAGGATTATTTTTATTCCTTGTTTATGATATGTTGTGTGCCTTTAGTCCACGAGGATGAAAATAGCTAAGCGTGTGTTTGTCCTTGATGGTAATTTTCTTCTGTCATGTTTTAGTCTGCCTTCGCCAACATCAACATGTGGCTAGCATATGACGCCGATATGAAACACAAGCATTAAAACCAGCTATCTTTACAAACACACAGGATTTTTGTATAATATCTTTATAGCAATGCGCTGAAAGTTCCACTCACTCATAGCAACAATATATTATAACAAGTCAATGTATTTTTTTAGTGTGCCGTTAGAAATACTAATACGTTCAGCCTCCCGCCAGTCCGACTTTAATTTATCAAAAGTGTGACGCCTTACAATTATTTTTCCTCTGTGCTGTAACAAACAATGATAACAGTGATAACACGATCAAATTATAACACAAGAGACATCGAGGAATAAGTGTGAGTCCTTGGATGAGCAGCAGGACGAGAGAAAGTGAGTAAAATGAGTGTGATTGTGAGTGTGTGTGTGTCATGTGGCAGAGCGGTGACAAGCTGAGTGTTGTATGCCTTGCAGGGTGTGTGATGTATTATTCCTGGCAGGTAGGGAGGCTGGTGACAGGGGGGCACCTAGGGAACGAGAGAGAGAGAGAGAGAGAGAGAGAGAGAGAGAGAGAGAGAGAGAGAGAGAGTGCTACAGTTTCATGCATGTTCTATCCTGTGTGTGTGTGTGTGTGTAGTAACATGATGAATTATGATGTTTTTATTTATTGATTGATTTATGTATTTCAGTCCATGACGTATATTTTAATCACATGTAATAAGTGTTTTCTTTTATAATATCTAGCCATTGGTTACTTTCGATTCGTCTCATTATTATTATTATTATTATTATTATTATTGTTTTTATCATTATTATCATTATATATTATGCGAATGTGTTTGGTTAGGTCTGTAATTTATTATTATTATTATTTTTTTTAAATATTACGGAGAGAAAAGGTTTTTGTGGATTATTACGAAAACTTTCCTGAAGGTGTTTCGTGATAGTGAACAAGTGATTGCATTCTGGGAGATAGAAGATTAGAAGAGACGTTTGTGAGGGGGAGGGGGAGATAATGGAGCCTTGTTGGAGGTATTATTATTATCATTATCACTATTATTAGAATTATTATTATTATTATTATTATCATTGCAGTAAGATTGGAGGTATTAGCGGTGGTGGTGTTGACTATAGTGTTAGTAGTAGTAGTAGTAGTAGTAGTAGTAGTAGTAGTAGTAGTAGTAGTAGTATAGTAGTAGTAACAGTAATAGTTGTTGTGGTGGTGGTAGTTCGTCGTTGTTGTTGTTGTTGTTATTATTATTATTATTGAATTGTTGTTGTTGTTATAGTAGTTGTCTGAGAACTTGTCTATATGAGGCCTTTGAACTCATTGGAATGTAAAAGAACTATTATTGTACAAGGACGGGGGGGGGGTGGAGGGGGTCTTGGCCAAGTGTGTGTGTGAGAGAGAGAGAGAGAGAGAGAGAGAGAGAGAGAGAGAGAGAGAGAGAGAGAGAGAGAGAGAGAGAGAGAGAGGCGCCGGACCTTCGATGTTATATAGAGAGAAAGGGATTTGAACTTGTAAATCAGAGCCTCCCACGGACTAGCTAATCGCGTCTCCCTTGCAAGTCTCTCTCTAATCGTGCACTCAAATCACAGCGTGGGTGGAAAAAAAAAGAGAGAGATTAAACTTGACAACTTGTGATGATGAGTGGAAGTCGTTCATAAAGAGAGATATTAATGACTGATAAAGGAAGGAGAGAAGAGAGT
>JAPQNM010000028.1:1384409-1406909 GCA_029783475.1 Metacarcinus magister | reverse complement strand
AGAGAGAGAGAGAGAGAGAGAGAGCATTGGGTCTGTATGTGTGTCTTGTTCAGTCTATCATTGTTTGGTTTGTTTACTAATGTTTTTTGTTTCTTTACTAGTTTGTTTATTTATTTATTTATTTATTTACGTTTGTTTGTTTGTAAGGAGTCCACAGTGTTGCCAGAACGAGATAATCATTTTCATGTGAATCTTAAATTTTCAAAAGTTTTTACGATATTTGCTAGTGTTTGAAAAATGGCTTAATGTTTTTACTAATTTGAAATATGACATTAAATTTGTATTCACCATGTCCGAGAAGCCTTATATACCAATCTAAATTTCAGAAAACAATTATAATCATTTCAGAAACCATATGACACATTAATAGACACAGAAACCAAGGGTGGGGAGGTAATATAGCCACGTAACCTCACCTTAATTAACACAACACCTGGGCACGAGGGGAGGCCGCTTACACCTTACCTATCCACCCCACCCGCCCCTCACCTGCCCGCCCCCCTCACCTGTTCCTGCCGCTCCCTTTAACATTTTGAAAAGATCTAACAACATGAAGGTGAACGACTACTTGAAATTCGACCAATTAGGTATTTTTGTTGTATTCCTATATTCCCTCCATTCATCACATCCTTTCCTTCATCTCTCTTTCCTTCCTCTACTCCTCTTATCTCCCTCATACATACACAAATACAGAATCAGGTTATATAGAGGCGCTTTGCTACAGCCATTATCTCCGTCTCCTTAACCTGTAACACACACACACACACACACCTCACCAAGGGACACAACGGTACCTCTATACCTGTTGACCATTCTACAGGTGTACCCAGGAGTGAAAGTAGTGAACGGTGTGTAGGTCGTGCGCTGCCTTACTGAACGGGGATCGAACTAAGGGTATGAGGTTCGTAAGTAAACGTGTTAGTCATTGTGCCACAGGTGATGAGGATAATATGTGAGAGAGAGAGAGAGAGAGAGAGAGAGAGAGAGAGAGAGAGAGAGAGAGAGAGAGAGAGAGAGAGAGAGAGAGAGAGAGAGAGAGAGAGAGAGGTCATTTGAGCAGGTGTATGAGTCAGGTGGAGTGGAGTGGACGTGTGTTGGGAATGGAGTGTGGGCGTAGTGTGGGTAGGGCGTAGGACGAGGAGGAGTACAAAGGAGTACAAAGTATGAACAGACAGCAAGTCCTACTGGAGCTAACGAGGCTGTCCGTGTGGCCAGGGACGAATCTTTCAACACAATACTATAATAATTACAACTCTTTACGGGTTAATATTATACTAATCATAAAATTGAGTTCAGATTCGTGTTTCTCATGCCTTGGAACCTATGTAGACTTATTTTTGTGAGATTTGAAAATTTCAAAATTTTCAAACAATTTTGGTGGGTACAACCCTTGGAGTTTTTTCTAGAAATCACGTTTTATTAAATAACTCGAAAAGTATGGGGTTTACGGAAAAAATGAAGAGTACTCAAGAAAGAGCAGAACATGGCCGTTATTATGAGCTATAGTATAACGACAATTATATATAAATAATTGAAAAAAATGTAATTTATTTTTTTTCAAAAAACATTACTTTCTTCCTGATTGTCTCCAAAACTATTGAAGATATTGGAAAGGTTATTACACCATCTAATATATCTTGTCAAACTCAACAGATTTGTATCTATGCATATTTGTTCTACGACTAATAGTTTTGCAGTAAAATGACGTTAATCTTTTTGACGTACATTTTGGTCGACATTTCCCGGGCCAATTTCTGTCACAGAAACATGAAAGTTCACATGAATTAAAGTTGTACATCTTCAATAGGCAATAACAAGATATATTGAGGCAGTTGTGTTGAATTTAGAATGATAACCAAATTAACATGAACCATTGGGATGTAAAGGGGAAACGATTTTAAAAACAACATAACGTAGGAGGAGGAGGAGGAGGAGGAGGAGGAGGAGGAGGAGGAGGAGGAGGAGGAGGAGGAGGGCATTATGAAGAAGAAAAAAAGAAAAGAAATAGTGGTGGTGATGGTCGTGGTGTTACTACTACTACTATTACTACTATTACTATTTTATATTATTCGTTTTTCTTTTTGTTTGTTTCTCTAACGTCAAGTACTTTTCCTTAACTCTCTTCCTCCTCTTCCTTCTTCTTCTTCTTCTCCTCCTCCTCCTCCTCCTCCTCCTCCTCCTCCTCCTCCTCCTCCTCCTCCTCCTCTATTATCTACCATTATGCAAAGAAGATCCATTGTTAGTAGAGTCAAAGAGAGAGAGAAAAAAGAGGCAGGAGGCTTAGGAATAAAGATGAGAGAGAGAGAGAGAGAGAGAGAGAGAGAGAGAGAGAGAGAGAGAGAGAGAGAGAGAGAGAGAGAGAGAGAGAGAGAGACTTATCGAAAATACTTAATCGCTTAACAGAACATAAATTTCTCCGTGTGTGTGTGTGTGTGTGTGTGTGTGTGTGTGTGTGTGTGTGTGTGTGTGTGTGTACTTTCCCCCCTCCCCCCCCCCAGTGTAGGTGTTGCCTCGTTTTCTTTATCAGCTCGTGGTTGCCTGCTGTTGTTCAAGGGTCCACATTTCTATTTTGGCAATCTTGTGTGACCTTTTCTGCTGATGATGACGATGATGATGATGATGATGATGATGACGATGATGATGATGATGATGATGATGATGATGATGATGATGATGATGATGATGATGATGATGATAATGTAATGAATGAACACTTAACACTTTCTACTACCGCCTGTGTGTGTGTGTGTGTGTGTGTGTGTGTGTGTGTGTGTGTGTGTGTGTGTGTGTGTGTGTGTGTGTGTGTAATAATCAGAATAAGCTAAACGAAACGGATGTATGAATCAATCAATCAATCTCTCTCTCTCTCTCTCTCTCTCTCTCTCTCTCTCTCTCTCTCTCTCTCTCTCTCTCTCTCTCTCTCTCTCTCTCTCTCTTTAAGATTGCTACACAGCTGTGGCATCGATTTCTTCTGCATACAAAACAACCAGTTCATGTGTACGTGTAGCTATACACACACACACACACACACACACACACACACACACACACACACACACACACACACACACACACGTAGTACATGCAAACAAAGCTGCCACTGATAATGATGATGATAAAAAATAAAAAAGAGAAGAAAATAATGGTGATAAGAAGAAGAAGAAGAAGACAAAATTAAGACAAGAATCGTACTTTTAACAACGAAAACAATATCCAAACAAGCACTAAAACAAACAAACAACACACTCAAACAAACAAACAAACACACGCACACACATAGGGATGCAAATAAACCTATCTTACCTTGCCTTTTGGGTATGTGTGTGTGTGTGTGTGTGTGTGGGTGGGTGTGTGTGTGTGCTAAAAGTAGTAGTATTATAGTAGTAGTAGTAGTAGTAGTAATAATAGTAATAGGAATAGTAGTGATGGTAATTTCTACACACAATCAACACTTTTTAACACTATACAAAATACTTACTAATCTCCTTTTACCCAGAACTAATTGAAACATAATCTACCTTCAACAAACACATATATAGAAAGACAGACAAAACAAAACAAGAAAAAACAGACAGAACCAATAAGAACCTTGATTTTCCCTTCACAGACAGACAAACAGACAGGGTGAAACATACCTCCTTGGGTGACGGCATTCTTCGTAAGGTGGTGGTGGTGGTGGTGGTGGTGGTGGCGGCGCGGGGTACGACAATACACTGAGCTGATGTTCCGTTCCTCCCTCCAACAGCTGCCGCCCCGTTAGCGCTGCCAGCCGTCCCTAGTTCTACAGTCATCTTGCCTCTTGCCTCCACCTGCTCCTCTCGCTTTCCCATCACAGACTGGGCACCGGGGAAACAGGGAACAACTTTGAGGGTCTCCTGGCACTGTTTAATTCCCGCCCAAACTAGCGTACGGTACTCTCTGGTCCATCTTTCCGCCTTCTCAGTTTGTTGGTTAAAATTTGTTCACGTTTTTGCTGCATTCTGTATTACTGTTGTGTTTTGTTTTGGTGTTTTAAGTGTTGGTTGGCTGGCTGGATGGTTGGTGGTGGTGGTGGTGGTGTCAGGCTTCGTGTTCGCAGTCGGTGGATGGATAAAAATAGGTGTTTGTGGCAGTTGTTGGCAGCAGGGAAAGTGACATTAATAGGGAGGCAGAGAGTCAACATACCCGCTCCACCCCTCTCCTCCTCCCCTATACCTCTCTCCTTATAGTAGTGTAACCAAGCTTCCCTCCCTCCTCTCTCTTTGAAGTACTACCCTCCTCCTCCTCCTCCTCCTCCTCCTCCTCCTACCCCTCCCTCCCTTCCTCCTCCTCTAGTACCCAGTCACGGAGAAGCGAAAGTCAGTCACGATTTACAGAGAAAGTTTTGTTCAATGGTGTCTCTTTACCCGTCACCTCTTCCTCTTCCTCTCTTATATCCATTGTTCCTTTCTTTTTATTAATTTCCTCTGCCTCTTTTGTCTCATCCTCTTTCTTTTCCTCAATGTTTCTGTTTTTTTCTCTCCTTTCATCTATCTTCTTTTTCAGAGGAGGAGGAAGAGTAGTAGGAGGAGGAGTTAGAGGAGGAGGGTCATGTCCGTCAATTTATCGCGAATCACACATATTTGATCTTGTTTATTTATTTATTCATATATAAAAGAAAATCTATATTAAGAAATAACTTTACAATAATATAAAGTCATTGTAAAGTCGTTTTTTTTTAATATATATATTTTACTTGTTGCTTATTTGTTTATATTTACTTAACTATTGTATCTAGGAAGTATATGAATAGATAGATGTAGAAAGATATGCAATCGGAAAAAAATATATATATAGATCATACGAAAAACAAATTAATACTTATACAATTATTGCTTTAAACATTTAATAACGTTAATATATTATTTCTCCTACGAGTTATTTCATGATACTATATTTTTTTTATTATTTACGTTTTTCTTTTAATAATTTCACTTCCAGGATCTGTTTTGTTTATATTCCATCGTTTTCATTCGTATTTGTGTTATGAGAGAGAGAGAGAGAGAGAGAGAGAGAGAGAGAGAGAGAGAGAGAGAGAGAGAGAGAGAGAGAGAGAGAGAGAGAGACACACACACACACACACATGCTACGTTACATCTGCGTGCGAAGGGCAGTTGGTAGATGCGGGTAAAGATGCAAGATAAATAGAGGATAAACAGACTCAAGTAACAGCGTCATTGCAGAGTGTGGAAGGAGTGGCTTCAAACCATTCTATAGATTCCAAAAAGATTTATTTATTTATCTATTTTTCTGTGTGTGTGTGTGTGTGTGTGTGTGTGTGTGTGTGTGTGTGTGTGTGTGTGTGTGTGTGTGTGTGTGTGTATCATTTACGTTGCATTTTGTAACCCTACTTATCTAGTTTATGTTCTTCCTTTTTTTTTGTTTGCTTTATTCGTTCATAATTTGTTTTCCTCCTTCTCTTGTTCTTGTTCATTTCTTTCTCCTCCTCATCTTCTTGTTCTTTGTTCTTTTTCCTCATCTTCTTCATCCTTCTCTTCTTTTTTCTTCTTATATTTTGTCCTATTGAGAGAGAGAGAGAGAGAGAGAGAGAGAGAGAGAGAGAGAGAGAGAGAGAGAGAGAGAGAGAGAGAGAGAGAGAGAGAGAGAGGAAACGTAGTATAAGATGTCATAACGTGTTCAAAAGGCTAGTATCCTTGACCTCTGTTGATGTTATGAATCCTTTTGAGGTTCTGAATGAGTCCTAAGAAGAGGGTGAGGGTGGGTAAGGGGATAGTAAAGCAGGAAGACATATCATCACCCCCTCCCTCTCTTTTTCTTGCCATGACCAACGAAAGGACTTAATATTCTGACCCAAAAATAAGATGTTTCAAGGTCATTTAATATAGTAGTGTACTTTTACGAGGTGTGGGTGTATTAGGGTGTATAGACAGAAATTGAACCAGACACACACACAGGCTGATAGATAGTCGTATAAATAAACAACAGAATGATAGATAAACAGATAGATTGAAGTATTATCACGTAAGGAGTACAACTTAGTCAACTCAACGCATCTCTCCTTCACTCTCACTCTTTCTCCCTCTTCCCACACCGTCGTACTTACTAGGTATGTGTGTAGTGGATGACTGCGGTACTGATCTCCACACACACACATGTCAACAAGGCCGTAACAATGCATGGAAGGAATATAACATTGTTTCTAAGCTACGTGACAAGAAAAAAACTATAAAATATGAATAAATAAATAGATGGACAATTAATACATCAGATAAAATCAAATTAATGAATAAGAATTAATAACAGCTGCATAATCTAGATGGGGTCTAACTAGCGCTAAATACAACCTCAGAATGACCTCGGAACTCCTATATGTCACACACCTACTAATACATCCCAGTATCTTGTTGGCCCTATTTCTAGCTATAATACACTGTTCCCTGGGGCGCAAGTCACTGCTTATTTGAACTCCCAAGTCCCTCATACTATATGACCTTCCTAAGGTAGTGTCATTTAATGTATATAATGCACTGCAAATTCAACCTCAGAGACTTGTTCAGATCACCTCAAACAGTTATGCCACTGAATTTCAGAAAAAAATAAGATTTTTTTTTTTTGTTAAGGTTACGTTAAGTTTATAGTTAGATTTGGTTACGTTTAGTTAGGTTTGGTTGGGTTAGTTTTGGTTAGGCTTATTCAACTGCAGCTCTGGGAAGGTTATACTAACAAAGCAATTTTTTCGGTAAATTTCTACATTTTCACCAGAATGTTGTGTGCTACAAAAGAGAAATGGTGTCTGCACCTCACACAACCCCTACTTTTAGTCGTAGAAAACATTTGATAGCTTCTAAATTAACATAACAACCTAACTAAACCTAACCAAAACTAACGAAACGTAACAAAACCTAAGCAAACCATGGGAAGACTGAATTCTGTCCCACCAGAAAGCTCTGCTAAGATGTCGGACTATACGCTCATAATGCTACACTTGTTAACACACACACACACAATCCCCAACACACACAACACCAAACTCCATATATATACAGTGCCACGTCCTTACAGCATGACACGATGGGCTGAACACCCACTGAGCCTTTAATGTGACCCTACATCCAACGCTTGTAGCACGTGTGTAAGAATCGAGGTGAGAGGTGACCCAAGGTAACATTGAAACAGAAACAGAAACAGAAACATTGGGTCTGGTCATTTTAATGGCCGTACGGGGCAGCGACGCGTCAGTCCTGGACGCTTGATCCTTGAGCGATGGTAAGTAATTCTCACTGATAGTTCAAGTCTACATCAATTCATTTATGATGCACCAGCAATTCTTCCTTTGTATATTCAAATTATCATGTAATTAAATGATAAAACTTGATGTACCTGCGAGATGCAGCTACGGGATAGACGGGGAGGAGGAGAGAGGGAGGAAGGAAGGCTGAAAGGTCGAGGCTTTCCTTTCTTCCTATTCCAACACTAGATATTCATTGGTCAACACACAATCATATTCAAAATTACCAATACTTTAATTCAAAACAATGATGTGTAATTACATGAGTTATATATGCATATACAAAGCTTTGATAATTAAATGCATTTGAAATAACTGGTATAAACATGGTATGAGTGTTTTAGGTAACACTGTACGTTTTATGATAGTTTACAAGATAAAAAAATAATTCCTATAGTAATTGAATCATTCCTTCTATGATATATAAATAATCTACATTTGAACAGTTCTTGGAAACATGTCAGATAATTATAAAAATTGAAAAATAGATAGAATTAATGCATTTATACTTTCTGCATTAAAAACTAAAACTTCCTTGATGGCAGTGTGAAGTGTGAAGTGTGATGAGAATTAATGCATTTATAAATTCTACATTAAAAACTAAAACTTCCTTGATGGCAGTGTGAAGTGTGAAGTGTGATGAAGGTGAAACTTTGACGTGAAAACCTACAACATGAAACCTTCCACATGATCTGCATGAACCAACATTAATATATGTTTGCAGAATAATTGTAATGAGGAATGACAGGATTTTCAAATACTATAATGGGTACTGGTACAAGCTTAGCTGAAGACATTCTGTAAAACTGTTGAGCACTGCTGGACAGCTTTGGGATGCTGTTAAAATCCCGATTCATCAGCTGAAGCCGTGCTGCAAAAACATTGGCTGTCAAGGTGGGAGGGAATGGTGTTGGGCAGACGGTCTTTAGTCTTTGGTGTCGGTTGCACACATGGCTTACTGTGAGGTCCTGCGCATCCTCATGGTTCTTGAAGGACAACTCACACTCCTGAAGGATCTTTTTCTCAGTCTTCTTATTAACATCCAAGAGGAACTCCAGGACGTGAGGGTGCCGGTTAGTGCCCTTGAACTTGTAACGCGAGCACTTCTGCAGTGCCAGCTGGCCCTCCGCTGACACCTGCCAAGGACCCCCACCACAGAAGGGGTTGTAGGGCCGCAGCACCCCAGAGTAGTCAGTGTTGGTGAGCAGAATGCGAGACACTGTGTGTGTGGGTGCAGACATCATCTCCACCAGAAAACTATACTTCCAGTTTTCCAGCAAGACGGATGCACTGACAGAAAACTCCACATTGCCGTACCAGTCATGTTTGTCTTCCTCCTCAGTGGACACCTGGGCGCTGAACCACAGTACTCTGAGGTCAGCACAAGGGTGGCCCGGTGGCAGGTTGCGGGAGTCCATGCTGCTGAAAGTAATGATGTTCTTGGGGGGAATCCTCCAGTAGGTGCACACATCCAAGGCATCTTCCAGGTGGATTGTGCGGGTGATGTGGGTGAAGGGCTGGTAGGAGTCTGGTCCCTCACTCACGTGCCGTCCACTCCCGGGCAGCCACAGAATGTGGTCACAGGTCTGGTTCTTGCCGTCACGTTTCTTGAGCAAAGTGTCATTCCACGGCGTAGTGGTGGTTCCCTGCAAGACAAGTGATAGTTTTAGGTTAAATATCCAATATATTCATAAATGGCAAGGAACTAAAATTATAAGATAAATATGTGCATATACTTTTACTCCAAGAAATTAAGAGAAATGCTTATATTTTAATTGACTTAAATGTTGTTTATGACATGTTAAGACTGAAATGAAATGCACTAAGCTTGCCCCACAACCAATACACTGTGGTGTAGCTAGTGTTGCAGGCACCAGACTTACTGCCCTAGATTAGGGTATAACAGAATGCCTATATATTTGTTGTAAGGCAAACTGAATGTCTCTGATTTGAGTCTTGTGTTATATTTATATCACTTTGACATTGGTCTTGTATCTTGGTTGTTGTACCAAAGAAAGATATCCAAACAGATTAGACTACAAAGAAAACAAAAAAACTATTACGTCACAACTATTGACGCCTGCAAAACACGGCTTACACATTTGCAAATACTCTCCCTCTTTTTGCTTACAAGTGTACAGTTTACCATACTTTGTTGTGGTAAAAACTATACTCTTTACCAATAATTTACGTTAATAAGTGAGTGATGTGTCTGGGTGGTCTAATGCACAACCCAGTGATTCAATTGGTACCATTAGGGAAGATCAATATTCAATCCTCATCATGCTGGAAGGAGATGACTTTCCTTCCTTTATATGGAGGTCTTGTCACACCTGTTAGTAAAAATGGTACTGGGCGTCAACTACACTAGCCACTCGCATGATAGGAAAAATATTGCGGTGTTTCGTCCAAGAATAAAAAATTACTTTCATATTCCGCAAGTTTCCAGTTCAAAGTCAGTAATTCACATCCTTTAATGAAAAACTAGGATAATATGGAGATAAGGTTAGCCTACTAATTTTCAGGTTAGGACTATTTTGCTTGAACAAGTGTCCGGAAGTTGATATATATATTGCATGATATTCTGCAACCTTAAAAAGCTGTCTTACCTTTTTGCTGTTATATTCCCAACCTGATGAGAGGAGTGTGTTGAGGCGGTGACAGTTAGGTGTGTGAGCGGCATCAGACTCTGTGTTTGTGGGATACAGTGTCAAAATCTGTGGCTCTTTCTGTGGCTCCTTTTGGGGATACAGTGTCAAGATCTGTGGCTCCTTCTGTGGTTCCTTGTGTGCATGGTGTACTGACAAGCAGGAGTCACTGTGAGTCAGGGTCACTTCTGATTGTTCATCTATTTGACTGTGGCCATTCACTGATGCCATATTTGTAGGTTCTGTAAATAATAGTATTGTTATTAATTGGAATCATCCACCCAATATATTTATACCATAGTTATGCTTCATTACAACAACCTGACCAAATATATAAGCTCAAAGTTAAGTTCAAGATGCTAATATATATTTTTTCTTCATATAAACTGTAGGAATTATTATAGGACATAGTTACTGCAATTTAATCATGCAAAATTAATTCAGTGATAATTAGTTTGGTTTAATGAATATCCGTGATGAATATTGACCCTGAAGGACAGTTAAGGTGAAAATTATTAAGATGAAGGCAAGAGAAGTGGTAGCTAGTACAGGCATGTGATATAAACTTCTTTTTTTTTCATTTTAAACTTGTGTGCCATAGTTTTAAACGGAAATGAACGTGTGATACGCTCAGTAATTGATTAAAGTGATTACAATAAGCAGTGTACGCATATGAAAAGATTTTATAGAGATTTAGCAGCACAAATAAAACATCTTACAGATAGACGGTAATTGTTCTTCACGCAAGTTATTCTATTAAATGAATAAATAAAATATAATATATCAAATGGAAGAAAAAATAGGAAACGGCAATGAAGGAAATATTAACCTACAAAACATAGGCTACATAAGAATTCATGTCATACAGATCGGTGAGAGAGAAAGAGAGAGAGAGATACCACCACCTAACTGTACTCGACCCACCACATAACACCTATCACTATGCTATATAACAATTTGTCTGAATACTCTCATATAAAGAAGAAACAGTCTTCCACTCCTCACATTTAGAATCAAGCAATTTTAAAATGTATATTTTCAGCTTATAGCTGCATTTCCTAATAAACCGTCTATTATTATTATTATTACACCAGAGACAGACAGAGACAGGATCACTTCAGGTATTTCCACCAAAGTACGTGTATCGTGGTTATGGAACTTACTGTATTATATTTCTTCACCGTAATAACTTGTATCCCACGTCTGCTATTCACAAACACACTCTGGTATATAAGTATCCTAATTCACAACCATTCAGAGTAACAGTGAGAGCGCGACCCACAGATGCACTCACGCTCGTCTCCCACTGCTGTCTAGATCCCAGCGAGTCACTTGGTGAGTGTGTGTGAGAGAGAGAGATTGTGTGTGTGTGTGTGTGTGTGTGACTGTATACACACACACACACACACACACACTCACACTATTATAATCACTCATTCCCCCACATTTGTGTAATCAAGCGTCTGTTCCTCTCTATTTTAAAGGCTCTGTGCTTTATTTTGCTTTACTTCTCTCTCAAGGTCACACAAGTTTGTAGACGGAGAACATTTGCGAAACTTACCAAATCTTATTCTATCATCTCCTGGGACCTCGATAAGCCAGTTTTATTGTATTAAATTTTTCGTCTATCTTTGTAGCATGTTCTAGAATAATTAAAAATGTCGCTAAATGGAAATAATTAACTGTAGATCTCATTATAAACAAAATTACAAAGTTGTCAACATACGCGGAACATGAGTCAGTCAAGCATGCATACGTTATCTACAAGTTTTCAGAAGCCTCTTGTATCTTATCTATTTGTCAATATTGATTAGATCACGTCAGTATCTACAACAATGAAGTATATGTGTATATGTTTCCTGCTGGCTTCCTTATCATACAGTAATCTGTTGTTTAATCTCTTAGTGAATATTTGTATTATAGGCTACACCAAAGATTATCTGTATTTTTTCCTTATACTACACTTAACAGATACATAAAGCTTTAAATCACTCTTAATTGGAATCCTTAAGGTGAAATAGATGTTTGTATGATAATATTGAGTAGTGTAATTCCTTATCATTTATTCAGAGCAGGATTTCCACGTAGTACTGACGTCATTTTCTTGGAACCACCCGGCGAAAATTCCCTCAAGAACATTGATTTCACATGAATAGGTGCAATTCCCTTCTCTTCTTATTACTGTTTTACTTTTTATTATTATTCAGCTCTTTCTAGTGTGTGTATGTGTGTGTGTGTGTGTGTTTATCTCATATCCCCTAGCTCTTGCCCTCCTTCTCTTTAGGGAGTGGAGATTAAGACGTATTAACCTATCTTTGTAGATGTTTTTTTCGTTATTTATAATCTACGTGGTTTACGTGAGGACGTAATATATATTTTCTTAATATTGTGTTTATCAGTACTTGTTACTTACCATAAGGATCGGAAAAAGGTGCAGGTTTTGAAGCATTGCTTGAAAATTCAATACGAGTAAAACGAAAGGAGTTACAGCTAGTTTAAGTAGAACATATGATGAAAACAAGTTTTTATACACTATTTCAGAATGGCAGAGTCTGTTTGATTACTCCTGTAGTGTACATAGCCTTCCTTTGACCTTCTTAAATGCTGCTGCATCGAGATAAGGCTCACTAGAATTAGGTATATAGAGGCAGAAAACAATTCAATTCCCACCGCTCGGTCGGTCATGACTGGCCGATCAAAATCTTCACTAATGACTCTGTCACAGGTGCCAGTGGCTATGGAAGCTATTCATTTTCATTAAAAAATATAATGCAGTACTTTTATTGCAGTGTCAAGCTCCCTCAAGTGGATGTGATAGCTATCAGTAACCCGCGTATACTCCTACACATGACACATTACCCCATAAGGAACACATATAGTCTTAACGTGCCACTCGCTGCGCTCTTCACCACAGTTAACAAGGCCCTCATGCACTCACCTGTCTTCATCCAGGTGAGGTTGAGGTTATTTGATGGGTTTAAGGGTAGGAAAAGATGGTTTAGGTTAGGTTAGGTTAGGTTAGGTTAGGTTGTGTGTGTGTGTGTGTGTTTATGATTCTATATTTTTATGTGTGTGTTTGTGTGTTTGTTTTTGGCAGGCGTATGGGTGATACCACGACGTCTGCATCCAACACATCCCCTTTCCTCTGGAGAACTCAAGTAAGTGTGTGTGTGTGTGTGTGTGTGTGCAGTATTACCGGTATTACAGGCATTAGAAGCCTTTCAGTATACCGGTGTTTTAGTCAATTTTTGTCGATTAGCCAGCCTGGCAGTTAAAACGAAGAAATATTATCACCAGGTCAGAAGAGGTCCTGTCTGGATGCTATCCGTCACAAGAAGTTAGTTACTACCTTATTACACCTTCCCTGGGACCTGCCAAACCCTACCGCCCTTCCCTACAGGTACTACAGGGTCACACTCACCTTTCCTGCCACAACCCTGCTACGTAAAGCTGAACATAACACTTTAAACACCATTATTATTATGGTGTTAAATAAGGGTGACTGTCAGGGTGTATTTTCGGCTCTATTGGTGGTGTGCTAAAGTAACCGGACTCACTATATAGTAAGGGAATTACTATAGTGTATCTTTGACATAGACTCTACGGAACATGACTATAAGGAATGATTTGCCAAAAAAAGATTACTGGAGTATTAAAAGAATGAAGAACGGAACAAAATATAAATAAAAAAAAAATATACTGATGCATGTAAATTATCCAAAGAGAAAAAAAAATATATAAATCCAGCAACACATATTTAGGAATCCATTAAGAGACAAAATCACACACAATGATTTCAAACGATTAATTTATGATCAGAATACAGTATGGTCTCCTATCCCTACCACCTGTATGCTGCTTATTACACACAGGTGCATACAGGGAGGTGACTCTGCAACACACATACAATACAAGTACAACACGTGGTCCTGCAGGCACTCTTGTCCACCCTTGGGGCATGAGTGTTGCAGCGGAAAATACAATGTTATTACCCGCGTCACTAAACAAAACAGACCAAGATAATAAACAGTGTGACGTTGATACGGGCAAACAATGCATTCTTTGGTCTAGTTTGTCGCCCTCACTCTGTCAAAAAAATAAAAAAATAAAAAAATAAAAAATAAATAAAATAAAATAAATAAATAAAAATAAAATGAAATTATCAATACTGCAAATAAAATAAAAAGACAAGTAGGTGTCACTAGGAAGTAAAGAGAGAAGGAAAGTAAAGGAAGAAAGTAACTGAAGATAAAAAGAAAATATAAAAAACAGAAGAGGAGGAAGAAAGGTGACAAGAGGGCGTAAAACTAAAAAGACGAACCAGAAAAAAATTAGAGGGTACAAAAATAGTGTAAAATAGTGTTGTTATGGTGGTGTTAGTTGCATTCTAAGTCTTCTTTGGCCCAATAGTTGAGGCTGCAGCGTTGGCCTTGAGCACAGCGCCGGGTGAGGGGTACGGACGCATCTGGAACAGTGGACCGCTAGCCGTCACGTCAGCCCCCGTACGCGCCTCATTCTTCTGCGGCAGCCCAGTAGACCATGTGCCTCTGTAGGGGGTGACACCAACACTATTAGTACACATCATCATCATTATCATCACTATTACTGGTTCCAATTCAGGCAGGTGTCATCACTACTAGGTTATAAGGATCATCACACTGGGTACTTGTAGGAAAAAAAATTGTAGTGGTGGTGACGAGTTTAATTTCATTCCTACTAATAATTATGTTCATTATCTGTGTTGTCTATTCAGTTTTCTTTTAATTTTTTTGACTTGGATGCTATGCCGACATATGTATAAAATCTCTGGTTAAAACTTAAATAAATAAATAAATAAAGATCATAATAACACCTCCAATACAATATTTTAAGTAGCTATGCATCAAAAATCCTGTCCACTCCACTCTCACACATCAGAAAACACTACACAGAACAACAATTGAAGTAGAATAAAACAATGAATAAAGACATACAATAAATCAGACACTGTAACACTAAGAAAAGGAACAGAATGATAATGCAACACACACACACACACACACACACACACACACTGTTACCCACCTGCCACACTCCCCATAGGATGCAGGGTCCATGGGGTCCAGTTCCTCGGCTGGGGGCTGCCTGCGTCCACCTCGCCGCTCCCTTCCACGGCTCCGATCCTTCCCCTTTTCCCTGTCCCTGCCACCACTGCGCTCCCATCGCTCCTCTCTCTTGTCCCTCTGGCTGCCCTCATCCCCTGACCCCTGGAAGAAGGGTTGGGAGGTGAGTTAGGGGAGAGAATGTGTTTTGAGGGGGAAAGGAGAGGCTTAAAGGGTGTTATTTAGGAAAGAGCAAGGTTAAGTGCTATTCAATGGGGTTAGAATGGTAGGAATAAACTCAAGTCTCTCCCATACATGCCCCTTCATTCATCAAGCTTAAACAACTATGGGAAGGGCCTCTTGTAGCAGTATAAAGAATGTAGAGTATAAAAAATAGACTATCTTACTCTCCTTTCATACCTCTTCCAAATCAGTGTTTGTGTATCACCTCCCATCTTTTCTGTACAGACTACACACACTTTGTACTCCACTAGTATATCGGGGAAAGTGAATGACTAATTTCTGTGAACATTAACATCAATACTCAAAAATGTAATTCCTCTTGCAGTACAACCATCACCTCTTCTACAACCCTCTCCCCTCCATCCCCATTTTTACCTCCGACTTATCGCTGCTGTTCTCCTCTCCATCAGGACCTTCCTCATTCTCCACCCTGGTCATCTCCACGTCGTTATCCTGCTGGCCGGGCGCTGAGGAGTTGCGGTGTTTGTGCATCTCCGCCACCATCTCCTTGCGCAGGGTGCCGGCCGAACGTGACACCTGGCAGCGAGGGTGGCCAGGGGGAAGCCAGGACACAAGGTCTGTCTCAGTGTTCCAGTAGTAGTAGCGGCCGCTGTAGAGAGGGATGGTTTGCATTAGTACTCATTTATATACTAACCCTGAATGAAAGAAAATGGTGAATAATAATAATAATAATAATAACAACTATATAGAGCTGGTTAATCTAGAAACGTCCCCCCCAAAAAATATATGAGGGAAGAAAAAGAAACCTTAATATAACTTTAGAAAGATAAAACACAGGAACTTACATCCATCTTTGTTATAAGCCACAACACTCTTGGTGTGGTGTGGTGAGAGTGGCCTGGTGGAAGCCTTCAAGCCTCTCCCAGGTTATCCCAAGGTCATGTAACTGCAGAGGAGTTGGGTTGGCCAAGGACAGGGGCAGGACAGTGTTAGGCAAGATAGGATAGACACAGGACAGAATATAGTGGGTTTAAGGCAAAGCAAAGACAGAAGCAGAGGCAAGGTGGGGCAGGACTAGACCAGGAGAGGCATTAGCAGGAACAGTGCAGGGTAGGATGGCACAGGGTAAGACCAGAAAGGTGTTACTTACATGCCAGGGTCCAGCACCTCATGCCAGTGTGTCAGCAACGGGTACTTGATAAGCATTTTGAGTCTGCGACGGTCATACTCGGGGTCGATGAAGGTTCTGTCCTTCCACTGCTCCCGACACGTTGTGGTGCACTCGTGAAACACATTCCACTTGTTGGGGCAGCCCAGGAATCCCTGAAATGTGCACACTAGCAGTGATTAAATAATTCCTCGAACTAGGTAACTATACACCATATAGTCTGCTAGGTTTAACGAGAGAGTGCTGCCCGTCTCACTAAGGAGGCTGCCATGACCCAGGATCAAACCAGCAACCTTTAGGCCACGAGCCGACCACTGTACCACAGAACCACCCGGCCCCCATTCCCTTAAATGAATTATAATTTCTTTATGTTTCTATAAACATTTTTCTTTCAGAAATTACATAAAAATACATTATATTACCATCTTATTGTTTAAAATATTTTGAAACATCCAAGTTTGTCTTACTTAGGTCATTAATTCAAAACAGGGTCCAGTAGATGACAAAAGATTCTTGAAATGTTCATTAGGGAGGAAGGGCAGAGCCATTACTTGGATGAAGTCCCTTATAGGGGTCATGTTCATTACAGTGGTTCAGTCTTGGCTAGGGTTACCTACTCGATATGGCTTGGAACTGAAGGTATTAAAGGCCCAGAATGACTAGAGGCTGGAAAACCTGCACCCTACACTGACACACCCACCACCTTGAAATATTGACGATGTAACAATATACATAACTCAATTTCCATGACTTTTCAAAGATGCAGGAACCTTGTTGCAGTGTTCTTGATGCAATTTTGCTTTGATTCATAACTAATTTTCATATGAATGGTGATTTTGAGCTGCTATTTTGTTTAGCTGGCCGTGCCACCTACGTGATGCTTCTCTACTCACCCATGTACTGTAGTTACCATGTCTATCCACGTATCTGTTTTTTAGGAGAGTACTAGGCTCTGTATAGGAGTGTGTTAGCACCTCTATTCCTACCCACCTGAAACCTACCTGGAAGGGGTCTGTTGCCTGTGGCTCCAGCGTCGGGTAGGCGTGGGGCATAGTCTGCTGCGGCGTCTCGTCATAGTCCTCGGCGATGATTTCCTCCTCAGTGCCTCCTGCTGACTCAGGGTCTGCAAGGTTACACTCAAGGTTACACTCACAAACTGTATCTTATTCAGGTGATACAATGTCCTATCTGCAGCTCTTGGGTCTTGGCTCCCGCTGGTAGTGGTGAGAAAGGGAGTAATTTTACTGATAGTACACAGACATAGTCGTTTTGTGTTGTATTACTGCTTACCTGAGTCCTTGGGCGCATTGATAATTCCCCTCTTTGCCAGCTTCGCGAGCAATGCAGGCGGTAGAGGCATGGTGAAGGCATGAAGGTAACAACAACCACCCACCACCACCACTACACGCCGCTAAGCTGTTGTTATTGTCTGGGACTTGGGTTGGGAGGTGAGAGTCACCCTGTGTAGACTTTCGGTGTAGGTTTTAGATCGGCGATCCCCTACACGCTGCTCAAAGAAGATACTGAGGCAACAAAACTAAAGGTTTCACTCCTTCCTACCAGACATCTGTGATCGGCAAATTGCTCGAAAGCATAATAAGACAAAATAGTTAAGTTACTTAGAAAATAACTAATTAATCATGGGGCGAGTTCACGAGATCTCCGCTATAGCGGGGGAGACGCTCCCTCACTTTGGCCCAGCTGTACCTGAGGTTAATTCTAGTTGGTTTAAATTAGCATGAGGGCGTCTCACCTGTCGCGGGTGTCACGTTGTCGCCGATCAGCCTTGTGTATAGTAGACGTGCACGAGAACAAGACTGCGTGACGAGGCCCATTTCTATCTCAGAGCAGACGAAACCTTAATCAATTTCACATTAATTTGTATGTCCTTCTCTTCCTCACTTGCTTTTATTAATTTCATACCAATATATCCTTCCACTAACCCTTACTGCCGTATTAGTATTTTTTCTTAAGACTGTACTATAAATCCCAGGCACTATTAGGTTTGTATGGACGCCTTGCAGCCCACCATCAGGGAATTGAAAAGAAGGTTATTGCGAGAACTATTTTATTATAACAAGTCATTCATGTATTAAATAAGACCAGAGAGAGAGAAAAAAAGAAAATAGTAATACCATTTCAACACACACACACACACACACACACACACACACACACACACACACAATAGCGGAAGTGTAGGCTATCTAAGGCACTTAATAAGGTACTTCAGGTTGTATCTATGGCACTGTAGGCTGTGACGGGTACTAGAAAGAAAGAGAGAGAGAGAGAGAGAGAGAGAGAGAGAGAGAGAGAGAGAGAGAGAGAGAGAGAGAGAGAGAGAGAGAGAGAGAGAGAGAGAGAGGCGAAGGGTAGCCTCTTTCCGTATCATGTCATCAAAATAATTATAATAATAAACCGACTTTTGTATTCTTCATTTCAACGGGAGTACAAAACACTTCCCGGCCGCCATTATAATCATGTATTGGCGTGGACTCCTATTGACGATGACTTGCAGTTCACCGTCGCAGTGTTGTCTGGAGAGGTCGTCTGCTGATGCAAGGCAATGAAGACAGTTTTCACCATCGTAAGGAAGGTGATGGACACATAGACTGAAGGAAAGGAAGGTAAAGAACTCAAGAAAGAACGAGGTGGAGGATCGAAATAAGAGAAACACGGGAGCTGGAATAGGCGAACAGAAGACATGAAGGAGTGAAAGTATCGAGAAGTGTTTGTCCTGCAGTGGACTGGTAACTGCTACCAATGCTGATGATGACGATGATGAGCTAGTATTTTTATCTCCAGCTGCAAGACGCGGAGCAGGCAGGCAGCTGTGTGAGCCGCGCGAGGCATCTTGGATAATGGCATTCCACGAGACTTGGAGAAGCACAGGATTATTCTCGTTGACGCTGCCAGCAGGTCCTTGGGGCAGGCGTGGCCGCGGGGTAAGTCCTGGAGGATAAACCACGTGTGTCGCTGTCCTGCGGGGGGTTGTGGGGTGTCCTTCAGGAGGGGTGGCCTGAAGGGGTGTCTGAGTGTGGGGACTCGGGGTACATGAGGGGAGTGTTGGGTCCTCGCCTTCGCTGCTGGAACACTAGGCTGCCAAACTTGTACACCAGCTTCCTCTCCGGCACTGAGATGAGCATACCCGTCTTGTAGTGGTACCTGGAGGCGGAGGAACGTAAGGTTATATCAAGGGTTAGGTGTTGCACGACAGGCATAGTTATGGACCACAGGGAAGGGGAAAATAGACACAACTTTGAAATATACAGAACTAACAGACTAACGCACTCAACCATAATGATAGATTGGAGAAATATTATCTAATCAAAATAACATTGAGAAAATAAAGAAAATATTATATGAATCTTGATAAATAAGATATAAACACATTAAAACAATATATTTAAGAAAGACAACACTTTAACAACAAGGAACTCACAGGCTTATTTTAAACCACCGCATGGCGTCGTATCAGTTTGTTTATCATGTGCTAAGTGAGTGTGCGCGCTACGTCTCCGCGTTTATTATTTTTATCTCTGGATTTACGAGCCTTTACATCGACCATCATTCACGGTAAGATTAAACCATGCACTCTTCCTTTTAGTGGACGTGCAATGCAATAATTTTAATGGATGGTTTTCATATTAGCAGTCGAAGCAGCAAGCCTCGTTATGTCGTGCAGTTTTCGTTAACATAAGTAACCTCATTCTGCACTGCATATACACGTTCTCTATGGACTATTAATGATGTAAAAGGGATAAATGTGTCGTAGGAATGCTATGATGATTTCTAGTGTGTGTCCGGTGCCCTCATGCAAACTTTTGACAACTAGTGACTTGGAGGAAATTATAAGTCAACGAGTGATAGAAATATTTGTTTTTTTGCTAAAGGACTAGCGGTTTAGATGAGAATGAGTGTGTTTATTTGTTTATTCAATTATCTTGTATTGCTATTATTATTA
Organism: Metacarcinus magister; assembly: GCA_029783475.1. Lineage (NCBI taxonomy): Eukaryota > Metazoa > Arthropoda > Malacostraca > Decapoda > Cancridae > Metacarcinus > Metacarcinus magister. The sequence goes on along the minus strand of JAPQNM010000028.1, from coordinate 1,386,577 downwards.
TTATTATTATTATTATTATTATTATTATTATTATTATTATTATTATTATTGTAATTATTGTTGTTGTTGTTGTCATCATATATATACTAATTGGTAATCGAGCAGTATTTGTGACTATGCAATACGTAGCTTTGGATCACGGAATATAATAACAGAAAACGAAATAATTTAAGGGCACACTACATCATTCTTCTCTTACCTGAGTGCTCGGGCGAAGTAGTCATAAGGGAGACTGTTCTGGTTAGGCCTCCGCTTCCCCCACCGTAAGGATACTTCGTGGGGGCTGGTGAGACGGAAGGTCCTCTCCTCTTGGTTCTCCCACCGGATGATAGCAGGGTTACAGGACGGGTCTTCTAGCAGGTCAAGCAGAAACTCCCAAAGCTTAGGTCCTCGATCCCTGCGTGTGTCTGTTGGGAGGGTGAGAGTAGTAGTAGTGGTAGTGGTAGTAGAAATAGTAGTAGTAGTAGTAGTAGTAGTATAAATATTATTATTGCCTTAACACATAACAAATACACCACCGATTCACAAAACAACAAACAAACAAACAAACTCACTAATATAACCACAATGAGAAAACAAAAAGAATAACATTTCCCCACAAAAACATTAATTCGAGGAAAAACAAAAATAAATAAATAGACAAATAAATAAATATATAAAAGAAAGGCACAAGGAACAAACAGAGGGTAGCAGGAGGGAGGAAAGGGGGCAAAGGGGGGGGGCAGGGTGTTGGGGAAAGTGAAGGCTGGTAAGGGAAGGAGGAAAAAACCACAAGGAAGGAGAATTACAGGGCAAGGAAGGTGTGTTGCAAGCCAGTAGTTAGGGTGAAGGGAGGTGGGTGTGGTAGGGAGGGTGTGGTAGGGAAGGTTAGGTTAGGTTAGGTTAGTGTGGTGCCTTGCATTTATTTTTTATTATTATCATCATTATTATTATTATCGTTCTCATTATCATTCATCTAATTCGCTTCCTCTTCCTCATCTTCGTTTCGCTCTATTTGTCTTGTGTTTATTTGCACTATTGCGTTGCCTTCCTGTCACTCTCCCCCTTCCCCCCCCCACCCCTCACACACACACACACACACACACACACACACACACACACACACACACACACACACACACACACACACACACTAACTACAACTCTTACAACAACCAAGTCTTAGCTTATAAAACAGAACAGATTATCCTTCCTTACCTTGCTGGCCGGGTAGAGGCGAAGGCGATAAGGGTGGCGCTAAGCTAGGCAGAGACCCCACTTGGAGATACCCTTGGGGCGCCACAGAGACAGAGGCGGACGGGGAAGAGGGCGTGGAGTCCCCAATGTAATCAAATGGCAAAGGATACCCCGCCTGGTAACCCCCCATTGTGGTGTGCCCCGCCCCGCTGTAGTCCCCGGAGGTATGGGGCAGCGTTCCCTCAGTGGGGTAGGCGCCTGGTGTGTCCCCGGGGTAGACGTTGGGGTGGTAGGGAGGGTCCTGCCAGTGCATGTAAGAGGTGTGGTGTGGGGCGGGGTGGACCCTTGGGAGGAGTTCATGGTACGTGGTGGAGGTGGGGGGGTTTTGTATGATGTATGGGGCTGGTGGTGGTGGTGGTGGTGGTGGGGACTGGCAGTGGTGGTGGTGGTGGTGGTGGCAGTGGTGGTGGCGGTAATGGCGCTCTGTAAAATAGAAGGAATAATATAATGAAATGGGTCTTGTTTATTGTTTTTGTTTTTGTTTTTGTGGCTTCAATATATGGTTTAGGAGACACACACACACACACACACCCACACCCACCTTGGTTCTGTCGAAGGTCCATGTACTCCCGTAGTGTTCTGAAGAATAGATTCCCGTGTAAAGGATGAATCTCTAAGAAGTTACTTTGGCCCATGGAACACAGCTGCAGACCCGTGCACTCCGCGAAACCAACCAGATTACCAGAGTCAATGTTGTTCTCGTGACACACTGCTCTCAGCCACTCCAGGACTTGCTGTTATGGAGTAGGAGTGTGGGAGTGAGTGAGGGATTAAGAGGCAGGTAAATGATAGGTGAGGAGAGATAAGGGAGGGTAAAGGAAAGGTAGAAAGAAATAGGTGAGGGATGAACATTTTGTAGATTTCTTCTCTATCTCTCTGTCTCTCAAACTTGACCACCATCTTCTCCAATATGGTTTCCGATAATGCTACAT
>JAPQNM010000028.1:1371909-1374409 GCA_029783475.1 Metacarcinus magister | reverse complement strand
CATCAAAGTTAGTAGTAGTAGTAGTAGTAGTAGTAGTAGTAGTAGTAGTAGTAGTAGTAGTAGTAGTAGTAGTAGTAGTAGTAGTAGTAGTAGTAGTAATAGTAGTAGTAATAGTAGTAGTAGTAGTAGTAGTAGTAGTAGTAGTAGTAGTAGAAGTAGTAGTAGTAGTAGTAGTAGTAGTAGTAGTAGTAGTAGTAGTAGTAGTAGTAGTAGTAGTAGTAGTAGTAGTAGTAGTAGTAGTAGTAGTAGTAGTAGTAGTAGTGATAACAATATTTCGTATGAACAACAACACAACAGCATCATAAAACAATAACAATAATTAGGTAGGAGGAGGATTAGGAGGAGGAGGAGGAGAAGGAGGAGGAGGAGAAAGAAGAATAAAAGAAAGAGGAAGAAGATGAAGAATTAAAAAAAATGAAAATATATGAAGAACCCAACCTACCTAACCTAACCTACCTTACCTTTTCTAACCTTTCCTAACCTCACCTCACCTCACCTCACCTCACCTCACCTCACCTCACCTCGCCTCACCTCACCCGCTCTGCCACGTGTCTCCGGACCCAGCCACTCCAAGACGCATAGTTTCATCCTGGCTGTGAGCTGCGTGTTGATGCCTTTTATGGTGTAACTGTGGGCTGTTTTATGTGTTTGTTTTTTTTATATCTTATAGCGCTGTTTTGTTTTTTTTTCTTCTTCTCATAAGGCTATTTTTATTTATTTATTAATTTTTTTCAAGGAGTCTCTCTCTCTCTCTCTAGGAATTGTTTTTTTGGTTTTTTTTTCTCAAGAGGCTATATTTTTTGGGGGCTATTTTTATTTTTTTTTCAGGTGGCTGTCTATTTTTATTTCTCAGGGTGCTGTTTTTGATGAGGTTAGGTTAAGTTAGGTTAGGTGGAGTGAACACGTGATGGAAGGCAGGAAGGAAAGATACAAAGGAAGGAAGGACGATAGCTATGAGTGAAACGTGAAGGTGTTGAATAGAGCAAAAACAGTTAATATCAACCCTACACATCCATACTAACTCTAACGAGACCCAACACCGGAGACTAAGCAAGCAGTGTGACACCCAACATACATACTAACTAAAACGGCGCGTCTGTTAACGGAAGCAACGGTGACGCAGATGTGACGCAGATGTGACGCAGATGTGACGCAAACGATGTAGAGGGGCGGAAACGAGATAGATAGAAAGAGCGCCATGAGAGAGAGAGAGAGAGAGAGAGAGAGAGAGAGAGAGAGAGAGAGAGAGAGAGAGAGAGAGAGAGAGAGAGAGAGAGAGAGAGTCATGAAATCGGTACTATCGGCTAAAAACTGGTCTGTACTCCTACCGATATATATGACAGGAACCGTTACCGATATATCTCAACATTCCTGATTATTGTTATTATTATTATTATTATTATTATTATTATTATTATTATTATTATTATTTACACTCAAAAAACAAACAAACAAACAAACATATAGATAAATGAAGTATATACCAAATAATATGATAAATAAAATAAACAAAATGAAATAAAATATAAAAAAATAAATAAATAAAAAAGCAAAAAGCGTATTGTAATCTGCTGTGTACAATGATGTCATTTTGTTTACTTATTTCTATATGTTTGTTTGTTTGTTTTCCTCTGAATGTATTTTTTTTTTAGTACTACTACTACTACTATTTATTCTTCTTCGTTTTGATGTTATTGTTGTTGTTGTTGTTCTACCACCACCACCACCACCACCACCACCACCACCACCACCACCACCACCACCACCACCACCACCACCACCACCACCACCACCACATCCGTCCGTCCGTTGCTAATCACCATCACCACAACAGAAAAAAAGTTAAAACTCCTACACGAAGGGACTGGAGCACAAAGGAAAACATTATAGAAACACATTAGAACAATCAGAAAACAATTATAATATATTGTAATTGTACATCTAAGGCCAAAAAGTGGATCAAAGATGAACATGAAGAAAACAAAGATAATGTTCAAGTATTACTATTACTATTACATACCAAACCATCAAAGTCAAGTAACGTAATGTGTTCAGGTAAATATATACTTAGAAGAACAGAAGATTAGTGCAAGAACAGATCATGAAAAAATACATCAAAACAAGAATAGGATTGAGTGCTTTTAATAAACCAAATAATATTATGAAAAAGTAATCTCCCACTATCACTGAAGAGGAAGGTAAATAATCAATGCATTCCACCAATTCTAATATATGGATCAGAAACGTGAAGTCCTACAATAACCTGGAACAAAACTTTGAAATACACAAAGGGGAATGGAGAGAATAACGTTTGGCACAACATGAAGATATAGGCAGAGAGTAGACCAAAGTTGAAGACATCTTGACCACAATTAAAACAAAACAGTGGACATAGGCAGGACACGTTTTGCACTAAAGAGATAACAGATGGAATGCTAGAGTAACAAAATGGCGACCCAGGGATGGATAGAGAAGACAGGGCAGACACAGAACCAGATGG
>JAPQNM010000028.1:1319409-1354409 GCA_029783475.1 Metacarcinus magister | reverse complement strand
GAGTGAAGCGTCGTCTGATGGGTGATGCTTGTGCCCCCCTCCCCCCACACACACACTAAACAAAAAAATAACACAAGCAGTTGAAAGATGAATACGAGTAATTTCCTGTTGTTTTCTTTCTTTCTTTCTTGCTATCTTTCTTTTTTACTTGCTTCCTTTTTTTTCTTTACCTCACTGTTCACTTCACGTCTTATACATATCACTTTCATTCCACTAACACCCTAATAAACAACAACAAAAACTATATTACAAAGATGCATTTTAATTAAAGGTAAAAACTATGAAACACTTTTTTTTTGGATCAATTGGCAATCAAGTTTAACGAAAAATTGTACTGTCAACCCTTACCCCATTTTCTTTGCATCACTCCCCTTTTGAAAACTAGAATGTGGGTCGATAGGAAGGAGACCGCTGCATGTGACCTAGATTCAAGTTTTTATATCTGCTGAGGGTCATGTGGTGGGAGAGGTAACGTAGTTCTCTTATAATTAAATCTGTCTGGATCACCCTAGCTGTCTGTTGGTTTGAATTCCATTTTTGCTTTTTACGGTAACAAAAGAATGATGTGTATTTGTATTTGTGGTGTGTGTGAAACCTCTAGAGGGCTCTGTACAGCCCTGCTGGCTTATGCTAGCACAAATTAAACAACAACTGTGGTGTGTGTGTGTGTGTGTGTGTGTAATGAGGCCACGAAAGGATGAAATTGAGCAAATAACAAGAACATAATAAGAATAATTAAATAAAGATAAAACAGTAAAAGCAAAATAAATAGAAAAGAATAAAAGACACAAGCAGAGCGCACTAGATTGTCTTCCGTTAGTGCAGACAAAAATAATAAATAAATAAATAAACTGAAGCATAGTTTTACATGTATAACCGTGTCACTAAGAATAAATAAATACGTGAAAGGTTAACTAAACATTGGGTGAAAATAAACATTGATCCAACATTGACTAGTGGCTTAGGTGACAACACAACTTGACTCTCTGCGATGCTCAAATGTTTCGAATTCAAGGGTGGTGTTACAACTACCTTGTTTACGTATAAATCAACGCAACACAAGCTAAGTCTCCTCTCAAAACACCACTCAAACAGGAGTCAGGAATGCTTGAGTTCGCGTCGTCTCGTTTTCTATGACGCAAATATCCGAACCACAGACTGAGTTAATTTTGCGAAACACGATTTATATACTTCAATACCTCCTTTCTTGCGTTATAAATCGAGTCAGTTACAGTTGTAGTTATAGTTATGGTTATAGTTATAGTTATAGCCACGTACCACCACACAAGACAACACCATTATGATTCTAAAGGTGTCCTAGCTCAAGCACCCAAGCAGATCGAGTAAACAAGGGATCAGTTGGCGGTAATTTTTCACTTTTACGACCAGTCTCAGTCTCTCTTTGGGGCAAGATAACGCTGTCCTCTAGAGTCTAAAATGTCTTACAGGATTTGTATGAACATTTTTTATTGTCTGTCAGGGTGAGGATGAACGATAATACACTCCACTAACGATACATAAAGAAACTATTGAATATCCTTGAAACGAGTAATTTGTGACGGAAAGTACACAAGGGAGAGATATAATATAATAATCTTTCCTTGCAAGCCAATAAATAAATAAAATAAATAAAATAAACTCCAAAAATACACAAGAAAAATCACACCCACAGACATTTCACAACAAGAAAGAAAACAATAATATGAAAACAAACCGATGAAATAAGAAATAACTTGATTTGTACATGCATCTATTTCTACGTATGTGTCTGTGTATAAAATAAATAAATAAATAAAGTATCAGTGTAGCAGGAGAGGCGTGGGTAGGCTATATAGGACATGACTTGGCGTCCCAGCGGAAACCAGCGGGAGGCGGCGGAGGAAGGCGAGGATAACCTGCCTGCCTAGCGCCTCCCCTTCTTCATCTGTACGTAAGCGTGGAGGAGGTGACGGTGAGGGTGAATGACGGCTTATATGACACATTCACTTGAGCTTCATATCCGTTTCCTTAGACCGTTAGAATAGCATGTGTCACTTCCACTCCACGCTCCCCCTCTTCACACACACACCTACACACATACACACACACGCACACACACACACACAGGTATATTATGCCTTTTCCCTTTGCCTTCCTATTAAAAGTGTTTCTGTAAGGATAAAACACAAAGTCAAGACATGAAATAAAAAATGAAATATATTAGTGTGTGGTTCTTGTTCTGGTCCTCCTTCCCTTCCTTTATTTGATTACGTTTCAAGGCTCCTTGTCTCGTGTTGTTAGGTTGGCAGTGGTCGGGCTTAACGTGTGGTTTCTTTTTATCCTTTTATTGGCGGTTCTTGACTGTGGTTCCGTCCACTCGATGCTTCACTTCATCAAAGCCTCAATCGACGTGTGGCTGATTGCTCCACTTCCACTTGGTGACGGTGGAAAAATCTGCACCACCACCTCCCTTCACCACCTCCACTCCCTCCCTCATTCACTCACTCACTGCTCCAAGGCTTCCCATGCATGTAGGATTTTAGACTAAACTCGTGCTGTCCTGTCTCCATTTCTTTTGCCTACTGTCTGTATGGATGTCTTTCTCTCTCTCACTCTCTTTCTTTCTTTCTCTCACTCTAGGCTGGGAAGTATGAAGGATGTGTATGCTTTCTTTAACTCAGCAATGTGTGTGTGTGTGTGTGTTTTCAGAATGACCGAAGAAAATGTAAGTTTGGTGTATCCTTCCCAGTGATGGATCCGAGAGAGAGAGAGAGAGAGAGAGAGAGAGAGAGAGAGAGAGAGAGAGAGAGAGAGAGAGAGAGAGAGAGAGAGAGAGAGAGAGAGAGAGAGAGAGAGAGGCGGATAAGAAAAACTGCATGACTCCCCCTCCTCCTCCTCCTCCTCCTACATCTCAATTTATACCTCTTTAGTCATCCTTTGTATCTTCCTGTTCCTCCCTTCCTCTTCCTCCTCCTTTATCGTGTTGAAATGCTTGACAAGGTTCATGAGGAAGACATTACCAAATTTGTCTAACTTTCCTCCTCCTCCTCCTCCACCTTCTCGTTTTCGTTCTCTTCCTCCTCTTCCTTTTCCTCCTTCTACTTCTCGTTTCCTTTTTTTCTCCTATATGTCAGTCAGTCAGCCAGACAATTAATAAGTCAGTCAGTCAGTTAGTCAATCAGTCAATTAATAAGACAATTAGTCAGTCAGTCAGTCAGTCAGTTAGTCAGTTATTAGTTAGTCAGTTAGTCTGTCAGTCAATCAATCAATCAGTCAGTAAGTCACGAAGGAAGGAAGGATGGGAGGAAGGAAGCAAGGAAAGAAAGAATGAATGAATGAATGAAGGAAGGAAAGAAGGAAGGAAGAATAGTAGGAAGGGATGAAGGAAGGCAACAGGTGTGTGCACGAATTAGTGGAACACCTTTACCACACAGGTGTACTTTGCCAGATGAAGCATAATTGATTAGTGTTGTTGAAGCTCATATTGACGGTTTGGTGGTAGAGTTGTCTGTTTAGTGTGTGCGTCTCTCTCTCTCTCTCTCTCTCTCTCTCTCTCTCTCTCTCTCTCTCTCTCTCTCTCTCTCTCTCTCTCTCTCTCTCTCTCTCTCTCTCTCTCTCTCTCTTCCCAGTCATTAGAAAGTTAACTAAAACACGACTTTATCCATGAAGGTTTTGCAAAAATGATCCTTCTTCTCGTCTTAATACAGATATCTACCTTACCATTACCCTAAAGTTTTATATTCACTCAACAACCTTTGGGGGGATAAGTATAGCAAAATGTTTCCAAATTTGATAACAGATGGCGTTATGGCGCGGCTTCAGGGTTCGACTCCTTCCCCGCGTAGCTTCGAAGCGTGGTGTTGGACTTGGTCGGGAGGTGAGGAGGGTGGAGGATGACGGCAAGACTTCACTCCTCCGTCCATCAGAGAAGACGACACATTCTTCCTCAGGTAAGCTGGGTATTGTGTTACAAGTGTTGTGTGTTAACTTGGCAGGAGTGACGATGTGTTGTAACTAGAGTGTGTATCCGCGATCTCCTAGTGACGTTGGTGTGGTTACATAGTTGATACAATGTTCTATTAGTATTAGTTTGTGTTTAGGCATTCTTACCTACCATACCACCTCCTTTCTTCTTATTTGCATACCTCCTTGTTTTCTTTCATAATAATAACTCTTTGCTTTGGTTACTAGATCGCATATTTAAGATTAGATAACGAGCAATGATTAGTATTACGTTAATGTACTGGCTGACTAATTACTGGTGTTACTTGGCCTAAAATAGCTTAATGTCTATGATTAATCTTTGTTACTACGTCTTGAACATTTATATTGCCTTCCTCCATATAAATAGGTGTATTAGCCACTCGCCCTTCTCCACCACGCTCAATTATGTGTACTTCCCTTTGCCTCCCTTCCACCCCACCCGCATCCACAACTATAAATGCGTGTATGTCTACTCTATATCAACGTGTATATTCCCCCCAACCCCTAATATCATAGCGTGTATAGTTCCTCCACCATAATCACCCCCTTAAATATCACTGTCTCGTCAGCCAATCAACGCTCAGTGAGTCAGGGTAGTTCACTAGTTCCGTGGTTAGTGGAGGCTCTTATGTGGTTACCTCGTTGACTGACTTGTTACTACTTTATATTATATACTACTTTATATTTAATGCCACCGTGTTCATGAAGTCATATCGGATACAATTGGAGGAGTGTCGAGTTATAAGGTACAGGAAGGTGATGAGAACAGTAGCTTGTGGTCATGTGGAATGGCAATCTGGCAGGTGACAAACGGATTATGGAGAAGTTTAGGATATATATAGATAAATAGTTGTGTTGGGAGTACAAGCTTGATGGCTGCTGGTGATTAGGTGGTAGTTCAGGTGGATGTGTATAGGTATTTACTGTTACGTGGTGGTTTGTAGGGCGGAAGTGGGTGGTAATTTTAACTTTTGCATTTGAATACCCTAGAAATATTTGTTAGGGAATTAGTCACGCGTGGGTTTAACTTTTTGCGGTGAAGTCTCATTATGTATTAGATTTATGATATTGATGAGCTTGTTCGGTGGTGTCAACGAGTCGGTTTTAAACATGTGTGGTTGTGAGTGTTTATTTATTGAAAGTTCAGTGTATATAGTTGGCGTTTAGGTTGTATGAAGGTTTGATTCTATTTTTTATTGGATTTCACATAACTTTACTGTACTATCGTTTATTTTTCTTTTCTTTTATTCTTTATGGCGGCGCAGGAGTCGTTGTCTTGAGGGACGAGGGTAGAAATGCGTGAGGGCGGCGGCGGTCAGGGCGTGATGCGTCTCCTGCAGGTACTGACAGCGGCGGTGATGGTGTCGGTGGTCACTTCTAGACAGGAATTAAAGTTTGAGGCTCTCTTGGACAACCTGGAAACTATGCAGGACGGCTATCTGGATAAACTACTAGAGCAGAACGACTTGAATGAACCGAAACTCAACTTTGACCTGTCCCTCTTCAAAGTACCTGGGATGAAGGTGAGGGATGCCTTGGGAGTAGATATATGGGTGTGAGTGTTGGGACGGGTGAATGGAAGATGAAATTACACCCTTTATATATTCACGGTATAATAAATGTCGCCTCCCTGGAAATAACTATATCGCTAATCCATGAAAACAAAATTTATACCCTGTACATGTAGTCTAAAAGTGTCTGTAGGTGCCTAAATCCCTCTAAACACATTCACAACAGACTCTTGCACAATTTATTTTCTAACCTCATGTTTTCGTTCTCGGGTTGGCCAGATGAGGTCCGTCAATGATTTCCTGTACGCTGCTGAGTATATACTAGACGACAATCAAGTGAAGATAACCAAAGACTTCACGGAGCAGACGCGACGATATTACAAAGGTGAGGTGAAGGTGTACAGGGGAGGGTGTGAAGCTGACAAGGTGGAGGGAAGGTGTTCACACTTAAGGGAGTAATAAGAGTGAAGGGTGAATGGAGAGTGTAATGAATATAATAAAGCTGCAGTGAGGGTGATCAATACGGATGAGAGGAATGGAAGGGTGTTGATAGGGTGGTGGTGGTGGTGAGGTGACAAATGAAACTATGCAGCGGGTGATGGATGAACCTGCAAGAGGGTAGTGGGAGGGAGGACTTCTATAAATCAGGTGACAGGAGGTAATACGTCACACAGAGGAGCATAATAGGCCTGGGAGAGGGATGAGGCAGCTTTGGGCACTGTTATTGTTTCCATCTTGGTGGGGATCGACTCTACTCGGGCCGCGTTTTTCTTAATCTTGAGGCGCTTGAAAAATGGAGTCTTGGTTCTAAATGATTTCAGATGTTTTGTTCTTGTAAGGTGTGAGGTGAATGTAATGGATAAATTTTAACTGTAATAGATGACAATGGGAAGACTGGTTGGAATTTAAGGATGGAACGAGTGGAGGAGCTGTCTGGAGGGTCGGAGCAGTGAGGGAGGGGCTAGTTAAGGAGTAGGTTGAGGAATTTTTACCCGGGAAGGAGGGAGAGTAAAGATGCATGGAAGGTAGAAAGGTAGCGTAGGGGAAAATAAATGGATAAAGGGCAATGGTGACTGTGTGATAAACAAGTGTGAAGTGTGAGGGGGAGGGAGGGTTCCTTGTGTATGTGAAGGGGGTGGAAGAGGGGGCAGGACTGTCTCTGAATTGGTGCCAAAGTCAGATTAGTTTAGCGAAGTAATGCAATATCGTGGTTCAGGCCGAGGTGAGTGAAGCAGAGGGAGTAGAACAATGGTTGGGGAGGTGGTGGTGGTGGTGTACAAAGGGTGGAGAGGATAGTGGGTTCAGAATGCGTGCTTTGGTGGAGTAGATAGTGTTGGGTGGGAGTAGAGGGTATTTAAAAAGGATGGAATGCTATAGGAGAGTTGGGTACTGGGGTAAGGACATGTACTTGAGTGGAGTGACTGAAGGTGTGGAGTGGTGGTGGTGGTGGTAGTGAATGAAAACTAATTGTGGTGGTGGAGTAGAGGATTAGTTAGTAAGACGGGTGTGGTTAAGAGTTTATAGAGAGTTCTGGTGTATAGTCTACGTGAGGCGGAACATTAACGTGATAATAATTGCATGGAGATTTATTTGGTGTCCCAGCGTTCTTGTGCCCAACGTAAGAATGTAGAAAGTTTCAGTCATTTTCTCCAGTATTCATAGTTTTAAATCTAATAATCGTGTACATTGTTTTAGTTTTAGCAGCTCGTCCGCGTGTGTTAATGTGAACGTGTAAGTAATAAGTATCCGTGATTACTAAGACTTGGCGGTAACTACCTTTTAAAAGTTTCCTCCTTGATAGTTTCGTTGAGTAATAATTAGTCTTTAAGTCTTCATCGCTGCTACTTTGTTGTATTAAGTATCGATACAAGGGTACCAAACTAAAGATGAAATTAAAGTAGTTAAGAGAAAAGTTAGTATTATCAGCAATTAATTAGCGAAGAGTGAAGAGGTGAGTGATTATTTAAAAAGTGAATCTCGGAACTATCAATAATCTCCTAATTGATGATAATTTACTATAGTTTAAGAGTTCATGGAAAAAAAAACTAAAGTACTACCAATCCGAACTTGCTGTAGTGTATTGTAGGAAGTTGTGATATTTTAATCCTGGTGGCCGGTCTTAAATAATTTTTTGTGGCGAGTAAGGAAATTTTCTTTTGATAATTTAGAAGCGTTTATAAATGGAAAGAAAGGCTATTTACTATTAATATATGCCTGCTATTTAGCCGTCAAATGATTAGTGAGTTGTGTAGATGTATTTTTCCTTTCAAGTGTTGAGTGTTGCAGACTTGGTACTTTTGTGTAAGTGTCTTGTTAATGGCAGCTGTGCAAGTAAGTGTTAAGTAGTGTTGCATGCGTGATAGCGGTGTGTTAAGTACTTATTCTTTTCAGATGTTCAGAACGTGAGGTCAGTGATGGTGACCGGCGCTCCCTTGGTGACATTGACCTTGGCTGACTCTGCGCCTTCCTCGGACTGGATGCTGCAAGTGACTGGCCTCCACCTCCACACCCACCTCGCCTCCACCTACCTCCTCCTCGGCACACACAGGTGAGAGGCAGCCACACCCTCCCATGATTGGTTGTGAGCCTCGTGTGCCAACCAATCTACTGTCTTGGCTTCTGGTCTATATTTAGGTATTCTATTAGTGGCTTCTGTAGTGTGACTCGTGTCTAGGAAGGTGATGGAGTACTGTAGAAATAATGTGTTGAGGGTGACTTTCACGTTAACTATGATTGTGATTTTAAGGATTTATCGTAATAGTGGTTGATTTTGTAAGGATCATATTTTATTAACCATTTCTTAACATAGGAAGCTTGTATAAGGGTCTCCAATGAGGCTTTAGATAGGGTAAGAGTGGGCCACAATACCTTTAGGAAGTTAATTTGGTGTTTCTTGTCAGTGTCTGTCCTTTATATATTTTTCTCCTTTCCCATTTCCCCCTCCCTCTTCCTTAACCCTAAAATCTATCCTTCCTCACCTATTCATCTGTTTATCATATCGCCTTCACTGTTCCTCCTTGACCCACGCCCGTGTTACCGCCCACAGGAGCAGGGAGCAGCGTCTGGTGGTGTGGTCAGAGCATAGTCACACCCTCAAGACCCTCGCAAGGTTTCAACTCACTGACGTCAGCATCGATAAGGTGGACAGGATAGCGGTGAGTGGTGGGTGGGTGTGGTTGGTGTGGTTGGAGGAGTAGAAAGGTGGGTGGAAGGAGAGGAGAGTTGCGTCAGTATTATTTAACTTCTCCCGCTTCCTCTCCCACTTTCTCTTTCTTTTCCTCTCCTATTCTTTGTTAAATATGAAGTTGCTACTCCAGGTGATTTATTGAATTTGTTGTGTTTAGATTTTTAAAGTTTGAAGGAATTTAAATTTGCTCCATCCAGGTATGATATTTATGGAATTTATACTGAATAAGAGTTTCATATTGGTGCAGCTGTGAGTATATTGGTTGTAGAACAGACTTTTACTTATTCATTGTAGGCATTACATTGGTGGTGTATCTTATTTACTATATATAATGGATTAAAGTATTTATTCAATATCCCCTAATTTGATAATGTGCGTACTTAGTTTTTTGTTTAATATAGTTACTAAGGCCGCTTCCTGATGACCTTTTGTTCCCGCCAGACTCACGTGCACTACGGTTACCTGTACATGGCCCTCGGGTCTTCACACTCCCGCCTGGTGAGCATTGTGTGCATCACGCTAGTCCCCGGCCAAGTCATGATGCCTCAGGTGATCACGCAGCGTGGCGTGGTGGGCGCACTACACATGATGGAGGCGGGCGGCAATCTGTTCCTGGTGGTGGGCCAGTCTTCCTACACTACTACTTACGACAGCCAGGGGCGATCTGAGTGAGTGGGGGGTGATGGTGGAGGGAGGGGGGGGTGAATTTGGTGAAAAGTAGAGGGTTGAGGAGGGTATGGTGGGGGTGAGGGATGGTAAGAGTGCTGGTGAAATCTAGTGTGAGGTGGTAGGTTGTGGGGCTACAAGGGAGTGTGTGGGTGGACAGGAGGCAGGGCAGGTGTCACGTGTGGTTGACTACTGCTAGGGGATGTGGTGGGGGATGTGGGTGAGGTTTGGTAGTCTTAATGTGGGTGAAAATAGACTGCTAAGCATTGAGCCCATCATGCCTTTGGGTGTTGATTATATATGGTGGTAAGGAGCGGCCTTCTCCCTTCTTCCTCTAGGCTGCACCTGCTGGTGGGAGACTTTTTCGACCCGCTGGAGGACCTCTACTTCGATACCCCCGGCGTGAAGGACATAACCAGCTTCACTTCGCAGGGCAAACACTACATAGTCTTCGGAATGGAGAACCAGGTGAGTGTCCAACAGCACCAGAGTCAAGATTGTGGCTCTGTTAACGTCTTCATTGGGTTAAACTGAAGTCTTCATCCCTTTGTTGGAAGTACGCGTGACAAAGTACCTTCACTTCCTCTCCTTCATTACTATCTTGACTTGATACGGAGACTATTCTAATGTAGAGCATAATACAACTACATCAACACCAATATATTACTAAGACTTTCCTTCCCCACGCTCTTAACGCCTGCAGAAAGGATCCAAAGTCTACACCCTACAGACCGGAGTCCAGACCTTCGGCTCTCACACTGACGGCCAAGGGGTGACCGTTACATTCTTGCACCAATTCTCTGAGCGTCACGTGCAGAGTGTGGCCCATTTCCGTGACCAGGCGGACCTCAAGCACTTCATTGTGGTGCATAGCAGAGTCTCGTCCTCTTCTGTCTACTGGTGGAATGGTGAGTATCGTGACACTTCCATCAAGTGTGGCGTGATTGATGGGGTTTTTATGCTTTGTTTTATGGTTTATTAATAGTTTATGACGTCTGATCTATATACAACGACATATCACACGAGGCTCTCTTATTTCACTCCCACCCTGGTTTTGAGATCCTTGATTTACTAGTTAGGGCGAGTTTCTTTTACTACAATTACTACATAAAAATATATCTGCGTAGCAATGCAATATAAGCGATGTTTGACTTCATTCACCTTATCGCTGGTTGTCTTGATTCACTAAGCGTTTTATTACTTAATTCACATCCACCCTCCTCGCGTAATTTCTGACTTCCACTTTCATTACACTTGCATGCTATATCCATTCCACATAATTCCTCTCGCACCCACATGCATGCGAGGGTCTTTCATCGTGCCTGAAGCGCTAAGTGAAGGAGTGTTGGAGAGTTGTGCGTGTGATAATGGTGCAGTGTGATGTATGACTCGGCGGGACCAGGACGAAGGGAAGAGTTATATCGAGTGTGTTCTGACGACGCAGCGGGTTTAAGTTTGGTGTGAGGTGGGTGGGTGCATGAGAGGCAGTTTTGAGGCGCGAGAAGCAGTTTTGGAAGTGGCAAGTTTTGATTTAGTATTGTAAGTTTGATTCTGTTTTTAAATTTATGGGTTTGAACTTTAATGGTTGTTTGTGTGTATAGGGACTTTGTGGTGGTGTGAGGAATGGGGCGAAACGGCTTGAATGGAAGTTTATTTGAGATTGAACGAGGAAGATGTAGGCAGTTGTGAAGTCTAGTTTTTGTTTCTAGTAATTTTTCTTTTCTTTAGTAGGTCTGTTTTTTCTTTCTAGTTAGCTATTTTTTCTTTCTATCCAGCTATTTTTATTTGCTATTTTTTTTTATTCCAGTCGGCTATTTCTTTTCTTCCATCTAGCTATTTTCTTTAGGCAGTATTTATAGTCCAAGCAATTACATAGTTACGGAACGGTTATAAAGTTTGGTAATGATTGTATAATGAGACTAAGAACTCTATCTCCTTGGCTAACGGGGTGACTGAATGAGGGTTAATTTCCTCCGTAGCGGTAATTTCCTGTTTTGAGTTTTCCCCTTTCATATTAAACTCCCTGGTGGTGGCACGTTGTCTTTAAGAGTTAGTAGTGGTGTCTGCTTGTATTGGCAGTCCTGTTCCTTCTTCCTCTTGATATTTTGCGCACTTGTTCTCCTGTTCAGTTTGTTATTCATCCTTGCATTTTGAGCTCTCCCTCTCTGCTTCCTCTTAGCATATTGCGCTCTTCATCTTGCCGGTTTGCTGTTTCCTCTTCACTTTTTTCCATCTCTTCCTCCTTTTCCGATAACCACTCGTCGAAGGTGTTTACAGTTTTCACTTTTTTTTTTCTTCAAACAAATGTTCTTCCGCTGATAATGTTCCTCCTGCTTCCATATTTTTCCTCCTGCTCCCATATTTTTCTCTAGCAGTTTTTGATCATGAGTAACCTAACTACCAAGCGGTGTTAACTAGATGCCTTGAATATTCCCTTCTGAACTATAGATTTTTTTCCCCCCATATCTACATAAATATGTCTACTCTCCCACAGTTTTACAAATTTCCGCATCTAGAATTATAATCCCACATTCACTGTCAGATAATGTCTAGTTTCCCTTTAATAATGTCAACATAACTTGCCTGTTTCCCTCCAGCAATGCCAGGAACCTTTGATTATTTCCATCACATTAAATATCCACCTTTCCCCATTGAGTTTCCCTTCCCTGACCGTGCACACTTCGCCTCAGATCACCGGCTCATCAAGTGGCAGACGCTGGAGGCCCACGGTGCCCCGGGTGTCGGCTCCATCGCCCTGCTGCCGCTGCCTAACTTTGAACACCTGATCTTCACCTCGGCCGGGGTGAGTCTCAACGCCCTTAACGAGTTTTCCTCAACCTCCTCACTAAAGTTTTCTCTTCCTTCCCTCCCTAATATATTTTTCTTATTTCTTTGTTATCTCCTAGTTATCCTTCTCACTTTTCCTTGATTTTCAGTTTTCTTTGGTTTCTGAAATAATTTTGTCTATCCTACCCATGTTTCGTAAGATTTTACTTTATCTTCCATTCCATTTTCCTTTAATTTCTGTTCTCCACACTTACCCGTTTCTCTTTCCTCTTGGTTTAGTCCTGCTCTTCCCAAACTGTACTGCCTGATGCTCACCATGTCTTCATACTTTTTGTTTTCTTTTATTTTAACTTCGTGGATCATACCAGCCAACAACATTAAAGTTTCCTTCCTTGACACTCGGTTTATCTTCCTCAACAAACCTCACATAAAATATCTTAATTTGATCGTAAATATATTTTTCGAAGTTTTCTTAGGCTTTTGGGAATTCGCATTTGGTGTTTTTCCTTCATAAATTGGATTTGCTCTTGAGGTATCGATTATAGTTTATGCTGCTTGAGGCGAGACGTTGTGGGTTACACCTGTGTTGGCGTGTTTTATGACTTGTGGTGATGGCGAGGCGTTCCAGGAAGGGGCTTTGTATTCTCACCGTGAAGAAGAATGCGAGTGGGGAATGATATTGTTATGATCTTAATGTTGAGGGATCGGTGCGGGGTGTGTGGAGTGACTTGTAACAGCAGCGGGATTCCTTTAAGGCGACGTGCAGGGGTGCCGAGCCACGTCTTGTCACTTCACTTGATGCAGACCTTGCTATCAAGATTTAAATTTATACAAACTGACTTCTAAGGAGGAAAGTTTGGTATCCTTGGCCATGTTTACCTCAAGGTCCTCAAGGTTAATGATGTTGTCTGGGCCTTGAAGGGAACGCAAAGACAACCTAAGTGTTATTTTCTACCGGTTGTTTTTTATATAATTTGCTTTGATTTAATTTTTAACTCGACTGTTTGTATCCGAGCTAAAGTAATTGAAGTTGCTGTGATAGTTTTCCATCAAAGACCCAATTTTTATTTCCCTTAAACCACAACACTACTTGCTCTACTCACTTTGCAATATCTTCCACGCTGTATAAACCAAAGTAATCTATTCCACGTAACCCACTCCCTCTCCTTCCAGCCTAACATCACCATCTACACTGCCCAACCCACGGGCACACACCAACCCTCCTTCATCGTGCCCACCGCCTGCGACGCCGTCCGGGACATGAGCGCCACTATGCTGGGTACAGACTATCTACTGTTGTACGTGTGTGAAGGCCCCGTTAACAGGCTGGAGGCGAGGCTGGTACACGTGGAGGATCTGATGGAGGGTGAGTGGGTGGGTGGGTGGTGGGTGGGTGTGTTATGTGTGAACTTGTGGATACGTATGATTGTAAGGTTGAGGATGTGGTTGTGATTTCTATGGGAAGGTCGAGTCTGTAGGGAATTGAGGGAAGGTGACCTCAGAGCTTATTGGGTAGAACAAAATAATTGGTGATCAAAATATGAAATGATCCAGATGAAATGTTTTAATGTTTTGATGAAAGCTTAAACTGTTTGATGTAGTTAAAACTCATGGGTGTTGCCTTCATGGAAGAGGGGAAGGGATGGGGGGGGAGGAGGAGGAGGAGGAAGAGTTCTGTTAAAAAGTTTTATTTTGAGCCAGTTAATTAAGGTT
The DNA here is from genome assembly GCA_029783475.1 of Metacarcinus magister. Taxonomy (NCBI): domain Eukaryota; kingdom Metazoa; phylum Arthropoda; class Malacostraca; order Decapoda; family Cancridae; genus Metacarcinus; species Metacarcinus magister. The sequence continues at coordinate 1,340,582 of JAPQNM010000028.1, read as the reverse complement.
GTTGGTGTGTGAATGTGATGGTGCTGGGAATGGTTTGATCTGTGTACACCTGCGATGATATTGTTTGCTGCGCCAAATTAATGTTTACACGGTAATGTGAGTGTTTGTGGAAGTATATCCATAATTTAGACCCGGTGCAGGATTTTGTGGGGCATTACAGACTTCGGCTCTGGTTCACTCTTGCTCTAAAGGGGAAAAGAGGGAAGGGGTAGTAAGGCCCGACTTTGTTCTTAATTCCATACCTCTTGCGTGCTAATTCCTTGTCCTTCCGCAGGCACTATTGATCAACAGAGTCCGCTCACCGCCTGCCTGGATGACCTGCTTGTTGTGTTGTCCTCTAGGAAGGACACCGTGGCCATCCTGCAGCATGTGGTGGACTCTGATGCACTCATGACTGTTGACCACCCGCAGGTACGTTAAGCTTAAGGGTTACTGCTGCAGGTGAAGGAAAAGGGTCCCAGTAATTCAGTGTTCAATATCCCATGATGTTTAGCAATGTCATGGAGGAAAGTAAGCTATAACCAGACTCAAAGGTATGCGTTTAGCTATTAAAATCGGATCCACTCCTTTAACAGACTCTTAACAGCACTTCATCAAACCGTGTAGTGTTTTAATTCCCTGTAAACCGTACTTGATTACATATAAGATGGTAATGGCTAAAAAACGTACCCACCAACCTCCTGTTTCTCTTCCACCCTGTTTTCCCTTCCACCTGTGATGCAATGTCTCTCAGGTGTGGAGTGGAGCCATCACGGTGTCTGAGGTGACGGTGGAGCTGACCTCGTCCCTGCAACACACGGTGGTCATCCCGCCTGGAGGTGGAGGTAACAACGGAAGTATGAGCGAGTACGAAACTCTAATAACGAGGCTGCAGGTGAGGTGGTGGTGGTGGTGGTGGTGGTGGTGGTGGTGGTGGTGGTGGTGGTGAAAGGGGTTGTGTGAGGGGTGAAGGTGTGTGAGGGATGGTGAAAGGGGTTGTGAGGGGTGGTAGAAGGGTTTGTGTGATGGTGAGTGATCTAAATAATCTCCCATCGCCTTTATTACCTTATATTGTTCCGTTTTCTTTGTTCTCCCGTCCCATCAGGCATTCATAGCTTGGCAGGTCCTTAAATAGTTCCCATTGTTGGCGCCTTTCCGTCTTGAGTGAACGGTCCTTGAACGTTGTGTCCACTCCATTGAAAATCCTGAATCCTCTTTTATTAATTTTTTCTCTACGCTTCAGTGATTGTCTTCAGCTTTTTTTATTTTTTTTCTTCATAATTTCATTTAGCGTAAAGTGATTTCAAACGAACTAGAAATCTAGTTCTTTGTACGGAAATCTGAGTAACCAATATTTAACTTGAGTAATTTAAGATACTAAGTGTACTTAACGATGTAGGTTGCTTAAACTTCTACATTTAAATTGTTCCTGCATTTATACATATAATTAATACTTCTGCACGTGTATGATAATTAATAAGTTTGCCGGATTGAAGTAGATCGTAGGGAGTGACAAGAAGAGCTGATTGTCCAGGTGACTTGTACTGATGCCTTGTTCTTTGTGTTGCAGAGTGAGGTGAGTGGAATACAGGCCGCCCTTGGCTCCATCCTGTACTACACCGGCGCACAGACCATCACTAACCCGGTCTCGGTCGCTTCCCTCGTCGCCAAACATGCACACTTCGACGTGGTCTCCGTTAACAAGGTAACACGCTCTTGACATTGTTGTAGTGGCACATTTAAGGCTTGGTCATCGTATTTTACATGAATTTTACTTTTTTTTTTTGCATTATCCAGTTTTCTCGTTGGTGAATTTAATGTCGAATGAAATTAAGGATATGAAAAGAAGGAATAAGGTCTTTTTTATTATAGTTTTTCTTATGTTTGTACTTTGTCCTTGTTTTAGCTCCATGGTGTGTCCCTGAATAGCCTGGCCAATGAAGTTCTGCTGGACGGGCCTCACCAGACCATCACGGGACACTGGCAGCTGCAGCAACTCACGACCCAGCGAGTCACCACCCGCAGCCAACGCCGATACGCCACCATCAACGGCGTCTTAACCTCGGGTGGGTGGTGGTGGTGGTGGTGGTGGTAACGAGGCATGTGTATGTATAAGGTGACTGTGGAAAGAAGTATTAGTTAGTCAAAGGTGTGACGTGAGAAGGTAGTCATTTGGAAGTATGGTACCATCACCCTTAGTTTATTATTAGTGCTTAAATACTAAATGTGTAGCGTTTAGTATTTCGCAATGTTCATACAAATTCTAGGCTTCCATGAAGATATTAAAAAAATTAAAAAAAACTAAGGTACTCTGGCCTCAATCAGCGTATGGAAGGTGCCTCGACATGAACAGTTTGCGCGTAGTAATGTATAATATTCGCTTATGTAAACTTGCTATGAAAATTTATCCTATACAATGAAAACTATGGCAAAAACTGCAGTTAAATGTGTGGCAGCATTAGCATTGTGGGAGGCAGTGGAGTCTGTTAAGGGCTGGGAGAGAATCCTGGAAAAGTAGAGTGTATTGCGGGGCGCACGTTGAGGCGGAAGTCATTAAAAGTTTGGAAGGGATCCGGTACTTCGCTTTGAAAATGTAAATCGCAATAAACTTACTTTGGTTGGTTTATGAATAGCGCTTAGTGGCTCGGTTCACTACCAATCCCACTTGTTGCTGTGCTTGTTGTTAGTCAGTGTATGTAATGATGGTTTAGTTGTCTAGTTTTTACATTTAACTTTTGGTGAATCGTCATACGTGTAGCATTAATCGTTCGTCTACAGGCCTGGTAACTGACCGACTGCTTCCAAGTCTTAGTCAATGTCAACAATTCAAAGTTTTTCGGGTTCAATCCCATCCGCCTCTTTTCTTTCGTTCCCTTCCAGACTTTGTAGCAGCTGTCACTAAGCACACTAATAATTCCTTGACCCTTTCCCCCTCTCCTCCATGGCAGACTTTATGCGTCGCAGCACGGCAGACCAGGTAGTGACCGGGCGACACAACTACCACCGCATATCCGCAGGACGAATCTGCCACACCTACTGCGACCGGAACTTGCCAATCCTGGTGAACGGCATTGACACCTCCACCATGGTGACGCAGGGCTCTGATGTCACCTTCACCGCCAGGAAGACATTCAACAAGGTGGTGGTGCGGGAGACTCTGGACGCCATCACTATTAACGGGGTGAGTGTGGCGTTGTGCAGGGTGAGAGTACTTCAAAAACACTAATGGGTCGGAATGTTAAGAATTATGGCAGAGCTCTTCCAAATTTCTGATATAAATGGGTTAAGGGTGAATGATCTTTTTGTATATTACTTTCGTATAAATTTGAGTTGTAAAGCGTGTCTCCACCTCCTTAGTTATGTTCTTAATGAAGTCACAGTTCACCACAATTTCCTTCAGGTGTCCCTCGCCCAGGTGTTGAGTCGGGTTCTGTTTACGGACGTGGGCGGAATACAGGTGCTCGCAGGGCGCCACACCATCCAGCAGCTGGCTGTGGGCGGCAACCTTGTCGTGGGCTCGGTGAACGGTATCAACGTGGTGGACCTGGATAAGGCTGTGGTGAAGAAATACGGAGACTACAGGATTACAGGTGAGGGTTTGGATTTTGGTGGTGGTGGTGCTGGTGGTGGTGGTGGTGGAAAACTATTGAACTTTTGAAGTTTTGAGCTAGTTAATATTTTTTTTTAGTAACTGAAATTTGAACTTTAATGGATTACAACTGTTCAAAAAATAGTGTTTTATGATTTTTTGGAGTTTTAAACTGAATTACAGATGGCTAACTTAATTTAAACACTTAGTACGTGTCATTAAAAAAAAAAAACCTTTCCCACACTCTAGGTTCTGTGGCATACAAGAGGAACTTACTCGTGCGAGGATCCACGGGGGTGCCCAGTGTGAACGGCGTACCCTGGGGTGAGCTGGTGCCCCTCAACGAACCAATACACTTCACCGGATCCTACACCTTCGCCAAAGCCACCATCTTCGCCGCCTTGCGTTCCGACAACATCAACGGCGTGGACCTGAGTGAAGAGGCGGTGCTGCTTGACGTGGACCAGAACATACAAGGTGAGGGAAGGGCGAGGCGAGTCTACTGTCAATATTAAGATGGAACTCTTTGAAATCTAGTTGTGGAATAGAGTAACCATAAAAAAATAGTTGTAGAAATAAACATCGAAAATATTGCACAAAGAAAGTTAAGCTGGCACAAGTGATTTCTGTAATTATCTGCTATTGTCCTTATCCTTCCTCATCCCAGGTCGCATCAGGTTCCTGGAGTCTGTGCGGGTGACTGGCTCGGCGGGTGTGCGTTTGGGTGAGGGAGTAATGGTGAACGGTGTGGACCCCTCTGAGGTAGCTGCCGGCGGAAGTATGGGTGGAGGCGGAGGCGGAGCAACGATCATAGTGGATCAGGAGCTGAAAGCGTCGTCCTTGGTGGTGAGTTGTGGGTGGGTGGAGGGAGGGGCGGTGCGGGGCGTTGAATTACTCCATAGAATAACTTTGTAGATCATCGGTATCTTTTGACACTCTTAATTACACTTCACTCTTAAGCTTTTTGCTGATGTTGCAATGTATTTAGTGTTTCTGTAATCATATTTTCCTGGGTGTATATTCATTTTGTCTTCTCTGCTGCAGGTGACCGGTAACGTAGTGCTGTCTTTCCTCAACGACTTCAACTTGAGTGAGCTGGAGCGGTTGTTCTGGCGGAAGTCTGTCGCGCAGGATATCAACGTGAGAGTGCAGATGAAGAACGCGCACTTCAAGTAAGTGTGGGATCAGACTCCCATGTTTGTACACCTTCCACTAATGTTAAAAGTTTCAATGCAGACTCGGTGGTTTTGTGGGTAGTTTAATATATCTAGGTTGGATTAAAAGCTTCAGTTTGTATGTTGTGAATTGTGTTAAGTATGGTATTGACTTTTCTTTGTCAGGGGCGGAGTGGAAGGTAATACGTTGAACGGCTACGCCATCACGGACTACCTGAGACGCGACGCCCACCAGAGGATTACAGGACGGTACAGCTTCCAGGTAAGGATGGTGGGGTGGTATTTATCTTAATCTTGTGTTGGTGTACAATGGTGTAACGAGGTGGTGCAGTGATAGTTTATTTATTTATTTATTTTTTTTAGGTTTGGGAAAATTGACTTGCTTATTTGTTCCATTTAAATTCAAACCTTGTCCGTCTTAATATAAATCCTCTTAAACTAAACATTCTTTCACCTCCCACGTAGGGCCACGTGCAGGTGCGCGGTGACTTGGTGGTGGCACAGGGCAGGACTGTGTCTGGCGTGGACGTGTCGACGCTGCCCGACCGGTTGGTGACTCTGAACTCCCAACAGACCTTGGACGGGGAGGTGGTGAGTGTCTCAGCGAGAGGAAGGGTAGATGGCGGGGAGCCTTGGGGTGGAGAGGGGAAGGGAAGGCATCTTACAGCCAACGCTTCAGGGTGGAGGGGAAGGGTGGAGGGTGGAGGCAAGGCATAGTGCAGTGCAAGATTAGTGTCTAGTCTATAGTGAGTTTATAATGATATATAGTCTTTATTTTGTGTGGTGGAAGAGGATGGAAGGCTTAAGACAGCAGGTTGAATGAGGGAGAGGGTGTGGAGGGGGGGCAGGAGAACTATAGCAGAAAGTAAGCAATAGAAAAGAAGGCAAGAGGAACTGTCTCTTAGTGGACTGAAGGGGTGGACAGGAGAGTCTGCGATGGAAGGTGAAAAGTTGTCCGCCACTCGTACAGAACTTGTGAGAGAGAGAGAGAAGCTGGCTGTGGGCGAAGCTGATGAAAGTTTTCTTTAATATTAGTTTGTGGTGAAGGGCGGAGAGAGTGTCTGAGGTGAGACCAGGGATAGAGTATAATGGTTAGGACTGTGTGGCTTAGGTTAGGTTGGTGCTGATGGACAGATGGTGAAACTTGGTGACATTGCAAGTAGTTTTGTAGATTGTTATAACAGTTGAGTATAGTTTTGAGTGAGTGTTGGGTGACTCGCTTCAGATCTTCACTGGACGGGTGACTGTGGTGGGTGACGCGGATGTGCAGGGTGACTTCATTGGGGTGAACATTTTATCGCGTGCACTCAGACTGGACCAGACCATTCCACACACAGGTGAGCACTTGCAGGAACCCTCACGCTTGGCTGGTTCAATCAGGATCCCTTGCCATTATTATTCACTTTGGTTTGAATATTTTAGGTCTTCGTGGACGTCAAAGGTTTACATTATCAGAAACCATGCGTAAAATGACTAGAAATTCCTGTGACTCTTAATCTACGAAACACAGGTCGCTTGAAATTCGTGGGCAAGACGGTGATGGGCGCCCTGCAGGTCACTGGTTCCGACGTGACCTTGGCGACTCTGAATGGCCTGGACGTGGCGGCGGCGGCGGCTGACCTTGTGTTGGTGGACCAGGACGCCACCATCAGGGGAGGCGGGGGACTCAGACTCTCCGGGAACGTGAACAGTGAGTCGCCTTCAACTTGTGTTAATGATTCTCGGGATTAGCAAATTTACTACGGATTTGAATTTAATTGCAGCCCCACAAATTACTTATAGTTGTGAAGTTGTTTATAGTTTTAGATAGTTTTAATTCCTAGCCTTCTTAATCTGTGGTCTTTGATATAAAGTTTTTCCTATTAACTATAGCAATGATTTCGACTTGACCAATACAATCACGCTCTTCTCCTTCCAGTCCATGACCTCCGCGTGTCCGGCCTCGTTGACGGCGTGGACTTTGCCAACATGGTGTCTCGCGCCCTTCGCACCAACTCCCGCACCCCGCAAGTAGTGTCTGCGGCGCTCATAGTGGAGAAGAACGTGCACTTCGACTACGCACCAACCCTAGCACGGGTCAACGGCGAGGACTGGGTCACGCACCTCGGCAATGTAGGTTGACAGGGGTGACGGGATTGTTGGGGTGATGGTGTTTAGGTGGTGTGGAGTGTTTTCTCTGGGAATGTATGGTGTATATATAATGTGTGTGTGGTGTGGGTACAGGAAAATGCGAAGGGAGGTGTTAAGTGCAGGTGTTGTGATAAGGAGTAATGACTTCTTAAAAAAATGAACTTCCGTACCTGTAATCCCTTAATGACTTTCCCAGGTGTACTTTACTAATTAATCTCTTCCTCACAGGTGGTACAGATGGGCCAGCAGGATCGCATACAGGGCAGGAAGCTGTTTGCGGGCGGCCTGAGTGTGACTGGTAACTTGCAGGCCAAACGCATCAATGGAGTGTATCTTCGCGCCTTAGCTGCACGCATCCTTCGAAAATCTTTGAAGCAGGTGATCAGCGCCCGGTACACCTTTACCAGCGATGTGACGGCAGGTGAGTGACGGGGAAGGGAGGAGAGTTGGTAATCGGGATAGAGCAGCATGGAAAGGGAAGTAGGAATTCATGGATAAGTATCTATATAAATGGAGGAAGACTGTAAGGGAGAAAGGAAGAAAGAGAAAAGGAAGGGAGAAAGTAAAGGAGAAAACTCTGAAAGGTGAAGCAGGAACTTTAAAAAAAAAAAGTGTTTCAGGAAATGGTTCAAGTTATTAGTCTTGAGTCTGCAGTCGAGGGATTATAATTGAAGAGGAGGAAGTGATAACGAGGAAGGAAATAGCATGGAGGGAGGTGTGGCTGGAGGAACGAGTTGGAAATTAAGAGTAAGAAAGTGGTATTGACTTAAATGAATAATGGAAAGGGGAGGAAGGGAAGCGGGTTTAAGGAAGACGGAAGGGTGAAGGAAAGCATTTAGAGATTGAAGGAAGTGGAAGAAATGGACAGAATCAATTGTAGGAAGGAGATCGATGAAACTGGTAGGGAAGAAGGAATTGAAGGAAAGGGAAGGAAGGTGAAGGCTACTCCTACACTGCAGTATTAAGTGGTCTTGGCCAAGGGTCTTTGCAACGTATTGAAGTTGGTTGATGGAATCCTATTAGAATCCTATTAACCTGGAGGCAGGATCTTTATTGCTTGGGAAGGAAATGCAAGCGGTAGTCTGTAAATTTGTGTATTTGAACCAACCATTTTTTAATTTCCATTCCACTTCCATCCTGAGAATATTTTAATAATTTTTCGATTTTTGAGTATAGTAGTTATTGTATTAGTCATCCACACCTGAAAAACACACCTGAACTATACTATCCCACACCTGTCTAGCACACTTTAACCCCTTCCCTTACACACCTGCGTTATACCTGCCATACTGACTCTTCCTTAACCCTCCCTCCCTCCCTTACACCTACCTATCCCCATCCGTCTTTACCTCCCATCCTTCTATGCTTTCCCCTCACCCGCCACTCCCCCACAGAGGAGTTCTCGGCGCCTGTGATCGACGGTGTGAACATGGACGAGGTGGTGCTGGTGGACCAAGGTGGGGAGGTGGGCGGTACGGTCACCTTTACTGAAGATATATCCTTGTTGGCGGGGCTCACGGCGGACACAAACATCCTGGACTCTTGTGACTTTGGCCGGGTAGGTGGTGGTGGTGGTGGTCAGAATCTATTTCTTTTATATTCTTTTTATTCACTAGTTCCATGTTACTCATTATTTTATTTACATCGTTCGTCCATGACCTTGAGATTATCAGTTTATTGCTTACTAGTTCAATAATTTCGTTTTAGTTTGGGACTCAAAACTTAAATTCGGATGATCTTGTCTATTTGTAAACTTTGCCTCGCGTCCAGACTCGCCCCACGTTACCTCCAGCTGTTAGGGTCCCACACAAACTTGACCTTCCCTTTCCCCTTTCCCTTCCACCCTGCAGCTTAAGATGGACCCGATTCTTGGTGGGGGAGGAGAGGACTTGGTAGAGATGCCGATGGTGGAGATAGATACGCTGGTGGTGGAGAGGAAAGCTTACCTCGCCTACTCAGCCTCTATAGTATCTCACAACATGGATCTCTTGCATTTCCTCAATTCGTTGGTCCTTAAATCCACGGACCAGATAATTACAGGTAAAGGATGAGTGATTACCTGTAGGATAAGTTCGGATGCCTTGTTAGTTGGTTTGGTTTGGGTATTTATTTTATATCTGTACTTCTTACTAGAACATAAGAAATGAGGAGACTGCAAGAGGCCAGTTAATGACCTACACGAGGCAGCTCCTTGCCCCCCACCCTTGGAATAATCCAATATTTAGCCATCCCACCTGTCATCCCTATCCATACTCTGATCCAACCGTCTTTTAAAGCTATCTATTGACTCGGCACTTACTACGTGTCTACCCAGCCTATTCCAATTGTTCACCACTCTGTTAGTGAACCAATATCTACCTATGTCTGTCCTGAATCTAAGTTTTTCTAGCTTGTACCCATTTCCACGTGTCCTATCCTGACTACTAAATTCTAAAACCTGATCAATGTTACCCTTAATTCCTTTTACCCATTTGAAAACCTCAATCAAATCCCCTCTTGCCCTCCTTCTCTCTAGGGAGTGGAGATTAAGACTTTTTAACCCATCTTTGTAGGGTAAATTTCTCGGCCCCTGAATCATCTTGGTCATTCTTCTCTGGACTGCCTCCAAGGAGCCTATATCTCCTATAATAAGGGGACCAAAACTGAGCTGCATAATCTAAGTGGGGTCTTACTAGCGCTAAATACAACCTCAGAATGACCTCAGAACTCCTATTTGTCACACACCTATTTGGCTTAATTTATCAACCTCTTGTCCCCTAAAGATCTGTACTGGCTCCAGTTCCCTACCCGACTCTTCCTGAGAAAATACGGACAAGAAGTATTTATTTAATTCCTTACTAATTTCCTCACCATTTTCTATCAACCTGCCATCCATTCCTTTAAGAGGTCCTATTCTTTCCTTTGTTTTAGCCTTGTACAGCTGATAGAATCCCTTTGGATCCTTCTGGGCATCTCTAGCTATCCTAACCTCATAATTCCTCTTTGCAGTCCTAATATCCTTTAACTTTCCTAGCTAGGTCATTATACTGCCCTACTACCTGTACTTCTCTCCTTTTAATTCTCCTATAGAGTCCCCTTTTTAATCCAAGTTCCCTTCTAATGCTGCTATTCATCCATTTTGGATCATTTCTATTTGACCTAATCCTCCTCTTAGGTATATACTGTTCCTGCCCTGTATGAATTTCCCTAACTATGCTATTATAATGTAATTCTACCTCAATGTTTTGATCCTTCTCTCTGCCTACTCTTATTCCCTCCCAATCTATACTCTGGAGGTGGTGTCTGAGGCCCTGGTAATTGGCTTTTCTAAAATCTGGTACTAAAGCAGTGTTTTGTTCTATCTCCCTCTTTGCATTAATCTTGAATCTAATTTCGTGGTGGTCACTAACATCAAATCTAGCTCCTATCTCAACCCGACTGACCAAAGTTTCATTATTCGTGAAGACCAGATCTAAAATATTTCCCCGTCGCGTTGGTTCCCTTACAAGTTGTGTGAAAAAACCATCCTGGACGACATTTAAGAATTCCTCCGAGCACCCGTCTCCTGTCATACTATCCCAGTCTATTCTCCTATAATTAAAGTCTCCCATCCTATAATTAAATCTGTTATTAGATATGGTTTAGTCCTTGCAGTTTGATAGCTTAATCTTTGCATATTCTTAACATTTTCTACATAAAGCACCCTTGAATTACCAAGTTAATTCGTGGAACATTTAGTAATTATGAAGTCTTTCGTTTCAAATTTCCAGATAATTATTTCTTCCCACATTAGCTTCCAATACAACGACCCTTAACAACCTTCCATCTTTCTCCCGGGGCAGCTGACGTGGACTTCAAGAATGACGTGCGTGTGGGAGAAATGCGAGCAGCAGTGGTTGATGGGGTGGACATAGAGGCGCTGTTCCGGCAGGCGGTGCTTCGTGGGGATGACATGGTGAGCGGTGGGGCGAGTCAGGTCAATTTGGGTTAGGAAAGTGTAGATTATGTTAGGTGTGAACGAAGTCTGATACAGATTTTAATAGTTTCATTGTGTAAGTGTTCTTTATATTTTAAGTATTTTTCTTTATTTACATATAAGCATAAATATTTTTGTATATAATCGTTCAATGTACATTAGTTACAAGATTGCAATTTGTGTGCTCATCTGTTCTTCATTCCAGGTGATTGAGTGCGACCTTCACCTGACTGAGGGCCTGCAGGTGGGGCGGCTGGAGGTGCAGGCAGGTGTGGGCGGCGTGGGCGGTGCTGGTGTGCTGCTGAATGGCGTGGACTTATCTGAGCTAGAGAGGCGTGCTGTGCGGCGTGACGGAGGGACGTACGTGTTGCAGGGCCGTAAGGTGTTCACGGCAGGGCTCTCCACCTACTCACTCAGGACAGGTGAGCCGCCTTACACCGCCACCTCGAGTTTGACGGTGTACAACGAAGGAAAGCTGGTATTTATTTTTATTTTCATTTGTCTGGCTGGAAGGGTTGACTAGTTGTTCCAGCAGAGTTCATTAAGTTCTCATTATCCACGTATCATTGTCTGTGTCAACACTTGTCACGCTTATTATTCACGCTTATTCACGCTTATTGTCAGTTCTAATTGTCTCTTACACAATGCAACTCGGGGATTAATCTTGTACGTGCCTTGCAGCAAGTATTGCCGGCGTGGCAGTGCGGGACATGGTGACGGTGGGCGCCGCCTCCAGCAGGCTGCCTCAACACCTGTTGTTCAGGGGCCCCGTGACTGTGCTGGGTGACCTTTGGGTGAGTCTGCCGCCTGGTACCTGGAGGGGGGGGGAGGGGCTACAGTAGGGTGGTTTTAGTGTCCACGGAAGTATGGGGTCAAAATTTTGTACCCAAAAAAACTAGATTACCTGAAAGTTAAAGCTTGAGGGTCGCTTAGATTTTTACTTTAAATACTGATCACTTTTGTATGGATGTAGAGCGGTAATGGTTAATAAATAAAGTACCAGTTAGCAAAAAATAGTTCCATATTAGTCATATTTGGGTTATTTTAATGTTTACGAAGCACTTTCATTAAGTATAATTATGTATCAGGTGTCCGGGTATGTGGACGGTGTACACTTGGGTCGCTTCTTCGGTGATAGGGTGAGGCTGGACGTTCACCAAACGCTCGCTGCAACCTACCACTTCGAGGCACTCCGGATAGAAGGTGAGCAGTGATGGTGGCGGCTTACTGCTGTTGGTGTACAGTTTGCTCACCTTTATAAAACATAACTCAGTGTGGTGTAATTATAGCTGTTTGTAGAACCGGAGCATGAATTTTTCTAGTTGCAGTTTCAGTAATAGAAGCATCAAACATTTTTCCACTGCAATTTCTGAGATTAAACTACAAAAACGGTAACTTCACTACTTTAATTATGAATGAACTATTAAATGATTTCATCCTATGCTATTTTTTCCATTCACATTAGATCCTTATTAAGAGTTTTAATAATCAGTGAGTAGAACGCTTAATAAACTCTTCAATGCAAGGTTAGTATCCTGGCTGAGTATGTTGTCCTTCGCGCAGGTGACTTAACTACCTCCAGCATCAACAACGTAACCATCGCTGACCTTGTGCTGCGTAACGGGATGAAGAGGCAGGTGATTACCGGCACCAAGTTTTTCTCCGGAGGCCTGCAGGTGGACGGTGCCATCCAGGTAGCTTCCCTCAACTATGTGGATGTAACTCGGCTGAACAAGACTATCGTGAGGGTGGACCAAGGCAGTGCTGTCATCCATGCAGACACGGTAATGTTATGTTGGTTGTACGATGTTTTAGTTTGTTTAAAGATTTGTAATGCTTTGTTTTGTTGCAGTAATTGTTCTAATATCTTTGCCTATTATAACTAGTCAACCTATTACTCTGGGTCACACTATATAAAGTTCCTACCGCTAAACTAACTAATAACTTTCCTATATAGTAAGTTCATGCTTAACAAATATCCTGAATTATTATATTCCTGGTGGCCATAATTTCACACCATAGAAATCCATGACCTTATTCCTTCGGTAATGCTTAAGTCTTAAAAGTATTTACCATTACTTTTACTTTCAACATTTTTTTTCTATCCCTTTCATTGACTTGACACTCTTCCTCAGAGGTTTGAGGGTGAGGTGCGGTGTCTGGCGGGGACTGAGGTGCGCAAGACTGTAAACGGATTCGACCTTTCCGAGTTAGCTCTGCGCGTGTCCCAGATCAAGCAGCGCCTCACTCAGGAGACTCGGCGTTTTGGCAACATTCTTGGCCAGTTCGGATCACTGAATGAGGACAACTACGTGAAGGCCAGGGGTGAGGGGTGAAGTGTGAGGTGCTGGGGGGTGAGGGGATAGAAAGGTGGGTTAAGGGATGCAGATAGAATATAAGGTTTGCTGGGTGAGACAGATTTTAAGGACTAATATAATCAAACCGTACGTTTTATAATCGTTAATGTGATTCCACCACAGTCGTTTGAATGAGTGTTGTGTTTACAGAGTTGTACGCGGAGATGGCTTCCTTGGAGAGAGTGTTCCTGCCTCAAGATACGAGTGCGTTTGGTGAGATGTGGGTCGGGTCCATTCCAGGCGTTGGGGAGAGACAGGTCCTCAAGATTACAAAGTGTCACGTGTTGCTGTGTGGTTGTGATATAAATTGTCACTACTTCAAGGTGAGTGGAGGTGGAGGGTGGAGGGAGGGCAAGGAAAGTAGGAAGTTAAGAGAACTGATGATTGGCTTCAGTGAGTAAATTAGTTTAACTGTGGAAGAACTGGTGGATGGGCAAAGGATGAATAGGAAGAAATCTGAGCTAGACTAGTGGAAGGAAAAAAAAAGTAAAAACGGTGTAAATGGGTGGAAGGACTGAAGTAAAGATTAAAGTCAAAGTAAAGACTGGACTGAGTGAGTAGTAGTGAAGGGAATGTGGATGGACGCTGAGGTGACTCCCTGTACGGGACACTTGGTTTAACTTTGTCAGAATCGCATCAATTTGTCGCCCTTTGATGAAATCACTTTGGTGTGCACGGGTCGCCTTGTGCTGGGTGGCCGCGCCTCCTGCACACCTAATGCTCGGCTGTGGTGGTCCTGCTGATAATGCAACAATTCAAAAGGATTGCTTCTATTTTAGTCTGTATTTGTTTTGTATTCTGGCATATTTCTGAAGTTTGTTTGTACAGATCGAGAACAACACCCGCTTGACGCCCATCCATCACCTGGAGAGCAGCGTGGCCGTCATGACACACGTGCTGCGGGGTGGTCGCTACCTCCTCATGCTGCACTCTCAGTAAGTCACTAAGTTTAAATTTTGCTAATAACGGATCTCCATGAATTACATAGTTAGAAAAAAAAGTTTTGCAGTGTAGTGGTTGAGCAATGCGTTTCAATTTTTTTCTTTATTTTGTGCACAGGTGTTTAAGTGGGCGTGACATGCAGGTGAAGGTGAGCCTCCACCACCAAGCCTCCTCCTCAGTGGTGCTCCAAGGCGTCGTCATTGACTCGGCAGTGTTTGTGGCTGACGGCGTGGACTACCTCGTCGCCGCCATCTACAGGAAGGACAACAAGAATGGTAACACTTCCTTCACCCTTGACGCCTCACTGTTTACATTACCGTGGTTGGGTTGGAGTTGAAAAGCGCAGGATATTCATGGTGTTGAAAGAGCTCGGTTAAGATTTAAGTTTGGGTTTCAGTAACTATTATTTTATTACTTGAGTTAAAGCCTTTCAACACTTTTTTTTTGCCATTCAAACTCCAAACAGGCTCCACTTAACCAATGTTGTTACACACGCATCACTACACTTCACCATTCTGCAACTGCTACACTTCACACAAAACTACACCTGCAGCATACTAGGTTTACGTGGCTAGCTTCCTCGGCAGTTTGTATAAGTGTGTTTGTGTGCAGTGTATGACTACGATGCGGATGGTGCTGTGGTGAGCGAGGTGGTGGTGGTGCGCGTGGACACCACCTCAAACAGCGTACAAGTTGCGTCTCGTTGGGTGACCAAGACACTCGTTGTGGATCTGGACATAACCAAAGTGAGTATATGAACCATTGGAGTCTTGCACGTGAAGTAAACCGCGTAACAACCGTTTAAATTTTTGGTGCATCTTTTCTATTTACTCTTTTTAAAACGCTGAAGTTAATAATTATCAGGAAGTGAGTGATACAAAATGGCTCTTTATTCCCCTCCTGACCAAGTATTTATAATGGAATAACACTGGAAGGAGAAGCATGCGGGTGTGTTGGGTTCGTGCAAATGTTTAGTGTGTGACGCTAGACTCTATTCCACTCCCAGGCTGGCGGGTCATGGTTCCTGCTCCTTGCTAATGGCTTCGGGGACACTTCAGTTGACCGTTACGTCACGCCCACTGACATCCTTCGCTGGGACTCCAACACTAGACGGGTAATCACCTTGTACCTTCAGCCTCACTCTGTTTTTAAGTCCCAGAAGTCTACCCTGGTGTCCTCTTCCCTACCTTGACTAACTCTTGACCGACTCTCTCTCTCTCTCTCTCTCTCTCTCTCTCTCTCTCTCTCGCCAGTTCACCCAGAAAGAGCAGCACATGGGCAGCTATGTGTCGAGCGGTTCCTTCGTGGAGGTGATGGGCGACACTTTCATGGTTTTGACGCAGCACAAGAATAAACCGCCGAAGAATACCAGATTTGCCGCCTCCTGTGCCTCCAAGGTCCTGGTGAGTGGTGGTGGGATGGAGGATTGAGACTGACGGGAGTATGATGTTGGAGGTTTAGGTGGTAGAGGAAATAATAGTGTGCTGTGGAGAGGAAAGTAGGTATTGTAGTAGTAGTAGTAGTAGTAGTAGTAGTAGTAGTAGTGGTGGTGGTGGTACATAGGATAGTTATGACAAATAGTGTTAGGTTAGGAATTGTCAAAGATGGACTTTTAAGGGAAGCAAATGTAAAGTGTAGCAAGATGTAGGAGGTTCGAGGAGGAACAAGGAGAGGGAGGTGGAGATGGTTAAGTCCTTAGTCAAATATAAACCACTCTGAAGTAGGAGCCAAAACACTTCGCATTATTTACCATTTAAGAACAGATGCGAAGAAAAAATGTATCTAGAAAAAACTTGTGGGTATTAATTTGTTATTACTCTACACGTTACTGAAAGCTTCCACGAGGAGTAAGTGGAAAGTAATGAAAGAATAACCTACATTTTACCCATCAATATGTTACTCCCTCATTGATCAAGAGGATGGGAGGCAGAAGGGAAGGGACGGAGTAAGAAATATTAAGAGTATGAAAAAAAAAAAGTCTCTTAGTGAGGCAAGGAGATAGGGAGCTTATTGGAAGGGACTTGCATATAAAAGATTTGAGGGGTTCCAGCAAAGTTTAATCCTCTTTAGTAGTAATATTTTCTAAGGCTTATGAACCTGTAATAACTTTCACCTTTCCTTTCTATCCTTTCCTTTCTCCTTTTCTTTCTCTCCTACTTAACTTGACTAACTTTCACCTATTCTCTCTCCCTCTCCCTCTTCCCCATTTACTTGTCTCTTGTCTACCCATCATCCTTTGATTTAGTTTCTTTCCTCTATCAATATTCTTACCTGTTCTTAATTTAATCCTATTTCTCCATTATCCTCCGTTGTTTCTCCTTCCTACATTTCGTATTATGTCTCCATTCTCCCTTCCTTTAAAATTGTCTTATTTACTCTCTTCCTTCCTCTATTAAACGACCTTACCTTACACTTTCTTCCCATCCTCCTCTAGGTCTTCCGCTACAACAAGGCAACGGGAGACTTCATAGAATTCCAGTCCATTGCTGCTTACGGTGTGGTGTCCCAAACGACTCTTCAAGTGGACCGTTCCCTCTACCTCATCCTGGCATCCCCCTCCGAACACTGCGTCTACGTGTGTCTCTACAAGCACTCTGAGGTGAGGTGGAGAGTTACTGAGGTTTTAAGGAGAGTTCTGCAAGCATTATGGGGAGAGTTTGGGAAATTTTTCTGATTTAGTTTGAAGAGTGTATTCGTGTTTGTTTAGGGATGGGAGGAGAGTTGGTGGTGGGAAGGGTTTTGGGAACCGTATTAGTATTTTTTGGTGCTGAAGGAATATTGATGTGGTTGGGATGCGGAGTGTGTCTGGTGCATGAATATATCTTAAGAATTGGAGTTTAATAGTGATGAAGGGATGGAGTGTGTGAGTGTGAGCATGTGTAAGTGTTAGAGGGTGTGAAATGGTAAGGTGTAGAGGGCGTGGCGTCGTGACTGCACTCGCTTCTCTTAGGAAGCTTTAGTGTGTTAAGTTGGGAGCTTCTCAAGAGTTTGTGGCGAAAAAAGTTACGCGAAGAAAAGAAAGTTATAAATACATGGCAAGGGAAGCAAATGTGTGGGCGTGAGGAAGGAAAACAATGTAGTAAAGAGGGGGAGAGAGCGAGGAAGAGGTATAGCAAGGGTCTGTTTTGAGGGAGACCGGGAAATATATACATTGCAATATTGAGGTAGGTAGCGGCTGGTTCAGATTTATACTTTATTTAATAGAAGCCAACCTTTCACCTCGGCAAGAGACTTAATACCCGTAATGGTCATTGTTTTGTTAAAGTGTGATTAAAATCTGGACTGCAATATTAATTTTCTTGAACGTCTTAAATGCTCCGAAGTTGATTAATAGGAATTTTATTTTCTAGTATTTAATGTTTTGTTTTCACTCCATATGTACTCGATAGGCTTGACATTTAGTATACAGCCTTGATTTTTATAACTAAACGTTCCTAAATGCATTAATTACTCCTATAACAACTTAATGTGACGACTAGTGAAGGTGTATTAAGTGTACTCTTGACGCCTTCCTTCCAGGGTTTCATAATCATGCATAAGGTGTTCCTGGTGGCGCCGCTGTCCGTTGTGGCGGTGACTGAGGGAGACGACATATACCTTCTCGTGTCCACTGTGACGGGCGTGGAGCGTTACAAGGTGTTCGTGAAGGGCGTGGACCCAGACACACTTTACCTCTACTAGTTGACGTGCCTTGTTTTGTATTGAAATGAAGTGTTGGCGCTACTGTTGATTTTTTTTGTACCCACGAGTGAACGGTTGGTGATGGACGTGTGTGTGGAAGGGTGTGGGAGGAATCTATGCGGTTACTTAACGTTCTACCTATACACCATCTCTTGCCTTCAACTATTTTTTTTTCTATTCTCTTAATCGCTAAAGATAGGACGCTATGCCACACTTTTCTGCCACCCTGCTCTATACTGCCTCGCTCAATACCGGCCGCAGCTAACGAACTGGCGGCCGAACATTGATTACCATTTCAAACTTTTTTAGGCGTGTATTCTGCCCTCGGGAATGTGTGATTGACAGGAAGCAGGCTCGTAGCAAGACTAATAATACAATGGGTGATAGCTGTCGTGGGAATCTATTTTCACTGATATTTGTTTTTTAATATTGTTGATTGAAACTTTATGCTCAATTTTATGGTAGTTTTGAGATTCGTGGATTGCTCTAGTTAGCCTTTTTTCATTACTTTCTATTTTTTTTACTCTATGGTAATTTATTCAAACTAATGATAAAATTTGGAGGAATTAATTTAGAGGTAGTTTAGAGTAGTTTTTGGAGGGTTTCAGAATCCAGAGTTCGTTCAATTGTCTACTTTTATTGTTGTAGTTTGTCCGTCCACACGATCGGGCTTTACTCTGCGGACTTTGCTCTTTACCAGCAAAGTCCGCGGCACACTTTTTTCCAGACTGTTAGTGGCCCAGTCCAAGCCAGGCAGACTAAAGATGCAGGCACACTCAATAATGCAATGTGTGCTACAATGGTGTGTAGCAAGTTAGCTAGCACGATGTAACCTGATTATTGCTGTCCAGTTAGTTTAAGTAGTCACGATATTACGGGCTTGTTGAGTGTTGAGCGGCCTAATGCAGTGTGTCGCTGATCCGGACCACTTGTTATTCATTCATTTAATCGTTCATTGTTGCCGTTCATTCCCTTATTCATTTGTTCATTCTAGTTATTTACTCACACCTTTTTTTTCATTTATTCTATCATTGACACTCTCCTTCATCCTTGTCATTCATTCACTCGTTGTTTGTGTTTTAAATAAGGTTTCAATTTACCCGTCATAGATGTAATTTTGTTTTGATTAAAGTTTCCATTTACCTGTCATTTACCTGTCATTTTGGTTTGGTCCGTTTCATTTACTTCTCATTGATCCGTCATTCTTGTTTTCCATCCTTGGTGTTCACTCCCTCGCCTGTCCTTCACCCTTAGCACAATCCCGCCCAGTCTGTTAAGTGCTTGATTGGTGCTTCCCCCTAGGACATGTATAGGGAAAAGTGATTGTATCTATTAAGTTATAGGTGAAGGCCTTGAGCATTTTGCATATTGATTTAAACCGCACCAAATAACCAGTGATGTTGCGGGACTGTTTTAGTTTAGTTTCCAAACCCAACCTTTCCTTCACCCATAACACTGTATAAGGTGTTCCAGCTTCACCCTCGTTCAGCTTCCCTTGTAATATAATGTCTCGTCCTTCAGCCTTGTTCTAGTTAAAATCTTGTTTGTCTTGTTACGATTTAATTTCTACAGCTGCATCAACTTTTATTAACGTCACACTAACCCAGTCACCGTTCTTTAGCCGTGGAATCATTAGTCATCCTCTTAATGATTTGTACTTCACAACCACAACCACCACCACCACCACAGCCTTCATGTCGCAATGGCCGGTGTCTGATGCTGACATTTCATTATTCAATTTGTCCTTTATTTATTATTCTTATTTAGTTCGTCCAACCTCGTCCTCCACACCGACCTTTCATTCACTTTAACAACAACTCCTTAATCACCAAACTGACTTCATTCATCCCAATAACCTTAATATTCACCCGCTACAGAAATAATAATAATAATAATAATAATAATAATTTCATACACCCGCTAGTCACCCATTAATATTCAGTCTTCTTGAGTCAACCACAAGTCGGCTTCCTTCCCTCCCTCCTCCTCCTCCCTCCTCTCCTTCCTCCTCTCCTTCCTCCTCGGGCTTCCATCACCTGTAGTAATTCACGAGGGAAGGAATCAATTAGCCTTAGACAGCCCGTCATCCTCGCCGGGCCGGGCTGCCTGGAGGAGGGTTCGTCAAGAGCACTCCGATCCTGATGTTACCGTGGCCAGGTGTGGGTTTGGAAGCCTTAATGATTGTCCCCTGATTGCCTGCTGACCTGACCTACACGTCCGGGGTATTTCCAGGCCTTTTGAGTGCAAGAATTCGGCCCTAAACACACATTATGTGCTATCATTACGAGCAACACTAGTTCACATATTACGAAACTATGTAATGTAATCAAGGACAATGCACATGAACGAGGAAATTGTAGCGAGTGTTTTTTTTTACTCATTCCAATCAAGGGCAAGGGTTAATGAGGTCACCTGAACACCAGCCAAGTCACACCAAGTACTAGGGTCGCCTTGCATTGCCTCGCCAGTGTAGGAAGTCAGTCCCTTGGTACAGCACCGCGGCGGAGGCACGAGGCTCGGTACAGTAACGTAGGAGCCTGCCATTATGTGGAGTGGAAGGCTGCGCTCATAACAGAACTCGAGGCTAGTTAATTAAACCTCCGTAAGTGGCTTCATAACGTGTGTTGGGGAGGTGGTGGGGGCGCCGGCGGGGCAGACCGTAGACGTGCCTGGTGGAGCGGTGCGGGGTGCTGTGGGCGTTACGGTACGGAGGGATTTAATTGTATGATTTAATTGTCTTGAGTTCCAGTGTGGTAATCCTTTATTGCGTCTTGGGTGTGTGTTTGTGTGTGTGTGTGTGTGTGTGTGTGTATGTGTGTATCCAGCCAATGTACTAGTCTGGGAGGATTGAATGATACTGACAGAACGATGGAAAACTTTACATCTAAAATACATCAAAAATACATTTATAATACATCTAAAATACTTCTACAATACAATGATTCACAACAGTATCATACAAAAACAAGTGTAACAGACTACAAATATTGACACTCGCTATCCTGTCTGTCACGTCCTTGGAGAGAACACGAATCACTCCAAGGACAGACCACATGCTGATCACGTCTCGATCCTGTCTGACCCGATTCCCAGTATAAAAGGAGGAAATCCGTGACCTCCCAGCCGCCCGCCCACCCACCCACCCACCCGCCCACCATACCCGAAACCCGAACTCTTCTTAAAACTGTCCTAAAGAAGCGATATTCCATCAGTCTTAAAACTAAAAAGATGAGAAAAGAAAATATGGAGCTGAAAGTGACAGGAATGTTTCTGAATTCATCAACTTTACAAATCCTTTTCCCTATAAATGATGTAGTTAATTTGTAGTTTGTAATGGAGTTTGATGAATAAGTTGTATCTTCCAA
>JAPQNM010000028.1:1294409-1314409 GCA_029783475.1 Metacarcinus magister | reverse complement strand
TCCTCCTCCTCCTCCTCCTCCTCCTCCTCCTCCTCCTCCTCCTCCTCCTTCATCACAAGACTTAAGAGGAGTTGAATGGAATATAATTGGTTTAAAACTTGTATTCACTTTGTTTTTTATGTTACTTTGTTTTTGTTTTACTGTTTTTTTTCTCTTTTTTTTCTTATATTCAATTATTGGCTATTTGGTTTCTTTCATTTTTTTTGTTTTAGTTTTTTGTTATTTCTTTTTCTCTTTATTTTTTTTTCCAAAGATTTTTTCAATGTTCCGTTTTTACTTTATGTTCTTGTTTGCAATTCATTTATATTTTTACGTTTATTCTATTATCCTATTATTATTAGTGTGTGTGTGTGTGTGTGTGTGTGTGTGTGTGTGTGTGTGTGTGTGTGTGTGTGTGTGTGTGTGTGTGTGTGTAAGGTGAATTTTGTCCAGTGTTGATTTTTTATTGTTTTAATTTTCTCTTTTCGTTTAACTATCTTTGCACTCAGCAGTACAAATGAACAATAAAAATGTATATATATATATATATATATATATATATATATATATATATATATATATATATATATATATTGATATACATTTTACTTTATCAATCTCAGATCAACTTTTCCTGTCCACTCTATTTATTCTCCAATTAAATATGAAAGGTTTGTCTCTCTCTCTCTCTCTCTCTCTCTCTCTCTCTCTCTCTCTCTCTCTCTCTCTCTCTCTCTCTCTCTCTCTCTCTCTCTCTCTCTCTCTCTCTCTCTCTCTCTCTCTCTCTCTCTCTCTCTCTCTCCATTTTTATTTCTTATTGATCTTTATTTCTGCCATTTAGGAAAATTTTGCTTCACATCCTCCACCACCACCACCACCACCACCACCACCACCACCACCACCACCACCACCACCACCACCACCACCACCACCACCACCACCACCACCAAGGGATGATGAATGATGTATGGAAGCTTAAGACAACTCCCTCCCCTCCTCTCGCCTCCCCTCTGCCACCTATCCTTCCTCCCATCCTCCCTCCTTTCCTTCTCCCATCCTTTCCTCCTCCCTCCTAACATTGCACCGGAAATCATATCGTCATTGTGCTGCGCGTTGGTCACTCTCTCCTCGAAACAGTGGTGTTAGTCCTTCCCTTCACTCTTAGAAGCCTTGCCTTTCATTCCCTGTTATGGGGAGGGTGGTGATAAGCCTTATTTTTTTATATCTATTTCGTGTTTTCTTTTTCCTTTTCTGTGTTCCTTGCTTTGTCTTTCAGTTATGTATTTATATTTTTTTTATTTGTGATTTATTTATTTATTTTGTTTATTTATTCATTCGTTGTCTGATTTCCTTCTTAATTCCTTCCTTCTTTCTTTTCTTCCTTGCTTCCTTCCTTCCTTCCTTCCTTCCTTCATCTTCCCTTCTTCTTTCCTTCCTTCTTTCCTTCATGCATTCCTTCACTCACTCACTCACTCACTCACTCACACCCACCCACTCACTCACTCACTCACTCACTCACTCACTCACACTCACTCACTCACTCACTCACTCACTCACTCACCCACTCACTAAACATTGACTTACGTAATAATACAATCAAATATTTATCAGTCGGTAGAATTGTGTTGCAGTACAAAATATTTCTATTCATCTGGTCTTGCAAAAATTTCCATATCAAATTTTTCCTCCCAAATACGATGCTTTTGCTGTCCTCTTTCCTTCTAGTTTTATCTCTCCTGTTATTCTCGTATACTTATGTGCCTCCATTTCTTTTATATCCATTTACCTCCACCTCCCATTCTCTTCTTCCTGCTTCCTCTCTGCTGCCCTCTCTGCCCTCTCTCTCCTCTTTTCCATTTCCTCTCTCTCCGCTTTCCCCTCCCTGCGTCCTCCTCTCGTGTTTGCAGGAGTCTTGGTAAATCCTGGTTGTATATTGGTGTTAAGGAGTGAGAGAGGAAATAAGGGCAAGGAAATGTAAGGTCCAGACAGGAAGGCAGATTCTCTCTCTCTCTCTCTGCTCTCTCTCTCGATTCTCTCCTCTCTCGCTCTCTCTCGCTCTCCTCTCTCTCGCTCTCTCTCTCTCCTCTCATCTCTCTCTCTCTCTCATCGTCTCTCTCTCTCTCATCGCCTGATAGTTATGTTTTGATGGTAATATGTGAAAGATGAAAAAACATTAGAGAGAGAGAGAGAGAGAGGAGAGAGAGACGAGAGAGAGAGAGAGAGAGAGAGAGAGAGAGAGAGAGAGAGAGAAAACCCTCCACTACCACCACTATCTCAAATAAGCCAATTTACGTTCTGTTTCATTAGAAAGACAATATTCACCTCATTGTCTATTACCGGAGAGAGAGAGAGAGAGAGAGAGAGAGAGAGAGAGAGAGAGAGAGAGAGAGAGAGAGAGAGAGAGAGAGAGAGAGAGAGATGCAATGCAATGCTAATTCAGACAGGGCCACCGTGGACTTACCTAATAATTCCTGTTGATATTCGTGTCGCCCACCACCTGTCAGCGAGATTTTCCAGGTAAATTAAGCAGGTGGAAATTTTTGGCAGTGAGACCAGCAGGTGGTGGTGGTGGTGGTGGTGATGGTGGTGGTGGTGGTGTTGGTGGTGGTGATTGTATTAGTGGTGATGGTGGTGGTATTATTATTATCATTATTTTCTCAATGCACTTAACAATATGAAAACAATTACAAGGCCAGGACCAGACAACTTTTATCTCACATTCTCTTTAAATAAATGGAAAATATGATAATTGACTCCCTAACATTCTTACGACAAGGCAAGACAAGGAAGACACGCAAGAAAGGCGACATATATTCACTAGGGAATCACACGCCCGTTACCTTGACAGCTGTTGACAAATGACTTGGAAGTATAATTAGAGATAAAAAAAAGAAAGTAATTAATTTATCAAGGACACACAACACGGCTTTAAAATTAAATAACATGTATATATAATTTGTTAGGTAGTGGGTTAGGTTAGTGAAGTTATGCGTTCAGACTTATTAATGAATCTTTGGAAAAATTGTAGGTAGGCGGCTAGTTTCATGTTGTTTGGTCAAAATTATGTCCAAAAGGAATACTAATGGTGATGTTTGATTTTTCTTGACTTATACCTTAGCTAGTAGTAATAGTAGTAGTAGTAGTAGTAGTAGTAGTAGTAATAGTAGTAGTAGTAGTAGTAGTAGTGGAAAAATCAGAAAAAAATAAGACTTCTCAGAGACACTTGCTTCCTTACCCAACATTTTCGCTTTTCCTGCCACCAGCCACACTGAAACTTTTTGAACCTTTTTCTGGGTGTGGTTCGGGTTGGCTTGACCGGATCCAGACAACCGAAACGAACCACACATCAAAAAAAAGATGAACAAACTTAAATGACTCGAGGAAAAAAGAAACTAGTTGGTGTCTGTAAAGATGAACACATTGAGAGAGAGAGAAAGAGAGAGAGAGAGAGAGAGAGATAGAGTGAGTATTACTGTTGCATATATGTGTTATGTACGACTCTCTCTCTCTCTCTCTCTCTCTCTCTCTCTCTCTCTCTCTCTCTCTCTCTCTCTCTCTCTCTCTCTCTCTCTCTCTCTCCCTCTCTCTCAGCCTAACCTTCCCCTCTGCTGTGCCTTTCCTTACTTTTTTCCCTTACTTCCTCTTCCATTCCCTTCCTTTCTCCTTTTTTTCCCTCCTCTCCCCTTCCCCTTCCCCTTCCCCTTCCCCTTCCCTTCACCCCTTGCTCCCCTTTTAATCGCTATCCTCCCCTTTCCCCTCCACCTTTACTACACTATTTCTCTTTCCCCTTTTCTCTTCCTCCTTCACTCCTCCTCCTCCTCCTCCTCCTCCTCCTCCTCTTCCTCCTCCTCTCTTTAATTGTTTGTTTGATTGTTGGAATTGAAGTTTTAGAGTTTTCTCACATCTATTATAAAGTTATTGTTTGTATCTCTCTCTCTCTCTCTCTCTCTCTCTCTCTCTCTCTCTCTCTCTCTCTCTCTCTCTCTCTCTCTCTCTCTCTCTCTCTCTCTCTCTCTCTCTCTCTCTCTCTCTCTCTCTCTCTCTCTCTCTCTCTCTCTCTCTCTCTCTCTCTCTCTCTCTCTCTCTCAGACTGGCAGCTTTTCCCAAATATAGCTTTCAATTAAATTTCGCTCACACGCCACTGATATTTTTGAAACAATTACGAAATGAACGAAACTAAAAAGAGTAACTCGGAATGTACAGATATATTCTTCTATGGATCGATTCCCTTGAGCGTGAACGAAACATTGTGAGAGAGAGAGAGAGAGAGAGAGAGAGAGAGAGAGAGAGAGAGAGAGAGAGAGAGAGAGAGAGAGAGAGAGAGAGAGAGAGAGAGAGTCACACTTATATTGTTTTCACTCATTTAACTTTACTGAAATCTATTATTTAAGTCCGGTGTTGACTCTCTCTCTCTCTCTCTCTCTCTCTCTCTCTCTCTCTCTCTCTCTCTCTCTCTCTCTCTCTCTCTCTCTCTCTCTCTCTCTCTCTCTCTCTCTCTCTCTCCTTTTATGTTTATGTTTGTTTTCGTTTGTTTGTTTATAATTTATTTGGTTTTCAGGCGAGTGAAAAATTGCACATTTAATCACGTGCTTTCTCTCTCTCTCTCTCTCTCTCTCTCTCTCTCTCTCTCTCTCTCTCTCTCGCTCTCTCGCTCTCTCTCTCTCTCTCTCTCTCTCTCTCTCTCTCTCTCTCGCACACTATCCTACACTTACTTACATACACTTGACATCGTTTAATAATCACCTTACACTGGTTCTCGTGCCCAGGTAAGTGTACACGTGCTGCCGTACTGTCACCATATTGTTGCCGTACACTTGGTATTGGTGATAGGCTACTAGTTATCTTTCCCTTAATTGAAAACACTTTATCTCGCATTAGTCAGTTATCGTTTTTCAATTGACTTACCTGCGTTGATTAGTTATTTTATTTCTATCCTAATTAATTTCCATGCTGTAGGTGTGTAGTGATGTAGTTGTTATGTCGTTTATATTTTACGTAAGTTAGTATACTGTTATGCACTACGTATCTAACACTCTTTGTCTTTACTGTCTTGTGTATCTCTCTTTAAATTAGTTAGTGTAGTTTTCCCAAACAGCCTCGTTAGGGCCAACAAGTCTGCTGTTGTTTGCTCTTCCTTTTTGTTTATTTGTTTCTTCTCTTCTATCTCCTCTTTCTTCCTTCCTTCCTCATAATAATTCTTCGCCTTTCACTCATCTTAACCCATTCAGTTCTTGCGGCACACCGTATGTGCCAGCAGCGTCTCCCTCTCCTGTGTTTGCGGCACGACGTCTGTGCCAAGATCTTTATATCATTCCCATGCATATACCAAACGTATGATGACAATAAGTATAGGCCAGTGTAACAACTCTTATCATTATTTACAAATTTCTATTGTCTTATGTATCAGAATTACCGTTCTTATGAGTATTTATGTGATATTCAATAGATAATTTTACGGTACGATAACTGCGGTTTGGCAACACCGCCGGCAGCAATATATAACCGTCGCTCCGTCGGCCGTCAGCGACGGGCTCTTCTAGCTAGCATTAGATATTGGATATTGAAAATATTGGAAATATTGGAAATATCATTGCAGCATCTGATACACCTAATTAAACTGTACAACTGTCATTAGATATTTGTTCTATGACTAATAATTACGCAGTAAAATGAAACTTAATATTTATATAAAACATGACTTTCCTCCTCATTTTCCCGAAAGCTATTAGAGATATTGGAAATATCATTGCAGCATCTGATACACCTAATTAAACTGTACAACTGTCATTATGAATATTTGTTCTATGACTAATAATTACGCAGTAAAATGAAACTTAATATTTATATAAAAACATGACTTTCCTCCTCATTTTCTCGAAAGCTATTAGAGATATTGGAAATATCATTGCAGCATCTGATAGACCTAATTAAACTGTACAACTGATATTATGAATATTTGTTCTATGACTAATAATTACGCAGTAAAATGAAACTTAATATTTATATAAAAACATGACTTTCCTCCTCATTTTCTCGAAAGCTATTAGAGATATTGGAAATATCATTGCAGCATCTGATACACCTAATTAAACTGTACAACTGTCATTATGAATATTTGTTCTATACTAATAATTACGCAGTAAAATGAAACTTATATTTATATAAAAACATGACTTTCCTCCTCATTTTCTCGAAAGCTATTAGAGATATTGGAAATATCATTGCAGTCATCTGATACACCTAATTCAAACTGTACAACTGATCATTATGAATATTTGTTCTATGACTAATAATTACGCAGTAAAATGAAACTTATATTTATATAAAAAACATGATTTTCCTCCTCATTTTCTCGAAAGCTATTAGAGATATTGGAAATATCATTGCAGCATCTGATAGACCTAATTAAACTGTACAACTGTGATTATGAATATTTGTTCTATGACTAATAATTACGCAGTAAAATGAAACTTAATATTTATATAAAAAACATGACTTTCCTCCTCATTTTCTCGAAAGCTATTAGAGATATTGGAAATATGATTGCAGCATCTGATACACCTAATTAAACTGTACAACTGTCATTATGAATATTTGTTCTATGACTAATAATTAGGCAGAAAAATGAAACTTAATATTTATATAAAAACATGAATTTCCTCCTCATTTTCTCGAAAGCTATTAGAGATATTGGAAATATCACTGCAGCATCTGATAGACCTAATTAAACTGTAAAACTGAAATTATTAATATTTGTTCTATGACTAATAATTACGCAGTAAAATTAAACTTTATATTTATATAAAAACATGACTTTCCTCCTAATTTTCTCGAAAGCTATTAGAGATATTGGAAATATCATTACAGCATCTGATACACCTAATTAAACTCTACAACTGTCATTATGAATATTTGTTCTATGACTAATAATTACTCAGTAAAATGAAACTTAATATTTTTATATAAACATGATTTCCTCCTCATTTTCTCGAGAGCTATTAGAGATATTGGAAATATCACTGCAGCATCTGATAGACCTAATTAAACTGTAAATTTGACATTATGAATATTTGTTCTATGACTAATAATTACGCAGTAAAATGAAACTATATATTTATATAAAAACATGACATTCCTCCTCATTTTCTCGAAAGCTATTAGAGATATTGGAAATATCATTGCAGCATCTGATAGACCTGATTAATATCTACTACTGTCATTATGAATATTTTCACTAGTACTAATAAATACTGAATTTTACTTTTTTTAAAATTACTTTCTTCCTCGTTTTCTCGAAAGCTATTAGAGATATTGGAAATATCATTGCATCATCTGATACACCTAATTCAACTGTACAACTGATATTATGAATATTTGTTCTATGACTAATAATTACGCAGTTAAATAAAACCGTATTTTTATATAAAAAATATTTTCCTCGTCATTTTCTCGAAAGCTATTAGAGATATTGGAAATATCATTGCAGCATCTGATACAACTAATTAAACTCTACAACTGTGATTATGAATATTTGTTCTATGACTAATAATTACGCAGTAAAATGAAACTTAATATTTATATAAAAACATGACTTTCCTCCTCATTTTCTCGAAAGCTATTAGAGATATTGGAAATATCATTGCAGCATCTGATACACCTAATTAAACTGTACAACTGTCATTATGAATATTTGTTCTATGACTAATAATTACGCAGTAAAATGAAACTTAATATTTATATAAAAACATGAATTTTCCTCCTCATTTTCTCGAAAGCTATTAGAGATATTGGAAATATCACTGCAGCATCTGATAGACCTAATTAAACTGTACAAACTGAAATTATGAATATTTGTTCTATGACTAATAATTACGCAGTAAAATTAAACTTATATTTATATAAAAACATGACTTTCCTCCTCATTTTCTCGAAAGCTATTAGAGATATTGGAAATATCATTGCAGCATCTGATACACCTAATTAAACTCTACAACTGTCATTATGAATATTTGTTCTATGACTAATAATTACTCAGTAAAATGAAACTTAATATTTTTATATAAACATGATTTTCCTCCTCATTTTCTCGAGAGCTATTAGAGATATTTGAAATATCACTGCAGCATCTGATAGACCTAATTAAACTGTAAATTTGACATTATGAATATTTGTTCTATGACTAATAATTACGCAGTAAAATGAAACTATATATTTATATAAAAACATGACATTCCTCCTCATTTTCTCGAAAGCTATTAGAGATATTGGAAATATCATTGCAGCATCTGATAGACCTGATTAATATCTACTACTGTCATTATGAATATTTTCACTAGTACTAATAAATACTGAATTTTACTTTTTTTTAAATTACTTTCTTCCTCGTTTTCTCGAAAGCTATTAGAGATATTGGAAATATCATTGCATCATCTGATACACCTAATTCAACTGTACAACTGATATTATGAATATTTGTTCTATGACTAATAATTACGCAGTTAAATAAAACCGTATTTTTATATAAAAAAATGATTTTCCTCGTCATTTTCTCGAAAGCTATTAGAGATATTGGAAATATAATTGCAGCATCTGATAGACCTAATTAAACTGTACAACTGATATTATGAATATTTGTTCTATGACTAATAATTACGCAGTAAAATGAAACTTAATATTTATTTAAAAACATGACTTTCCTCCTCATTTTCTCGAAAGCTATTAGAGATATTGGAAATATCATTGCAACAGCTGATACACCTAATTAAACTGTACAACTGATTTATGAATATTTTTTCTATGACTAATAATTACGCAGTAAAATGAAACTTAATATTTATTTAAAAACATGAATTTCCTCCTCATTTTCCCGAAAGCTATTAGAGATATTGGAAATATCATTGCAGCATCTGATACACCTAATTAAACTGTACAACTGTCATTATGAATATTTGTTCTATGACTAACAATTACGCAGTAAAATTAAACTTAATATTTATTTAAAAACATGACTTTCCTCCTCATTTTCTCGAAAGCTATTAGAGATATTGGAAATATCATTGCAGCTTCTGATACAACTAATTAAACTCTACAACTGTGATCATGAATATTTGTTCTATGACTAATAGTTACGCAGTAAAATGAAACTTAATATTAATATAAAAACATGACTTTCCTCCTCATTTTCCCGAAAGCTATTAGAGATATTGGAAATATGATTGCAGCATCTGATACACCTAATTAAACTGTACAACTGTCATTATGAATATTTGTTCTATGACTAATAATTAGGCAGAAAAATGAAACTTAATATTTATATAAAAACATGAATTTCCTCCTCATTTTCTCGAAAGCTATTAGAGATATTGGAAATATCACTGCAGCATCTGATAGACCTAATTAAACTGTGAAACTGAAATCATTAATATTTGTTCTATGACTAATAATTACGCAGTAAAATTAAACTTTATATTTATATAAAAACATGACTTTTCCTCCTAATTTTCTCGAAAGCTATTAGAGATATTGGAAATATCATTACAGCATCTGATACACCTAATTAAACTCTACAACTGTCATTATGAATATTTGTTCTATGACTAATAATTACTCAGTAAAATGAAACTTAATATTTTTATATAAACATGATTTTCCTCCTCATTTTCTCGAGAGCTATTAGAGATATTTGAAATATCACTGCAGCATCTGATAGACCTAATTAAACTGTAAATTTGACATTATGAATATTTGTTCTATGACTAATAATTACGCAGTAAAATGAAACTATATATTTATATAAAAACATGACATTCCTCCTCATTTTCTCGAAAGCTATTAGAGATATTGGAAATATCATTGCAGCATCTGATAGACCTGATTAATATCTACTACTGTCATTATGAATATTTTCACTAGTACTAATAAATACTGAATTTTACTTTTTTTAAAATTACTTTCTTCCTCGTTTTCTCGAAAGCTATTAGAGATATTGGAAATATCATTGCATCATCTGATACACCTAATTCAACTGTACAACTGATATTATGAATATTTGTTCTATGACTAATAATTACGCAGTTAAATAAAACCGTATTTTTATATAAAAAAATGATTTTCCTCCTCATTTTCTCGAAAGCTATTATAGATATTGGAAATATCATTGCAGCATCTGATACAACTAATTAAACTCTACAACTGTGATTATGAATATTTGTTCTATGACTAATAATTACGCAGTAAAATGAAACTTAATATTTATATAAAAACATGACTTTCCTCCTCATTTTCTCGAAAGCTATTAGAGATATTGGAAATATGATTGCAGCATCTGATACACCTAATTAAACTGTACAACTGTCATTATGAATATTTGTTCTATGACTAATAATTAGGCAGAAAAATGAAACTTAATATTTATATAAAAACATGAATTTCCTCCTCATTTTCTCGAAAGCTATTAGAGATATTGGAAATATCACTGCAGCATCTGATAGACCTAATTAAACTGTAAAACTGAAATTATTAATATTTGTTCTATGACTAATAATTACGCAGTAAAATTAAACTTTATATTTATATAAAAACATGACTTTCCTCCTAATTTTCTCGAAAGCTATTAGAGATATTGGAAATATCATTACAGCATCTGATACACCTAATTAAACTCTACAACTGTCATTATGAATATTTGTTCTATGACTAATAATTACTCAGTAAAATGAAACTTAATATTTTTATATAAACATGATTTTCCTCCTCATTTTCTCGAGAGCTATTAGAGATATTTGAAATATCACTGCAGCATCTGATAGACCTAATTAAACTGTAAATTTGACATTATGAATATTTGTTCTATGACTAATAATTATGCAGTAAAATGAAACTATATATTTATATAAAAACATGACATTCCTCCTCATTTTCTCGAAAGATATTAGAGATATTGGAAATATCTTGCAGCATCTGATAGACCTGATTAAATCTACTACTGTCATTATGAATATTTTCACTAGTACTAATAAATACTGAATTTTACTTTTTTTTAAATTACTTTCTTCCTCGTTTTCTCGAAAGCTATTAGAGATATTGGAAATATCATTGCATCATCTGATACACCTAATTCAACTGTACAACTGATATTATGAATATTTGTTCTATGACTAATAATTACGCAGTTAAATAAAACCGTATTTTTATATAAAAAATGATTTTCCTCGTCATTTTCTCGAAAGCTATTAGAGATATTGGAAATATCATTGCAGCATCTGATACAACTAATTAAACTCTACAACTGTGATTATGAATATTTGTTCTATGACTAATAATTACGCAGTAAAATGAAACTTAATATTTATATAAAAACATGACTTTCCTCCTCATTTTCCCGAAAGCTATTAGAGATATTGGAAATATGATTGCAGCATCTGATACACCTAATTAAACTGTACAACTGTCATTATGAATATTTGTTCTATGACTAATAATTAGGCAGAAAAATGAAACTTAATATTTATATAAAAACATGAATTTTCTCCTCATTTTCTCGAAAGTTATTAGAGATATTGGAAATATCACTGCAGCATCTGATAGACCTAATTAAACTGTAAAACTGAAATTATTAATATTTGTTCTATGACTAATAATTACGCAGTAAAATTAAACTTTATATTTATATAAAAACATGACTTTCCTCCTAATTTTCTCGAAAGCTATTAGAGATATTGGAAATATCATTACAGCATCTGATACACCTAATTAAACTCTACAACTGTCATTATGAATATTTGTTCTATGACTAATAATTACTCAGTAAAATGAAACTTAATATTTTTATATAAACATGATTTTCCTCCTCATTTTCTCGAGAGCTATTAGAGATATTTGAAATATCACTGCAGCATCTGATAGACCTAATTAAACTGTAAATTTGACATTATGAATATTTGTTCTATGACTAATAATTACGCAGTAAAATGAAACTATATATTTATATAAAAACATGACATTCCTCCTCATTTTCTCGAAAGCTATTAGAGATATTGGAAATATCATTGCAGCATCTGATAGACCTGATTAATATCTACTACTGTCATTATGAATATTTTCACTAGTACTAATAAATACTGAATTTTACTTTTTTTTAAATTACTTTCTTCCTCGTTTTCTCGAAAGCTATTAGAGATATTGGAAATATCATTGCATCATCTGATACACCTAATTCAACTGTACAACTGATATTATGAATATTTGTTCTATGACTAATAATTACGCAGTTAAATAAAACCGTATTTTTATATAAAAAAATGATTTTCCTCGTCATTTTCTCGAAAGCTATTAGAGATATTGGAAATATAATTGCAGCATCTGATAGACCTAATTAAACTGTACAACTGATATTATGAATATTTGTTCTATGACTAATAATTACGGAGAAAAATGAAACTTAATATTTATTTAAAAACATGACTTTCCTCCTCATTTTCTCGAAAGCTATTAGAGATATTGGAAATATCATTGCAACAGCTGATACACCTAATTAAACTGTACAACTTATTTATAAATATTTTTTCTATGACTAATAATTACGCAGTAAAATGAAACTTAATATTTATTTAAAAACATGAATTTCCTCCTCATTTTCCCGAAAGCTATTAGAGATATTGGAAATATCATTGCAGCATCTGATACACCTAATTAAACTGTACAACTGTCATTATGAATATTTGTTCTATGACTAACAATTACGCAGTAAAATTAAACTTAATATTTATTTAAAAACATGACTTTCCTCCTCATTTTCTCGAAAGCTATTAGAGATATTGGAAATATCATTGCAGCTTCTGATACAACTAATTAAACTCTACAACTGTGATCATGAATATTTG
Source organism: Metacarcinus magister (assembly GCA_029783475.1). NCBI lineage: Eukaryota > Metazoa > Arthropoda > Malacostraca > Decapoda > Cancridae > Metacarcinus > Metacarcinus magister. The sequence goes on along the minus strand of JAPQNM010000028.1, from coordinate 1,301,549 downwards.
TTCTATGACTAATAGTTACGCAGTAAAATGAAACTTAATATTAATATAAAAACATGACTTTCCTCCTCATTTTCCCGAAAGCTATTAGAGATATTGGAAATATGATTGCAGCATCTGATACACCTAATTAAACTGTACAACTGTCATTATGAATATTTGTTCTATGACTAATAATTAGGCAGAAAAATGAAACTTAATATTTATATAAAAACATGAATTTCCTCCTCATTTTCTCGAAAGCTAATAGAGATATTGGAAATATCACTGCAGCATCTGATAGACCTAATTAAACTGTGAAACTGAAATCATTAATATTTGTTCTATGACTAATAATTACGCAGTAAAATTAAACTTTATATTTATATAAAAACATGATTTTCCTCCTAATTTTCTCGAAAGCCATTAGAGATATTGGAAATATCATTACAGCATCTGATACACCTAATTAAACTCTACAACTGTCATTATGAATATTTGTTCTATGACTAATAATTACTCAGTAAAATGAAACTTAATATTTTTATATAAACATGATTTTCCTCCTCATTTTCTCGAGAGCTATTAGAGATATTTGAAATATCACTGCAGCATCTGATAGACCTAATTAAACTGTAAATTTGACATTATGAATATTTGTTCTATGACTAATAATTACGCAGTAAAATGAAACTATATATTTATATAAAAATATGACATTCCTCCTCATTTTCTCGAAAGCTATTAGAGATATTGGAAATATCATTGCAGCATCTGATAGACCGGATTAATATCTACTACTGTCATTATGAATATTTTCACTAGTACTAATAAATACTGAATTTTACTTTTTTTAAAATTACTTTCTTCCTCGTTTTCTCGAAAGCTATTAGAGATATTGGAAATATCATTGCATCATCTGATACACTTAATTCAACTGTACAACTGATATTATGAATATTTGTTCTATGACTAATAATTACGCAGTTAAATAAAACCGTATTTTTATATAAAAAAATGATTTTCCTCCTCATTTTCTCGAAAGCTATTATAGATATTGGAAATATCATTGCAGCATCTGATACAACTAATTAAACTCTACAACTGTGATTATGAATATTTGTTCTATGACTAATAATTACGCAGTAAAATGAAACTTAATATTTATATAAAAACATGACTTTCCTCCTCATTTTCTCGAAAGCTATTAGAGATATTGGAAATATGATTGCAGCATCTGATACAACTAATTAAACTGTAGAACTGTCATTATGAATATTTGTTCTATGACTAATAATTAGGCAGAAAAATGAAACTTAATATTTATATAAAAACATGAATTTCCTCCTCATTTTCTCGAAAGCTATTAGAGATATTGGAAATATCACTGCAGCATCTGATAGACCTAATTAAACTGTAAAACTGAAATTATTAATATTTGTTCTATGACTAATAATTACGCAGTAAAATTAAACTTTATATTTATATATAAACATGACTTTCCTCCTAATTTTCTCGAAAGCTATTAGAGATATTGGAAATATCATTACAGCATCTGATACACCTAATTAAACTCTACAACTGTCATTATGAATATTTGTTCTATGACTAATAATTACTCAGTAAAATGAAACTTAATATTTTTATATAAACATGATTTTCCTCCTCATTTTCTCGAGAGCTATTAGAGATATTTGAAATATCACTGCAGCATCTGATAGACCTAATTAAACTGTAAATTTGACATTATGAATATTTGTTCTATGACTAATAATTACGCAGTAAAATGAAACTATATATTTATATAAAAACATGACATTCCTCCTCATTTTCTCGAAAGATATTAGAGATATTGGAAATATCTTGCAGCATCTGATAGACCTGATTAATATCTACTACTGTCATTATGAATATTTTCACTAGTACTAATAAATACTGAATTTTACTTTTTTTTAAATTACTTTCTTCCTCGTTTTCTCGAAAGCTATTAGAGATATTGGAAATATCATTGCATCATCTGATACACCTAATTCAACTGTACAACTGATATTATGAATATTTGTTCTATGACTAATAATTACGCAGTTAAATAAAACCGTATTTTTATATAAAAAATGATTTTCCTCGTCATTTTCTCGAAAGCTATTAGAGATATTGGAAATATCATTGCAGCATCTGATACAACTAATTAAACTCTACAACTGTGATTATGAATATTTGTTCTATGACTAATAATTACGCAGTAAAATGAAACTTAATATTTATATAAAAACATGACTTTCCTCCTCATTTTCCCGAAAGCTATTAGAGATATTGGAAATATGATTGCAGCATCTGATACACCTAATTAAACTGTACAACTGTCATTATGAATATTTGTTCTATGACTAATAATTAGGCAGAAAAATGAAACTTAATATTTATATAAAAACATGAATTTTCTCCTCATTTTCTCGAAAGCTATTAGAGATATTGGAAATATCACTGCAGCATCTGATAGACCTAATTAAACTGTAAAACTGAAATTATTAATATTTGTTCTATGACTAATAATTACGCAGTAAAATTAAACTTTATATTTATATAAAAACATGACTTTCCTCCTAATTTTCTCGAAAGCTATTAGAGATATTGGAAATATCATTACAGCATCTGATACACCTAATTAAACTCTACAACTGTCATTATGAATATTTGTTCTATGACTAATAATTACTCAGTAAAATGAAACTTAATATTTTTATATAAACATGATTTTCCTCCTCATTTTCTCGAGAGCTATTAGAGATATTTGAAATATCACTGCAGCATCTGATAGACCTAATTAAACTGTAAATTTGACATTATGAATATTTGTTCTATGACTAATAATTACGCAGTAAAATGAAACTATATATTTATATAAAAACATGACATTCCTCCTCATTTTCTCGAAAGCTATTAGAGATATTGGAAATATCATTGCAGCATCTGATAGACCTGATTAATATCTACTACTGTCATTATGAATATTTTCACTAGTACTAATAAATACTGAATTTTACTTTTTTTTAAATTACTTTCTTCCTCGTTTTCTCGAAAGCTATTAGAGATATTGGAAATATCATTGCATCATCTGATACACCTAATTCAACTGTACAACTGATATTATGAATATTTGTTCTATGACTAATAATTACGCAGTTAAATAAAACCGTATTTTTATATAAAAAATGATTTTCCTCGTCATTTTCTCGAAAGCTATTAGAGATATTGGAAATATAATTGCAGCATCTGATAGACCTAATTAAACTGTACAACTGATATTATGAATATTTGTTCTATGACTAATAATTACGGAGTAAAATGAAACTTAATATTTATTTAAAAACATGACTTTCCTCCTCATTTTCTCGAAAGCTATTAGAGATATTGGAAATATCATTGCAACAGCTGATACACCTAATTAAACTGTACAACTTATTTATGAATATTTTTTCTATGACTAATAATTACGCAGTAAAATGAAACTTAATATTTATTTAAAAACATGAATTTCCTCCTCATTTTCCCGAAAGCTATTAGAGATATTGGAAATATCATTGCAGCATCTGATACACCTAATTAAACTGTACAACTGTCATTATGAATATTTGTTCTATGACTAACAATTACGCAGTAAAATTAAACTTAATATTTATTTAAAAACATGACTTTCCTCCTCATTTTCTCGAAAGCTATTAGAGATATTGGAAATATCATTGCAGCTTCTGATACAACTAATTAAACTCTACAACTGTGATCATGAATATTTGTTCTATGACTAATAGTTACGCAGTAAAATGAAACTTAATATTTATATAAAAACATGACTTTCCTCCTCATTTTCCCGAAAGCTATTAGAGATATTGGAAATATGATTGCAGCATCTGATACACCTAATTAAACTGTACAACTGTCATTATGAATATTTGTTCTATGACTAATAATTAGGCAGAAAAATGAAACTTAATATTTATATAAAAACATGAATTTCCTCCTCATTTTCTCGAAAGCTATTAGAGATATTGGAAATATCACTGCAGCATCTGATAGACCTAATTAAACTGTGAAACTGAAATCATTAATATTTGTTCTATGACTAATAATTACGCAGTAAAATTAAACTTTATATTTATATAAAAACATGACTTTCCTCCTAATTTTCTCGAAAGCTATTAGAGATATTGGAAATATCATTACAGCATCTGATACACCTAATTAAACTCTACAACTGTCATTATGAATATTTGTTCTATGACTAATAATTACTCAGTAAAATGAAACTTAATATTTTTATATAAACATGATTTTCCTCCTCATTTTCTCGAGAGCTATTAGAGATATTTGAAATATCACTGCAGCATCTGATAGACCTAATTAAACTGTAAATTTGACATTATGAATATTTGTTCTATGACTAATAATTACGCAGTAAAATGAAACTATATATTTATATAAAAACATGACATTCCTCCTCATTTTCTCGAAAGCTATTAGAGATATTGGAAATATCATTGCAGCATCTGATAGACCTGATTAATATCTACTACTGTCATTATGAATATTTTCACTAGTACTAATAAATACTGAATTTTACTTTTTTTTAAAATTACTTTCTTCCTCGTTTTCTCGAAAGCTATTAGAGATATTGGAAATATCATTGCATCATCTGATACACCTAATTCAACTGTACAACTGATATTATGAATATTTGTTCTATGACTAATAATTACGCAGTTAAATAAAACCGTATTTTTATATAAAAAATGATTTTCCTCGTCATTTTCTCGAAAGCTATTAGAGATATTGGAAATATCATTGCAGCATCTGATACAACTAATTAAACTCTACAACTGTGATTATGAATATTTGTTCTATGACTAATAATTACGCAGTAAAATGAAACTTAATATTTATATAAAAACATGACTTTCCTCCTCATTTTCTCGAAAGCTATTAGAGATATTGGAAATATGATTGCAGCATCTGATACACCTAATTAAACTGTACAACTGTCATTATGAATATTTGTTCTATGACTAATAATTAGGCAGAAAAATGAAACTTAATATTTATATAAAAACATGAATTTCCTCCTCATTTTCTCGAAAGCTATTAGAGATATTGGAAATATCACTGCAGCATCTGATAGACCTAATTAAACTGTAAAACTGAAATTATTAATATTTGTTCTATGACTAATAATTACGCAGTAAAATTAAACTTTATATTTATATAAAAACATGACTTTCCTCCTAATTTTCTCGAAAGCTATTAGAGATATTGGAAATATCATTACAGCATCTGATACACCTAATTAAACTCTACAACTGTCATTATGAATATTTGTTCTATGACTAATAATTACTCAGTAAAATGAAACTTAATATTTTTATATAAACATGATTTTCCTCCTCATTTTCTCGAGAGCTATTAGAGATATTTGAAATATCACTGCAGCATCTGATAGACCTAATTAAACTGTAAATTTGACATTATGAATATTTGTTCTATGACTAATAATTACGCAGTAAAATGAAACTATATATTTATATAAAAACATGACATTCCTCCTCATTTTCTCGAAAGCTATTAGAGATATTGGAAATATCATTGCAGCATCTGATAGACCTGATTAATATCTACTACTGTCATTATGAATATTTTCACTAGTACTAATAAATACTGAATTTTACTTTTTTTTAAATTACTTTCTTCCTCGTTTTCTCGAAAGCTATTAGAGATATTGGAAATATCATTGCATCATCTGATACACCTAATTCAACTGTACAACTGATATTATGAATATTTGTTCTATGACTAATAATTACGCAGTTAAATAAAACCGTATTTTTATATAAAAAATGATTTCCTCGTCATTTTCTCGAAAGCTATTAGAGATATTGGAAATATCATTGCAGCATCTGATACACCTAATTAAACTGTACAACTGTGATTATGAATATTTGTTCTATGACTAATAATTACGCAGTAAAATGAAACTTAATATTTATATAAAAACATGACTTTCCTCCTCATTTTCTCGAAAGCTATTAGAGATATTGGAAATATCATTGCAGCATCTGATACACCTAATTAAACTGTACAACTGTCATTATGAATATTTGTTCTATGACTAATAATTACGCAGTAAAATGAAACTTAATATTTTTATAAAACATGATTTTCCTCCTCATTTTCTCGAAAGCTATTAGAGATATTGGAAATATCACTGCAGCATCTGATAGACCTAATTAAACTGTAAACTTTGACATTATGAATATTTGTTCTATGACTAATAATTACGCAGTAAAATGAAACTATATATTTATATAAAAACATGACATTTCCTCCTCATTTTCTCGAAAGCTATTAGAGATATTGGAAATATCATTGCAGCATCTGATAGACCTGATTAATATCTACTACTGTCATTATGAATATTTTCACTAGTACTAATAAATACTGAATTTACTTTTTTTAAAATTACTTTCTTCCTCGTTTTCTCGAAAGCTATTAGAGATATTGGAAATATCATTGCATCATCTGATACACCTAATTCAACTGTACAACTGATATTATGAATATTTGTTCTATGACTAATAATTACGCAGTTAAATAAAACCGTATTTTTATATAAAAAAATGATTTTCCTCGTCATTTTCTCGAAAGCTATTAGAGATATTGGAAATATAATTGCAGCATCTGATAGACCTAATTAAACTGTACAACTGATATTATGAATATTTGTTCTATGACTAATAATTACGCAGTAAAATGAAACTTAATATTTATTTAAAAACATGACTTTCCTCCTCATTTTCTCGAAAGCTATTAGAGATATTGGAAATATCATTGCAACAGCTGATACACCTAATTAAACTGTACAACTGTATTATGAATATTTTTTCTATGACTAATAATTACGCAGTAAAATGAAACTTAATATTTATTTAAAAACATGAATTTCCTCCTCATTTTCCCGAAAGCTATTAGAGATATTGGAAATATCATTGCAGCATCTGATACACCTAATTAAACTGTACAACTGTCATTATGAATATTTGTTCTATGACTAATAATTACGCAGTAAAATTAAACTTAATATTTATATAAAAACATGACTTTCCTCCTCATTTTCTC
>JAPQNM010000028.1:1290557-1294309 GCA_029783475.1 Metacarcinus magister | reverse complement strand
TCCTCCTCCTCCTCCTCCTCCTCCTCCTCCTCCTCCTCCTCCTCCTCCTCCTCCTCCTCCTCATCTTCTTCTCATCTTTTCCGTCTCTTGTGTCACCTAAATAAATCTTTCCTCGACTTTTTCCTGCTCTCATTCTCTCCTTTACCCTTTCTTATCCTCTCTCCACGTACACAGAAGGAGGAAGAAGATGAGGAGGGGAGAAGAGGAGGAGGAGGAGGAGGAGGAGGAGGAGGAGGAGGAGGTAAATTATATAAACATGCCAGAACAAGTGTGTGTGTGATAGCAAGGAAGAAAATAAGAAGCAAAAAGTAACAAGGAAAGAACAGGAGACAATTGTGCAACTGTAAAGAGTGAGTTTTGTCCTAGACCTAGTACTGAGAGAGAGAGAGAGAGAGAGAGAGAGAGAGAGAGAGAGAGAGAGAGAGAGAGAGAGAGAGAGAGAGAGAGAGAGAGAGAGAGAGAGAGAGAGAGAGAGAGTGTGTGTGTGTGATATAATTTGCTTCTTCATTCTCTCTGGTTATCGAGTTCTTCTTCCTCTTCTATCCTTCTTTCTTTCTTTCTTTCTTTTGTTGTTTTATTGTTTTGTTTAAGGAAGTTTTATTTTTATTTATTATTTTTATCTCTTTTTTTTGTTCCTCTCTGGTGGTGGACTCTACCTGTTGGGTGTGGTAGGCGACCTTGTTTTTTTATAGATATCTCTCTCTCTCTCTCTCTCTCTCTCTCTCTCTCTCTCTCTCTCTCTCTCTCTCTCTCTCTCTCTCTCTCTCTCTCTCTCTCTCTCTCTCTCTCTCTCTCTCTCTCTCTCTCATGGGCACAGTGCCAAAACAAACCGGTCCACAGATTTTCCCTCCACAGCCTCCCTCCTTCCCTCCCTCCTCCCCCTTCCTTTCTCCTCCTCTCTCCCTCTCTCCTTTCTTTTCTCTATCTATGCTTCCCTCCCTCCTCCCTTCCCTCCCTCCTTCCCATCTCTCCTACCTTCCCTCCATCCATCTATCTATCTATCCATCCTGTTCTACTTCCCTTTCTCTCTCTCTCTCTAACCCTCCCTCCCTCTCTCCCTCCCTCCCTCCCTCCTCATTCCTTTTTTTTCCTACTCTCTCTTACTCATGCCCTCTTATCCTCCCTTTCTCCCTTCTTTTCCTACTGTCTCTTTTTTTATTCTAGTTCTCCTTCTTTCTCTCTCCCTCCCTCCCTCCCTCCCTCCTTCTCTCCCTCTGTTGCACACTTCTGTTCGGCAATATTCTCCTGCTTTCTAAATGAGGCAAGAGAGAGAGAGAGAGAGAGAGAGAGAGAGAGAGAGAGAGAGAGAGAGAGAGAGAGAGAGAGAGAGAGAGAGAGAGAGAGAGAGAGAGAGAGAGAGAGATACTATATTGACAAGCACCTAGTGTAGTTATCAGTGACCTCACGTTGCAGTGTGTGTGTAGGAGGCAAGGCGCCCCACCCTGGTTGCCTTAGTAGTGGTAGTGGAAATATGTGAAAACGAAATAAAAAATGATGATAAAACTGATACGAAAGGAAGAAAGAAAGGGAAAAAAGAGGAAATGTGTAAGGATGAGGAAAGGTGATAGTGTTGCAAGATTATACTAACGGTTTCATTCACTTTTTTAACGTTGCTGTTTGAAAATATGAAAATTAAACTGATCAACTTGGATTTAGACTGAGATTTATCATGAACTTAAATTTTGATTAACGTAAATCTAAAATATTCACTTTTTTTTTTAATGTTGCTGAGAAAAAATGTGGAAATTAAACTTAGATTTAGACAAATTCAAATTTAAAATACTCGCCTTTTTAACTGAAATACTGGAATACTTATACAATACGATTAGATTCCTTCTCCCTAGATGGCGAGCAACAAACATAAATCCAGAAGTACTTATAGAATACAATTAGACTCTCTCTCACTCGGTGTTGTATCAGAAAAACATGATAATAATACTGAATCGAGTTCTTCCAACCTGTCCCTCGCAAGGCTTGTTTACCGTTGCACAAGGATGAAATTAGCGAGTGTGTGGGACGGTGAATTGCTTCCTGTAGTGTAGGGGGTGACGGGGTACATAAGGTATAATGTTGATAATGTGTGATTGTATGGCAATGATGTAGGGTTATTAGAGAGAAAGAGAGAGAGAGAGATAAAGAGAGAGGTTCTAACTCCCTCTCAGTTGTTTTAGCTTGTTCAATTATCTTATTATTTTCTTATATAAGTTAAAAGTTACGTATAGGTAGAAAAAAGCCTAAAACAACCACGCCTACCTTATAGTAACTTTATAAAAAAGAATCCAATGCTATAAAGTTCACAAGGGAAGGTCGATGGGATTTCAGACGTGTGTTTATACTTTTTTTTTTATTCTTCCTGTTAAAATTGACTTGAAATATTTTTTTTTGAAAGGTCATAATTTTTATTTTTTTGTATTTTTATATTACGTTTACCATTTGATTTCTGTTCTTCATGACTTGGGTAACTTACTGACTGATTGAAAGAATGAATGATCAGACTGAATGAATGACTGACTGACTTGTTTAATTACTCACTCATTCACTGACTCATTCATTTCCTCTCTCTCTCTATTACTCACTCATTCACTCACACCTTCCATCCTATAACTGTTCTTGTGACCTTACTATGAAGAAGAAAATTGATTACAAACTATTAGGTCAGTTGAAGGGTTGGGTCAGTAGGTCAAAACAATGAGGTCAAGGTCAGGTCATGTTAGACAGGTGTAACTGACGCTAGATATCAGGTATTGGGTAAATCAAGTACACAAGTATAAGTTTATTGAGAGTATAAGACAAATATGTTTATAGAGAGACAGTGAGGTAGATAGAAAAACACACATCAGATAGAAAAAAAGTATATATTTAATCGTATGAGAGAGAGAGAGAGAGAGAGAGAGAGAGAGAGAGAGAGAGAGAGAGAGAGAGAGAGAGAGAGAGAGAGAGAGAGAGAGAGAGAGAGAGAGATATTGGTTGACCTTCCGACATGCCTGACTAACTTTGAACTTGACTACCTTTCTCTCTCTCTCTCTCTCTCTCTCTCTCTCTCTCTCTCTCTCTCTCTCTCTCTCTCTCTCTCTCTCTCTCTCTCTTTCCTTGTCATATTCACTATCATTCATCTTCTTTGCCCTTTACACAACTATCTCTCTCTCTCCTCTCTCTCTCGCTCTCTCCTCTCTCTCTCTCTCTCTCTCTCTCTCTCTCTCTCTCTTTCTCTCTTTCCCTCTTCATCATTCTCCCTCTCGTTATCTCCTTACATGTTCAATATTTATCCAATTTCTTGTAACATAATAAATTCTTGCTTCATAAAATCAGCTTCTTTTAAATCTATATATATCACACCTTTAACTTATATATGTTAACGATTATGAAATGTAAAGTGTTAACGGTCTCTTGTTAATATTTATGTATCTATTTTATATATATTCATGCATTTATTTATATTTTTCAAAGTTTTCTGCGTCTATGAATAATATATAAACTCTCTTATTTTTCTCTGTCTTGTTTAAATGTTGTAAATCTTGTATCATGTTCTGAGAATTTGTTGTCTGAAACTTGATTTATATTTAGAGGAACCAAGTGTGTTAGAAGGAAGGTGAGGTGTACTAGATCTAGGTGAAAAAAAGTGAAGTGGCATGTCCTTCACTTTCTCTCTCTCTCTCTCTCTCTCTCTCTCTCTCTCTCTCTCTCTCTCTCTCTCTCTCTCTCTCTCTCTCTCGCTCTCTCGCTCTCTCTCTTTAGTTAGAATTTAGTAATAT
>JAPQNM010000028.1:1233057-1273057 GCA_029783475.1 Metacarcinus magister | reverse complement strand
TTTCTGTTATTTAATCTTTTGTGTATGTAAACCACCACCTCCTTTTGCCTTTCAAGTATGTACCATCTAGTTCTTGATACCAATTCACTTCCTCCTTCTCCACCATTCCTTGTTTTATCTTCTATTTTTCTCCTCTTCCTCCTCCTCTGTAATTCTCCCTCTCTTTCTTTTGACTTTTGTTTATATATTTCTATCCTCCATCACTTGTTTCTCCCATTCATTCACCGGATGCATTCTTTTTTCTTCTCTCTCTCTCTCTCTCTCTCTCTCTCTCTCTCTCTCTCTCTCTCTCTCTCTCTCTCTCTCTCTCTCTCTCTCTCTCTCAATTCATATCTCTTTTTTCTCCATCTTCTCGTCGTTGTCACATTTTTTATATTCATTTTAGGGTAGTTTTCTTAATATTTTTGTACAGTTTTATAAGGTCTTTAGGCGTCTCCAGCAGCAGTCAGGACAAACGTTTGCTACATTTTTATTATATTATATTATTGTTTGAATTCAATGTAAAAGGATAAGCCCGCCAACGTTTCCTGTATAATTATTCTAAAGGTTGTTTGTTTGTTGTGTGTGTGTGTGTGTGTGTGTGTGTGTGTGGTGTGTGTGTGTGTGTGTGTGTGTGTGTGTGTGTGTTAAGTATGTAGTTCATATATTTCTGTATTCCTAACAGTTCTCACATACCTGCTGATCATGCAGAGAGAGAGAGAGAGAGAGAGAGAGAGAGAGAGAGAGAGAGAGAGAGAGAGAGAGAGAGAGAGAGAGAGAGAGAGAGAGAGAGAGAGAGAGAGAGAGATCACTAGGGCGTAGGTTGTATCATCAATTTAGCAACAGTAGGAGGTGCAGCAGAAGCAAAAAATTTATAAACACCGCTGACTCTATAATCTTATCTTCCTCATTTGCTTGAATTGTGATCTAACAGTCAAGCATTGCATCGAGTAGACAGCATGACCAAACTAAGGATGTACAAGCCAACGGCATGTATAAATATAGCCTGTTAAGGAGATTTCACTCCGTAATTAAGCATTTGTCATCTTGTCATGCTTTAACAAGACAATTGAGAACAGGTGAAAAAACTAATAAATATAACCTAAGACATTAAAATACCAACACTCACTGTCCCGTTTCTTTGTTTTTCGTCCACGTACGTTCGCTCTGAAGGTCATTTGACAAGCTCAGCCTTTTATCAGATAAGCTATTTCTCTAACACCACAACGAGACAACAATTCGATATTATACACCGTGAATATTCATCATGTGACACCACTACACTTGGACGCTGATGCTGTGCCTGCCCTTTTGTAGAATTGTTCTTGCATCCTTGTGACGAAATTGTGAAACTCCTAGCTGGTGCCCCTGTCTGTCTGCCTGTGTGTGTGTGTGTGTGTGGCTGAGAGGTAAAAGTAGCGTGTGTCGTGTTCACTGTGGTATTAGGCTTATCAATACTCCATTGCAAAGCTTTACTCATCCATACACTCATTAAATCTACCTTCTAGACATGACTCTGACGAAAAACATGATGTGTGTGCATGTAGATGTGTGTGCGTGTGTGTGTGGTGGTGGATGTATGTATGCATGTGTGTGTATGTGTATGTGTGTGTGTGTATATTCCTATGTGGTAACTCAGTGTGGTGGTGTGTATCCCCCCTCCCCCCGGCCAGCCACCACACTCCACCACCACCACCACCACCAGTACTTGTCTCAGCTGCCTTCGCGCTGCACCTCGCTACCTCTTTCCCCACAGAGCTTGGTCATGTGTGCTGATGACCAACTATAGTGTGACCTGACCCACATTAAACACCAGTTAGTGCTGAGTGGGTCACGTCAGATTGTGATAGTTATTAACGCTTTGATTTGTTAATTAGTCATCTGTGACCTTGTGTTTTGCGCGGCGTGTGTGTGTTTGTGTTGCATTGCTCCTACACCTCCGTGCTAGTGAGTCCCCTGAGTATTAAAGTGAAAAATGAATAAACAAAAGCGTAATGAAATACAAAATAACTTAGTAACTTGGGTGTTATATCGGGGGGTCTCAGCGGAGATGGAACCCCGATAGAGCGCACTACTCACAGCAAGCACTACCTGGCTGTCACACATCGATTTTGGGGGCTGAAAAAATTCATATCGCTCCTTCTCTTGTTGCAGGAAGATAACCCCGGGCCTGATGCCACCGGGGTCGCCAGGAACTTACCGTAAAAAGTCGTCCTCATTGGAGCTGCCGGCGGCCCTACAGCAGCTGCCTCGTCCACACCGCCCCAGCCTGTGTGACATCAAGATGGCCGAAGAAAAGCCTTGGCCCAACACGAAAGAAGATTACGACCTGAGAGAAGTGATTGGTAAGCCTCCCATCTCTACAGCTGGTCCATGAATCCTTCTAGTTTCCCCTGGTGTGGTGGAGATAGGCGTGGAGTCCCTGGAAATAGGGAAAATGGGCAGTGAATTGGTTGCCTGTTCTCCACACCGCTTCTAGTGCCCCTCCCGGTCTGATGAGACATGTTCGTGTACAAGGCAGGATTACAGGCTTGCCAAAGTGACCATGGTGATGAGATGCACACCAGCTGGAATGTAAGGCCGTGCAGTGTGATGTATCCTCGGTGAAAACTAAGTGAGATGCCAGAGAAGGGTAACAAATTGAAAGTTATTTAGTGACACCTCATCGCGAGCACCCAACAGTGGCCTCCTCCTGCGTGGCAAGGTGTTTAGAGAGGTGTGTCAAGGGAGTGCCACACCTGATGCCGTGCCCTGGGGTGTGGCGAGGTGTGGCAAGCCCCTCCTAGTGCCTGGGTATAAGGAACATCCTGTTTTGATGCGGGAACTCTGCGGATGTGTGTTTTCCTGGGGTAGCAGGAACGTTTTCTCTGATGATGTGTGTGTGTGTGTATGTGTGTATCTTGTCTGCTGCATCCCGGAAAACAGATAGCGGCCTTAATGGTTTTTTCGTGTGACTGTCAGGATGGAAATATGAATGTTAGGCCGTTGAGAAGGTATGATTGGTGTTAGGAGTGTGGGTGTGCAGCGAGGCCATGAGTCACCACCTCACCCACCCGGAAACGACTATGTAACCATTGCACAGGTTTAGTAGGAAGACATGGAGGTGACTCACGCCGCCCTTTAGGTGAGAGTGAGTGCTCCATGTTCAAGGGAGTGTCATGCCCCGAGGAAAGTTGTCTTGCTATTGATCTGTTAATTGACCTCATTCAAAGGTTGGTTGTCAAAGGTCATGGCATTGAGGGGGTGTTGGGGTCCTGTAGGAGTGGGTGGTGGGTGGAGATGGCCTGTGGTGTGCCAGTAGCTGATGTTTAGGGTTGTGTTCTGCTTTACATCACTGTCAATGATTGGGGAGAACGTGAAGGATTGGATGTTGTATTGTGTTTTTTATAGTAAAGACAATGATTGATGTAGCATGAGTCATTCAGTAATTGTTATGTAAGTACAACAACATTAATATCTTACAGGTATAGGAAGGAAAGTTACAAGCTATACGTCTTCATAATATCTTTGCAACTTACATAGATTACTTACATTTGCTAACTTTTATCAGACAATATTGAACGTAAGCATTGATAGTATAAACAATATTTTTTTAAAGGATAGTCAATCAGTAGATATGGGTTTTCAAACATTTACAGGAAAGATAAATAATCAGAGTGTGACGTGCAGTGCTAAGTACAGGATTAGTATAAACTTGCTTCACTTCCTGTCTAAGTATTAAGTCTTAAATTATAACATTACATAATTTTCCAAGTGTTATGGATGGGGCTGGCTGGTGCAGTGTGGCATCAATCTGAATTTTATAAGAGTATACTATCTTGAGGATGCGTTACATAATGATATCAGGTAAAGTGATAAAGTAGATGCGGTGAGCGAAAGGAAGGTGGCGCCTCTATGGTGAATAGGATGGAAGGAAAGGTGTCTGAGTAGAGTTGAGGAATAGAAGGACAGGGAAGGAAAGATGTCTGAGTAGGTAGAAGGGGAGTGTACTAAGCATGAAGTTAATGGGAATATCCTTCATCCTGACTTATCTAGTTTCCTTGGACAAAGTTGATAGTGAGAAACAAGGCTTCACAATTACTGTCCATCATCACCCAACATGACAGCTTAGTTCAGGAACCCATTATGCTCTACAAAGTTATGTTTCAAAAGGCTTAAAAACAATATACGTATAGCTAACATAAAAGGTATAAATGTTTTAATTCCTGTAAAGATAACTTGTGCAATTACAAATCCATGTCATTTTTATCAATTTATGGGGGAATACTTTTCCTGTTTGTGCAATTGCAGGGATTTGTGTTGCTGGAAGTTATATTAGGGGAGGATTAACACCACAGATAAGATAGATAGGTTATGTTGATAGAGTGGATAAAAAACACTGATCTCATTTTTTTTATTTGTTTTATTCCCATTGCTTGTTCTCCCCCCCAGGTATTGGCGCCACAGCTGTCGTCCACTCGGTACTATGTATCCCACGGAACGAAAAATGTGCCATCAAAAGGATAAACCTGGAAAAGTGGAATACGAGTATGGATGAACTACTGGTGAGTGTGTGCATGACAGGGCACTACACGGACTTGGTCTAATGAAAGCTAAAACACAAATTTTAATCCATATAAATTGTTCCATGGTGCAGCACAGTTTTGTACGTTACTAAGGTGAGCCATTAGAGTAGGGGCTATGGGGCCTTGACACCGCTGGCCCTGGGTAGGTGTGCGCCACTCTAGCACAGGGATGAGGGTACAAGTGTGTGCAGATAGGACGGTGATAATTATGTTAAAGTGTGTTATTTAATCCAATGTGTTATCGCATTAAGTAGGGAAGCTCATGGGTAAAGGATCAGTGAAGGTTTTAGGAAATTTTCTTCATATTAAAGTATTACTATATTTTCAATGTAAACTGCAGGTTTTTATGCGTCCATAGTGAATACTGTGATGCTACGGTGCACATGTATCCAAAGTAATGTATGAGTAAAGTGTTGTATGCAAGGTAATGTGTGGTGAAGTATTAGTCATGTCACCACTCACCAAGGTAATGTGTGGTGAAGTATTAGTCATGTCACCACTCACCAAGGTAATGTGTGGTGAAGTATTAGTCATGTCACCAGCATAGGGGAAGGGAGGCAGCCATTGGGGCGATGCTTTACATGGACTACAACAGGTATAAAACACACTTACCAAGGATGGAATGTTATCATAAGATTTGTCCTTTGATATCACATTGTAAGCCAATACTGATAACTGGACTGTTATCTATTGTGAATGGTAGAACACTATATCTTCAGATATGTAATCATATATATATAAATGTTTTAAGATTCAAGATTGTTTGTCATGTTGTTAAACAGTACTTGGAAATTATTATTCTAGATTGCAATATTGAATGTTTTTTTTAGTACAACTTACACATTGTTACATACACAAGGAGCTTTCAAGAATCAGGAACTAGTAAAAAATAAATTCTAAGACTGAAGAGTTACCAGCCCTCCGCCCTTGTCTCATAATTGTCATAATTAACTTTAATAATGTGGACTTTAATCCTTCATTACTGTATGTTTAGAACATTGAATACCAACATCATCAAATGAAATCGCAGAGCACCTCATCCCACTCTTTAATATGTTTATGTTGTGTTGTTTCAGTACATTCTTGTTCCCAAAATTCCAAAACTATTCAGAAGTGTTAACACGTGATATTATTGCAAAAGTAATCAAGGGACTCCTGTACGTGTTTGACAATCTACATGAACACTTGTATTAACTCACCACAGACAACCCTTTGACAACCCTTCAAGGATTTATATTAAGTGAATCTTTATCCTTCCAGAAAGAGATCCAGGCCATGTCATTATGTCACCACGAGAATGTTGTCACCTACTACACATCCTTCGTGGTCAAGGAGGAGCTGTGGCTGGTCCTCAAGCTGCTGGGAGGCGGCTCACTCCTCGACATAATCAAACACAGGTATGGCAAGGTCACCCCCCCACACTTACCTCTCCATCACTTACACATTTACACATTTTACTGCATTTATAAACAAGCCAACAAATCATCACACCTTTCACTACTAATCCATTTTGTGTTACAGGATGAAGAGTGCAGACTGCAAGCATGGTGTGTTTGAGGAGGCAGTGATCGCCACAGCACTCCGGGAGGTACTGAAAGGCCTGGAGTATTTCCACAACAACGGACAGATCCACAGGTACCACCCAGAGGCTGTGTTGGTGTGTGTTTGGCCTTGGCTTCTGACTGTGATGGTTCTTGTGTTCTCTTCTCTGCTGTAATGCTTTAGGGAGGGAAAGAAGGGCAAGGCGTTACACATGTAGTTTGTGCTTATGTATACTTACTTCATCCTTGCCTACTCTTGACCAGGCTTTGTTGTGTGCTCTTGTGTTGTCTTATGCTTTACACACTTCCCTAAAAGGCTCATTGTTATGTATGTGTTGTGTTGTGTGTACATTAAGTTCTGTAATGTTATGTCACCAGTACATTTATTAGATAGAGGTTGAGAGTCAATTACAGATGTAGATGTTATTTTGTTTTTGTGAGATTAAATATTATGAGTGAGAATATCAGCAAAGAGAAGCATTTTTAGGGAGGACAGTATAATAATCTTGAAGGTAGTCATTTTGTGTGTGTGTGTGTGTGTGTGTGTGTGCAAACTATTTATGACCGTGTATTTAATCACAGCAAATATAATATGAAGAGTATTTATTTCAGTTTGACCTTTTTAGAGACATCAAGGCTGGGAACATCCTGCTGGGGGAAGACGGGGTAGTACAGATTGCTGACTTCGGGGTGAGTGCCTGGCTATCCACGGGGGGTGACCTCTCTCGGCAGAAGTCTCGACACACCTTCGTTGGAACGCCTTGCTGGATGGCACCTGAAGTCATGGAACAGGTGAGAGATAGTGATAGGAAGTAAGATGCATGCATGACCTAAGGAGAAGGAAGTGGAGAAGCTCGTAGTTCTTGCCTCTGTATCTGTATCAAAACAAACTATTGAGTCAACTTTGAAGAGTCTCCATAAAGAAAGATAACTTTTTAATGTGTACATCTGGCAAGGTATGCATTCTGTAATCCATCTGCTTATTCTTATTAGTTCATTTTATTGTGTATTCCTTCCTCTCCAACAAGGCAACATCTCATCCTGCTATTTCTTCAGACCCACTAAAACCTGCCATCACCTTTTCTGTCTCACTAATCATCCCCGTCACGTTGCCTCTCGTCACAGGTGTCAGGCTATGACTTTAAGGCTGACATCTGGTCCTTTGGCATCACTGCGATAGAGATGGTGACCGGCACGGCGCCTTACCACAAGTATCCACCCATGAAGGTGTTGATGCTCACACTACAGAATGATCCACCCTCACTGGAGACAGGCTCAGAGGAGAAGGTGAGAGAGAGAGTTGGTGAAATAATGAGTGTTATTATAGAAGCAGTGGAAGGGAATGTCTTAGGTTTATACTATAGGAGAAATTAATAACACAGGTTTATAGATTAACCCTCAAATGATTGCTATTGTTTTTAGAATGTTCGCAAACAATGTAAAAGACAGTTGTTAACTTATTCTTCAAATAGTGAGAGATGCTTTAATGCGCTGAACATAGCGGTCAAATATCCATTACAACACAGTGTAATAGTCATGCTGGAGGGTGTGAAAGATAGCTTTTTTGTGATCTTCCAACGTGAAGTTGTACGCCAGGTAGCTTCAAGACAGCCCCGCTTTCACTACTACCAATACATTCCTCACTGCTGTCATTAAATTCACAATAATCTTCACTTTCATTGTTAAATTCACTGTGGCAGCCCAGTGATGACTTATATTTTTATCTCAAGTCCACAAGGAACACACAGACTGCCATACACCACCACTAGTGACAACCTGAAAAATGTGCACAAAGATATTCAAAATTAGTAGCGCACAATAACCTTGATTTTGTAAACAATGGTTGTGTGTGTGTGGACCGTTGGAGTGTTTCATTATGGAAGCGATGGCCATCATTTAAGGGTTATACAAAAGTTAAAATGAATAAGTTTAAATGCTTTTAGAAGAAAAAAAACAGGATGGATGTAGGTAATAACAATTCTTATAGAAAGCCGCTAGGAATTAGATCAGAAATAGGTGATGAATGTGGCAGGAAGGCAGGTAGGGGGCACTCATTAAAGACCAACAGAGTATAGATATAAAAGTTAGACTGTAATAATAGGCATTCATACAGAAGGAAGATTATGGATACAAGAATAACACAGACAAATAAGGGGAGCAGACATGGGCTTCATCACCTCCCTCTCCAGGACCAATACAAGGGTTACGGGAAGGCCATCCGCAAGATGATTGCAGACTGCCTCCAGAAGGACCCAACCAAGCGGCCGACAGCGTCAGAGCTCCTCAAACACCCCTTCTTCAAGAGAGCCAAGGACAAGAAGTACCTCCAGAGTGTGTTGCTGCAGGGCGGTCCTTCCATAGAAGAGAGAGTGGCCAAGGTGCGTTATTCCTGCCGTGTTGGTGCTGTAGGAGTTGTAGTGAAGGGAAGAGAAGGAACAGCCTTACTCCATAGCACATAGATCTTGCCAGGACGCATTTCAGTTGATGTGACAAAGGATGTGGTGTCATTTCAGCCTATTCTATTTTTTATTTATTTATTTTTTCTCTCGTAGATATACATTTGTTTATTAAGCTGAAATGACATTGCTCTTTCCTAACACGTTGTTGGAAATGTGTTTTGGAGACTGAGGATTCAGGTGATAATTGTTATAAATATTATGTGTTGTTTGCAATAGTATTAGTATTAGTGTGTGTGTTTGTATAGATAGATAGTTATATAGATAGTTAGTTATGTATGCGTAGTCCTGCACGCTCCTTAGTGTATCTTATTAGTTAGGTTAAAGTTATTATTTATTCAACACATACCACCTTGCCGTATAATTCTAGTTCTTTATATATCAAAAGACACCACCTTTTTTTTTTAATTTATTTATATATTTATTTTGTATTCATTAATGTAGTTTTTTTTCCTTTTTTTTTCTGATTTCATGTCACTTACATGAGGAAACAATCAATCTTGAGCTTAACCCTTGACCTTCATACAGTATAATCACACACACCTCATTTTCCTTTTGATCTGAGCTTCATTACATCAATTGAACCTCGTGAAGTTTTCTCGTCCTCAACTCGAACACCTTATACGTACTCTTAATTTAGTCTCGTCAACAATCCGTTCCATTTTTTTGAGTTGCTGTGTAGTGTGCGCTGAACTTAATTTCTTTACTAACTGTTAATACGCACACCTAGATGCAGAGTGAAGTTGTGTGTGTGTGATAATTTGCTAAGTTATTGATGTTTTAGATTGAGTGTTAGTAGCATTATTTAATTTAGCATTTTTATAATATCAGAATGTTGAATTAAGCATAAACTCACTAATGTCCAATATAATAACCCTTGCTGCTCTTATTTATTGTTTTTTTTAATTGTTATTTGGGTGTATATACATTTTTTTTTCTTTCGTTTATGACTGAAATAACCTTTTTTTGTCTTGTTGTTTGCACGCTAATCCTGTGTGTTTGACGTGTGTGTGTGGGAGAGGTGGAGAGAGAGAGAGAGAGAGAGAGAGAGAGAGAGAGAGAGGAGAGAGAGAGAGAGAGAGAGAGAGAGAGAGAGAGAGAGAGAGAGTGAAAAAGAGAGATGCACATATACAGGGAGAGGCGGAGAGAGGCAATCAGAGAGAGAGAGAGAAAGAGAGAGAAAGGAGAGAGATATGTATGTACTAACCTGTCCTAATAATGATACCCTCCCCTCTACTTTTTTTGATGTATCCTTGTTCCCATTGTTACTTTTCATGTGTTGTTTTTCTTATCTGCTTGCAGGATGAGCCCTTCTTAAGACGGAGGGTGAGTGAGTTTAGTGATTCCGTTCAGTGAATTGACAACAAAACCCGTAATGATTCCTTTCTAAGACGGAACCTTTGTATTGGACCACTCACTGACCCCCACATCTTCTCTCTCCCCGCCCACCTTGTCCAACTTGGCTGACGTATGATATTGGAGTTTGTTTCGCGCTTCTGTTCTCTAAATTATATCCAAAAATTATACACAAAAAGAACCATCAAAATTTGGGCCTACCTATGTAATGTTTGTTATGTTGTTGTTGTTGTGGTGGTGGTGGTTGTTCCTGTGGTGTTGTTGTATGGGCGTGTTCTTTGTGTTGTCACCCCCTTTCCCTTATATATAGACACACTAAACAAGCATACACTCATACAAAACAAAAACACACACACATACACCAGCAAGGTAGCTAACACAAGGCATTAACATACATACATATTAACCCACTCAAATATAAATGATACTACATTGAAAACTTATCTTCAAATTATGGATCATCTTAGTAACTTCAGAAACCAAATTAATCTGTCATGTACAAGTTATCTTTGCTAGGAAACAGAAGTGTGTGGTCAGAGTTGAGTGGTAGTGGAGAGATGAATGGTGAGAGGAGGAGGAGGAGGAGCTTGTGAGGCCAGGAAGATGGTGAAGCAGTTAATAGTGAGCATAACTTCATAGTGCGTGGTTGTAATGATGTTTTCAGTAGTGTAGCTTAGCACTAAACTCACCAGATGTTGTGTGTGTGTGTGTGTGTGTGTGTGGTGCTTGTATTCAGAACATCGAGTCTCATAAACTTGATCAATACTCTTCGTTGGTGATTTCTCTTGCACAAAAAAAAGTATAGGATTGAAAGTCACAGGCAAAAGGTAGGAATCCTTATCTGTACTCCTTCATGTGTATGTTTGTAAGGAGGGAAGGAATGTACGTATAATTCAGGCTGAGAGACACCTTGTTTTGTCATAGTTTCAGATGTCATTTACTTAATATTCCGATGAAGGTGTAACTCGGAGAACAGTTGAGAAGTTTTCAAAGTAGGATTCGAAAGTCACTGCTTTGCCATATAAAAAAAAATTTGTTCAATTCAAGAAGAAATAGAGAAGCAGAAACCAATACATTTCTATAACTTATGATGAGAAACAGTTTTATTGTTTTATTTTATTTTTATTTATTTATTTATTTACCTTTTATCCACAGCTAGAGAGGTCGAAATGGAGTGTTATTACGTGTTGGTGTATTTATGTATACAAATATGTGTGTGTGTGTTTTGCTTGTATAGTTTTATGTGTTGTTAAGGAGTGTTTTTTTTTCCTTTCTCTCTTCCCATCTATCCTTGTTCTACTTGTTTCCTTTTACTTCAGTTCCCTTACAACTAACTACCTTATTTGCTCTATCATTTCACTCTTTCTCATCTTTATATTCTGAAAATCTACATATTTGCTCTCTTACATGTTATTCTTATCCAGATTTCTTCATTTTCAACTTTCCTTGTTCTTTCTGTACATAAATTTGTCTGCTTATCTATATTTTCGTATTCTATTTTCATTTCCTGATTCCCATTTACCTTTGTGCATCTTCCCATCTATAAAGCTTTCCATCACTTAGTACCTCTTGTTAGCCACACGATGCACCAAGCCGTGTCAACCTCACCACCACCGTGTGTATGTCTGTACACTTGTCACATCCCATGAACAGACAAAGGGATGCTGAAGGTCATAGTTATTGTGTTTATTTGTGTATTTGAGAGTGGATGAAATTAACAACTCGTTCCTTAGGGAGGTGAGAGGTGTGTAGTTGTCTTTAATTTGGTTCATTTCATTGGTCTGAGTTGTTTTATTTTGGTATCGTTAAATGTTTAAGTTCACTCTGATCTGTGTTGTCTTAACCATCATTGTTTGGTATTATAATCAGCATCATCACTGCCTCAACATTACCATCATTGTGATCATGATCTGCGATGCACTGCAGCACACACAGCCACATCTACAGTCTAAACACAAGCTGGGACTCCCCCGTTCATTATTATGCATCTTCGTTCTTCATGAAGCCACTCACTTGAATATTTTCTCACACATAATATTTATTAGTGGCACTTTAATGCACACACATTTTCTAACTATTTATCATCTTCCCACTTCCCATCTTCCTTTACAAAATATGCCATAAGGGAGACGCATTCACCCCTCATATCACCGTCACGTTGGCCAGGTGTTGAGTATCTTGGATGTTGGTGTGTGGGGCTTGCAAGTTGTGATGTGTAGGTGTGCAGCCGGGTACCATGTTAGGGGTTGTTTGTGTGTAGAGATTAAACACTTGATACCATTACCAAAGGTGGTTGCCATTAATGGCAGGTTTTACAAAGTTGCAGAAGTTGCAGTCATTTTACACCTTTCCTAAGAAGACAACAAGACTATCCAAATCCTCATATATTCAAACACATACTCCTTCATCACCAATTAGTTTCAGTTAAATGTTACCTAAAACCTGACTTGAACTTGAAATAAACTTAGCAATGGAGTTTCTGGGCCAAAGATCCCTTACCAAGCCTCAGCTACTGTCCCTTCTTTCAGCAGTCTCGGAGCAGACAACCCGGCACGTCAGGCAGACTCCACAGAACACAGAGTGGTGACTGGGTGTGGTCCAGCGACGAGGAAGATGACAAGGATGGAGATGAGGTATGCAGTACTGTAATATCAGGAGCCTTGTTAGGATGAGTTAGTGATCCTCCAATGCCCTTTGAAATTTCCTAGATAGACCTCATTCCAGCCTTTTTTGCTGTCCCTTTCTTCTCATCTGTAATTCTTGTATATGAAGACGACGTATTGTTTTGATGATTGTTGAAGGATAGTGAGTGATGATGAGTGAAGTGATATCCTTCTTGATACACTAAGCTGCCCTCACTGTTGACTCAAGGTAATATTAATACTCCTCATGCAGTGTCTCCTTCCACCTCACAGGCTGACAAGATCTCCACCAGTAGCAGTGAAAGCAGTGGTGAGAAGCAACAACAACAACAACAGCGGTCAGAGTCACAGTCCTCAGCGCTGTCTGAGTCCACGCAACAAACTCAGGTAACACAGCAGCAACAGCAGCCCAAGACACAGGAGCCACAGCCAACGCAACCAACCCCTCCAGCCACACAGTCCAGCCCGGTGATAGAAGCCACACCTCAGCCACAGCTACAACCACAGCAGCCAATACAAACACAGCAGGAAGGGATACCAGCACAGCCAATGTTAATCCAGCAGCAGCCACAGCCTCCAATCACCTACCAGCCACAGGTCATGCAGCAGTTAGCAGGTGGTGTTGGTGTTGCCCCACAGTCGTATCCCATCCAGTACCAGCAGCAAGTACCACCACAGCAGGTCCTACAGCACATGGCTTCTGTACCTCAACATCACCCACAGCAGTTACCACCTCAGGCATATCCACTCCAGCACATCCCCCAGCAGCCTGTGGGAATGATACCACAGCAGGTGTGTAGGTGTAGAGCACGTAAGATTGAAGAAGCCGTTAGGATCCCAGGATTGTGTTGATGGCTTGCCTCACTTGTTCACATTCACCCCTTCCTCCACTACCTTTGATCAATTAGCCTTCATTGTTAGCTGGAGTGTAGTAACTGTATTGCAATCCTTATTTGTGAAGGATTGTGCATCACTTTCTTTTAGTAGATGGTGAGAGGAAATAATTCTAAATATGACTAAACATCTTTAAAAAAAAAATATTATTATATATACATCTTTATCATCATCCTTTGAAAACATGTAAAAAAACAAAAGAAAAGTTGAGGCGTCTACTTTGTCAGCAACATAAATTTTACAATGTGTGTGTGTGTGTGTCCTGCTCAGGTGCCTGGCATGGTGACAGTGAGTGGTATGGTGCCAGACATGATGATGACGGCAGCTCCCATGGCACCTGTAGTGTCCACCACCATACCCCAGGGCATGGCATACACCCAACCTGTTGCTGACCCTAACATGACCGTGCCCATGGCCCAGCTGCCCCAGGGGGTGACGGAGGGCTACGTGACAGCCCCTGTTCAGCAGGTGTCAACAGAGAATGAGCCCATCAGCTTGGTGCTAAGAGTGAGGTAAGGTTAACTGAAAGAGGTGACGATGGGATGGATTAGTGAGGTGAGTGACAGACAGGGTAATGAACCTGAGACTTACCTATGTACTGATAAAGGTGAAGGTGATACTGATCATTTTTATATTGTTCACTTTGTGTCACTGAACAGTTGTTGTGTTTGTAGAGGACTTACTACACTTTTTGTGTGAGTGAGATGACGGCTGCCATCATGATCATGTCATTCCAGGAACCAAAGGAGAGAACTCAACGACATCCGGTTTGAGTTCAGTGTGGGACGGGACACCTCTGAGGGCGTGGCGTCAGAACTGGTGGCAGCCGGCCTTGTGGACGGCCGGGACCTGGTGGTGATTGCTGCCAACCTAGACAAGATTACTCAACACCCAGAACTCGGCCAAAACCTCACCTTCAGACTGGTGAGTGAGAGACTCAAGGGGGGGGGTGGGGTGCGTGAGGAAGGAGTGGTAGTGCAGGGAGGTGTTGGTTGGGGTGATGTTTGGGTGGTGTTAGTTATGAGTGATGCTGTATACTGCACCTGTGGAAGGAATGATAATAATATTAATCATGATAATTATAATACTAATAAAAACAAAAATGATAATAACAAAATCAATATCAATAATAATAATTATAATATTAAGGAAAATGATTTACGAAGAATAACACTAATAGTAACAATAATAATAGTACAGATGGTCCGCATCTGTACCTCCTATAGCAAAATGTTTTATATGCTTCCCTAACTAATTCTAATGATTTTCAGCAGAACTCTGACTGTGAAGCCAACGAAACCCCTGACGACAAGGCGTTAATAGGGTTTGCTCAGCTGACCATCTCAGACTGACGGGGGAGTGAGGTGCTGCAGCCCCAGGGTTCCCCGGGCACCAGGAGGGCCTGAAGCATCACTGCACCAGGCTGATGCCACCCATGTGTGATTTGTTATGATCAAAAGTGGATGCTGGAAATTGTCTTCTTACATTGTTCCTTTTTTGTGTGATGTGATGTGTTGCCAAGTGATGAGGTGAAAGGTGAAGGAAGGGAAGGGAAGGGTGTGTTGTGCCGTTCATCCTTCCTCACCGGGCTGTATCACCTGTAGGGAGAGGCAACAGAGGCATAGGCTCAGAAAGTGTTGTTTATTAAGGATGAGTTGGAAGTGAACCCTGGGAGTGTCTGGTGTACCTGAGGTGCAGAACGCCATGCACCTCCACCACCAACCATCATTACAACAACAACAACAACAACACTAAACATGGAAAAATGACAAATGTAAACTGAGGATTTCCGGTGTTTAGTATTTTTCATAAACTAGATTTTTTGTTTTGTTTAGTGTAGGATAATGTTCAGTACCAATAAAAGATATATAAATATATATATCACACACGACCTTCAATTTAATGGATTTTGGATTCAAGGGACACCTTCTGCTACTAGACAAGCATAGAGGATCATTCAAAAACTCCGCTGCTTGAAAAATGTCCGCTAGGTGGTAGAGTGAGCGGTGAGAAGTTCTCGCCAAACCAATCAAGTACCATCAGTCATTGTTTACATCTCCACCTTGCCACACAGTCTGGCTGTGTTTGTGCATATTTCTTATTTATCTTACCATTTTGCTAAGCAGAATGCCACACCCAGGTTGGAAAAAAGAAGTGTATTAACCTTAATGTAATGCAAAAAATCAAATTATTTCACAAAAGGGCAAAAGACACTCCAGTCAGAATTTTCGGCAAAAATGACGAGTAAAACTCACCACCAAGGTGATACTGACCCCTCGGCACACTTTGGCCGTTGTACTCCCTGCCTCTAATGTTGTGCCACACCCAGCACGGCTAGAGCTGCGTGAAACCCTTCTGATGGATCCCCAAACACTCCACCACCTCACCATTAATGTGGGAGGACACACTGAGGCTTTCAAGGGCCCAGAATGAGATGAGAACGCTTGCCATTGCAAATCCAGTCAACCGAGACTACCACCAAACAACGGACTTTTTCAACTAACGGACAAGTAGATTGCCCATTTAGTCCATTAAATTGAGGGTTGAGTGTACTTATGTATATGTAAATGTACATGTATAAACAGTAGGTATGTATAAATTGCAACATGTTCTGTGATGCGTAAAGGAGGGTGTCAATCTTCCTTTGTAGGGAATATCCTCTCGCTCGGCATAAACAGTGAGTTGCTTCAGTTTCCAGCCAGTGCAATAATGACGCAAGATTTCCCTGCCAGTTGGATGGATGGAAAACCTTGATGCACGCATACATGCACACACTTTGCCTTGCCTGAGCCTCTCCAACTTGCCTACTTCATGAGTATGTTAGCTGCAGGTATTAATTGATTTCTGCAGTTCTAACTAGCAGCAGGAACATTGAGTGAATATTAATTTTGAAGTTGGGAAGGAAAAATCTTCTTTAACATATTATTAGATTAATTTAATTTTTTCTTCTAACCCTCAGGAATAGTTCTCAATTAGCAACTGCTTTTTTCTTGTCATAAATTTCTTCAGTGGCACAAGGAATTTATGTACTGCAGTTTCTTTCCTTAAAAGTGTGTGTGTGTGCGCGTGTGTGTGTGTGTGCGTGCGTCTGTGTGTGTGCTTCTGTGTGTGTGTGTGTGTGTGTGTGTATGTCCTTCACCATGGTCTTGAGGATCACGCGCTGGACTCGTGATCGCCAGCCATTACCCTCCCAGTGAGAGCTTAGAGGTCATTATAGCCAGATCTATGGGTAAGACTGTGACCTTCCACACACCACACACCCCATCCTCTTGCTCAAGGAGGACAGTAACTGCTTGGTCATCAGTGAAACTTTGCACCTTCAGTGAGGCGCAAACTCGAGCCTACAGAGTGACAGGCTGAGACATTACCACTGAGCTACCAAGCATTAGTAGTGTGTGTGCGCATGCATGCGTGTGCGCGAGTGTATGTGTGTAGGGTGCCCACATAATGCATATTCTCTTGAATTAATTCACCGCGCCATCAGAAATTAAGCATTTTGAAGTATTCACTATCGTAAGGCTGTAATGTAGTCGCTTGTTGCTTCTAGGTTCACACACAGTGGCAGCTGACTGCAGCTGCTTTTCAAATCTTGGTTCACCGGACTTGCAAGGAATTTGAGTATATGTGTATATATATATATATATATACCTTATTTTTCAGTATTCTTTTCTTGTAATCTTTGTAATTTCTGAATAACAGCTGTAATTTATCTCATCAACCATCGCTTTAAGAGTATATCGAAGAAGACTATTCCTTATGTAGGTTGCAGGCTAGTACTTTCTGGGGAGATATTCTTTGGGCCAATTGAGCGACAAACTTAAGAGGGCGGCCACAGCACATTTTCTTTACCTTTTGATCTATGTCCTTTACTCTAGCATGTCAATTCAACTTAACTCCGGCTAGTGTATCTACTTCATGCAGTGTGGCTGCCTCTTGTATCTTGAGTTATATTTTCACAACACAATAATATTTACGCGTCTCAAATAAGCTGATCGCCTTCACTTCACTTGGCAAAAGCAGCACTTTCACCTCCTTTGCTGACCAGTGAGCTCATGTGTGTGTGTGGTGTGGATATATCTGTGTGCGTCATGCTCTGCGGAGGTACAATGTAGATTAATAACAGGAGATGCATAGAAGAGTTATGGCATAAACTGAGGGATAAGGTGAAACTTTGCCGGCAGCAAAAACTATGGGATGAAGGCAGAGAGAGAGACAGACCAAGGCCACAATCTACCGTGTTAGGTAAAGCCTCTGTGCCGCTTGGTAGTTTCCTGCTCTGTAGTGGTGGTGGTGGTGGTGGCAAGGAAGGCAGCATGTGTTTCCACTTTGCTCATGAATCATATCATTGTCAGGTGTTAAGTGTATTGCCTTGGAGAAATTGTATAATTAGTTCTTGAAGGTGGAAGGTGGCAACCTCAGTATCCACACAGCCTAGTCCATGATGTATCTACATTCGTTGTGCTTCAATGCAGATGGCCCGTGAGATTTACTTGAATGTTGGGAAAGTTAATTACTTTTGCCAGTTATGTATCATCTGCAGTATTTTTACGTCTATGGAGGATAACGTTGAATCACATTACTTGTCGTCAGTGTCATGCTGTATAATGTGCAGAATTCACTCGGCATCCATGTGAGTAAAATTTTTATGTTGCAGAAGCAAACCTTTTTAAGACCGGTGCAGTCCAAATAGGGAATTCCTTAATTTCAGTTTTCTAAAGTTCCACATTCAGGTCATCATTTGATGCTCCATTTTCATTCAGGGAATTTGAAGATTACTAAGGCCCAAAAAATTCTTTTCCAATGACAGCACATTTCAATCAGTATGTGAAGGCAAATGATATTGCTACAACATGCAGACATCTTCACTTCACACTTGTAGATGTTTTGCCAAGTGAAAAGATGTCACTTGTAATCTGAATGAGGTTATTGTAAATTCTATGCTTGATGCCAGAAAGACTTGTGGTGCTGTCTCCCAACTATTCTTGAGTCTAGATCCCCATGAAGTGCTTGCTTAACACTACTAGTATAGTATCCAGTAATGCCAGTGTGACCTTAATGAAGCAGTGAAAGAGAAGGTTCCATAAAGGTAAAAGTAGGGGGCCGGGTGGCTCTGTGGTACAGTGTTCGGCTCCTGACCTAAAGGTTGCGAGTTTGATTCTGGCTCACGGCTCACCATGTAGCAGAACTATATGGTCTATAGTTACCTAGTTCAGGGGGATTATTTAATCACCTTTTTAATCCATAAAGGTATAAAAAAATAAGTTGTCCTTATTTAGTGGATGTGTGAGGGACGGCCCAAGTACTGATAAGCTGGGTAGGTCAGTGCTGCCAAAAAACAGGAATGGAATTGGTGTGTGTGAAGTGTTACCACGTTGTTATTATTCTATAACTGCAAAATGTTTCTAGGGGAAAAAAAATTATGTGCCTGAAGATGATTGTTCTTCCAGTAAATATTTAACTTAATTCAGTCTTTTGTGTGTGTGTTGTGTTGAGTGTTTGTGGCCGTGAACTAACTGGCCGCAGCAAAAAGGGAAATGATGAGTGGTAACTTAAAGAAAGTGAAATCTCCATTTACACTTTTGTTTTGATGTGTTTTAAGCCTTTTTATCATGCTGAGCCAAATAACACTAGCCATAGGAATATTTAATGCCACAAAATGTTCTCCTTGGATGTTTTTTGTCATAGCAATTTACAGAGAAAAAAAACACTTCAGGCACGTTATTAGCAGTGTGAATGAAAAAAAATTGCTTAACTTGTGCAAAACTTGTGGTATGAGTTGTTTTTCCAAGTCTTTGTTTGTTTAGTGGAGTGCATGTTGTGTTAGTCATTTATAAAGGGTTTGTTGCTCACTCTAAGTTCCTCATCTGTTTATTTATATGTGTAAATACGTTAATGTAGCACCGTACCAGTTGCACTCGTGTTGGTCTGGATCTTTCACCGTAAGCTCCATATTTAGTTTCATATACAGTGTGCATAGTGGAGATGAACATACATTACTAGTGTAAATTATTGTTATTATTTAAGGCAACTTATATCAAGTCAGGTTAGCTTATATGCTGTATACATTTTTTCAACTATGTGATTAAATATGTGATGGAATTATAATGGAAGTATTGCAAAGGGCTGTTGATTGAATGGTTGGGGTGGGTAATGTGGCAACACTCAGCCTCAGTAAGTGTTGGGCCTTCCTTGTCCTCATGTTATTGCAATGCCTCATCCCTCAAGTTAAAAGTTAAGATATGTAACTTATATACCATTGATTCAAGAGTATGAATGCTTTATGGGAGTCATTATCCAAGCACGGTTTGTGGAAATCTTTGAAGAAAAATAGATAACGAGGTATTTTTGAGCTGAGGCTGAAGTGCCACAAGCAGCAGTCAGCACAGTGGGACAGCAGTGGTGCCAGAAAGCAATAGTACCCTCGTGTTGGCTGCCCCGCCCCTCATCAGGACTCAGCCAGGCATGGAAGGTTCAGAACAAGTGACTATGATGCTAACATCCATGGTGACAGTCAGTGTCTCTAAGGAAGATGACGTGCATCTTCTTGAGAGTTGGAAGACTTAAGTGTAGTGCAATAAGTGCAATACTTTACACATCAACTCGCTGAAGCCGGCACTTCTGCAGTCATTTTCTCTGTTGCTTGGAAGTGTGAGTGACAGACACAGTTTGTACGTCCACTGAGCGTGAGGTTTGCATGCCAGTCCATATCAGGAAGGCCATGGCAATGCAGCAGAGTTAAGGTGTGAGGTGAATTGGCTCTTAGAATCTGTTAATGACAATTGAGGGAGGAAACCAGTTTTTTGTTCTCTAAAGGCTGTATATTTTTGTTCCAGTATAACCAGTGCCAAAACTATCCTTTGTTTCCCAACTTTGCCCTCCCTTCCCTCCCCAGCAGAGGTGCAGCCCAAGGTTATGAAATTGGTCCACTATGACAATCACCCTCCATGGAGGCAGTGTGGTTGTCCCCCATTTGTTCCATGTGTAAGGGAAGCTAAATTAAGGATGGTGCCGTTAATGATGATAGGCCATAACAGCACCAAGCATTAGATCAGACCAGGGTCATGAGGGTGTGAGGGAGCCGCCGGTCAAGGCAAACATGCGACTCCGACTACCTTTACTCCTCGGAACTTGCCTTCCACTACCCTCCCCCCACGAGATGATATATTCATGCCTTATTTGTGCTGTGTAACTGCAAGTTGTTTATAAAATTGTACATAGCAAAACTATTTTAACAGATACAGGAAACGTGTTCTAGTGTAACTTACTCCCACCCTTCCCTGGCATCCCCCTCACTGTGGGGAATATTGAAGAGGAGGTATTTGGTTTTGAGACTATGCATATTATATCTATTCTAAGTATCATATTACAAGCTCTATCAGTTTATTTTGTGTCTTTACTCTGCACTGCAAGGAATGAGTCGCCAGTAAGGTGGAGCATGAGGGAGGACTGTGATGCAGAGCTGCAGTTTGCCAGTGCAGGAGAGCATTGTCATTGTGTTTGGGGTATTTATGGACCTTGTGTGAAGATGTCATAATGATGTGTTGAGAGTTATAATGATGGGTTTCCATGATTTCCCTCTTCAAGTACCGAGGGTCCGTTCGTTCGTCTTCTCTAATTACGTTTATTTATGACAGTGTAACGAGCCTTAACAAAACTATGCGATTGATGCCGATTCATTAGGTAGTCAGAATAATGATGGAAGATGGGCACTGCAAGTCCTTGATTTTTGCACTTTTGTCTTCACAATACATTTTTCATCCCACACACTTTGAAAACTGTCACCCCCGTAATATTGCATCAGATTACCTAGTCTTGAAATTATTTGTATTTGATGGAATAATTTTGGAAGAGAGGAATGGGAGGCATAAATCCAAGACTTGCAGTGCTCACCCCCTTAAGGTCGTCGTGTCCTTGTCATCTTAA
Source organism: Metacarcinus magister (assembly GCA_029783475.1). Classification (NCBI taxonomy): domain Eukaryota; kingdom Metazoa; phylum Arthropoda; class Malacostraca; order Decapoda; family Cancridae; genus Metacarcinus; species Metacarcinus magister. The sequence continues at coordinate 1,251,701 of JAPQNM010000028.1, read as the reverse complement.
CTCAGCCAGCGCTGGGCCTGACCGACCTGACCTTCTGTCCGGCTCACCGACTCCTCTATTAAAATGAAGAAGCAAAAGACTTTGTTTTCTTGTCCATATGTCCATATTCCTCCTCCCCTACAGGCACCATATGACCGAGTTGTTGCAGCAACAACAAAATTAATGAAGCAATCAAACTCAACCTCCCATAACACCTGCAGTGCATGAGTGGCAACAAAAGGAACGGAACGAGGGGTCTGAGAAGCCCTTACAGTGTATACTCTTCTACGAGAACACAAGGCACACAGGGGCAGGGCAGAGTAATGTCTCCATGAACCCTGGCGTGCCTCGTCTTGGCTACCTACTTTAGAGCCTATATAGATAGATAGATTTGATTTTTTTGTGGATGTAATTCTTTACTTTAAATTCTTCCAACTTGTATTGCTAATTTGTAATGCTAGCCATGGTCCGAGGGGTGTTGGTGGAAATGCAACGAGAGAGAGGAACCTTTTGGAAGCCTCTGAGACGGGATTCTTGTTTAGTTTCTTTGAGTGTTAGGTCGTGTTTGAAGCGGAGGGCAGCAACCTTCGATTCTAATTTGCAGATGGGACAGCTTCAAAAGAAGACATTATGTTTTTCATTGCAGTTTGCACAGATGGATTTTGTTGAGGGGCAGTTTGTACAGTTATGGCAAGGTGAGTCACAGAGAGGGCAATATACGGTGGAACTACAGTATTTTGTTGGATATCCAACTCTCCAGCAGTTTTGGCACTGACGGGGGGGGAGGGAAGTAAGATTTAACCTTACGGAAGGTTCCACCTATGTATACGCTGTCAGGAAAATCTTGTTCTTTGAATGTAATTTTTGCAATAATTTGCTGGGTACTTGCAGCGGCCACGAAAATACTCAAACTGAACAACACCTTAGAAAGAAATATCAAATAGATGAAAAAAACAACAAGTGAGTTTTCACAATAACCAACAGATTACACAGGGAAAGTTATGAAGTTCTAGAGCATCAATAATGAACTTAAAGTTAAATAATGAACATGAACTTAAAGAGTAGATAGAAACTTCAATCAAATAAACACGAGAAATTAAAAAATATAATGAACAAACTAACAAGCATTAAATTCTCATATCGCCACACATATCCAAGTCCTTATATTTAGCAATAAGATGGTGGCAGTCATGCGAAATATCATAAGCCCTTAACCACGCATACGCTGCAGGCGAACACACCAATCCAAAACACTGCTGGAAGAAGGAAACCGAGAGGGAGGGGAGGGGGGGGGATAATAAACAAACAAGATGATTGTAATGATAACCAGGAGATAACTGAAAGGCCGTGCACGTTCAGTAAATGGAAACCCAGATAACAAGAATAGGAGAGGCAGCAGTACGATGTGTTGAAAATAGTGTATCAATGCGTCATTGGATGCACGCCATGACAGTAAAAATGGTAGTCAGATTTAGTAGTGGTGTAAGCAATAGAGGCAAGCAAATTGGCATCACCACCACGATTCACTACACTACAAAACCCCACTTCCACCACACACCACCACCACCACACACCACGTTAACACCACACCACCACCACGCTAACACACCACCACCGCCGCCGCCACCTTCACACTAACACCCAACACACTTACCACGGAGACTGCACTCAGGGTTTGCTTCACACTCGGCAGGGACATTGGGCCAAGGATGATATGTACATAGAAGAGAACAGCACGGCACGGCACAGCAGCACGGCACAGCACGGCACAGCATGGCACAACACGGCACAGCATGGCACGACACAAGGCACACACACACATCCACTCACCTCGGGTGCCTACTTCCCGTTTTCTACATAGCCTTGCGCGCGCAACTTGTATCAAATCCTCGTTTAAACATGTGAAATGGGCAGGTGGCTACCTTCACCACACACCACCACCACCACACACAACGTAACACCACACCACCACCACACACCACGTTAACACACCACCACCTTTTACTAATCATCTTCCATTCTCCTTATTTACCCATTCTCAAATCGTCTCACAAGAAATCAAACTGTATACTTTGACTTGTATCTCCATAATTAACGTACATATGTGTATTTGCTTGTGTGCGTATGATGCATGTACGTCTTACGGATGTGTACGTATAAACAGAATTGTTATAGCATCTATACCACCACCACCATGCCCCTCGAGGCTGTGCCCACCATACCAGTGGCTCCCGTCACCCGTCGCTGCCGCCGCCAAGTTCACGCCACCACAAACCAGCTGCTGGATCACGTATATATTAAACCAAAATTGGGATTATTATTATACACAGGAAAGCAATTATATATACTTTAAAAAATCGTCTGTTATACCTAACTATTCCCTACATAAACATTTGTTATATTTGATTCGTATTTATTTCATGAAAAATGTTTATTTCTAAGGTCAATCATAAAACCAAAATATAGAATAAAGCAATAATAATGAAATTAAACCAATATAAACCATAGAATAGAATATATAAAAATTGTTCAAACAGAAAGTAAACCCTAAATAAGCCATAAAAAAAGAAAAACAGAAAAAAACAATGACAAAATGAGAAAAAAACACCGTAATTATTTGTTTACATCCAAGAGTGTTAATTATTGTGTGTTAGGTACATTAAAATAAGTGTTAGGACATGACGACCTACAAGGATAGAGATGAAGGTGAGTGGGTTGTGTTGTAAGTGTGTTATGGTGGGCTGAAGGGCTGACAGGCTGGCGAATCGACAAAAATCGACTAAAATACCGGTATACCGAAAGGCTTCTAATTCAGGACAGACCTAGGTAGATATTGGTTCACTAACAGAGTGGTGAACGATTGGAATAGGCTGGGTAGACATGTAGTAAGTGCTGAGTCAATAGGTAGCTTTAAAAAACGGTTGGATCAGAGTATGGATAGGGATGACAGGTGGGATGGATAAATATTGATTATTCCAAGGGTGGGGGACAAGGAACTGCCTTGTGTAGGTCATTAACTGGCCTCTTGCAGTCTCCTCATTTTTTATGTTCTTATGTTCTAAACAATATACGTCTTTCATGTTTGAACTTCCCTCCTGAACACAAGTCACAACGCGCGCACACACACACACACACACAGTCGCACACACACACGCGGACTCGTGCATACAGACGACAGACAACACAACACATTGCATCAGTCAGTGGTGGTGTGGGTGCCTTACACCTGTTATTTTTTATGATGCCGCTAGGGAGGACTCCTTCGTGCTTGTGGAATCAATGAAAACAAACCTGGTGACATGTTAGTGTTGCGTGGAAGTGTTTGAACCAGTGTGTGTCTGGTGGTGTGGGCGAGGCAGACACTCATGACCTGGTGGAGGAGTGTGATGGGGTTGGCTGCCGCCCCCCAGGCCGTCCTCAGGAGTAACAGTCACAGGTGAGTATCACTACTCCTTCCCTGAGTTATAATGTATCTGTACTGTGTGGTGTAGGTGTGTTTTCAAGGTGTTGTCTGTGTTGAAGTGTTGTGTAAACTCTACCATTGCCAGGGTCTTGCTGGTACATCGAACGCAGAGATAACATTTCGCGGGTTTTTTGGGGTTGCACGAGATCAGTGGTCAGCTTGCACGCTTGCTGTGTTTTGTGGTATTTTTGAGGCAGTTGTTGCATCATTGCAGTGTTTTTCAAGTACCGTGAAGACTGTGAACCGTGCAACAAAACAAAGGTATCACTTGTGTGTGGACGAAACCCATCTTGACTTACAGAACACCAGGAATGTGTGCCTCACCCTCACGTCACCTGGTGCTATGACAAACACATCAGGCTGGGTGGTAAATAGATGTTCTCACTTAAAAAAAAAGAACATATAATATAGTTCTTGAGTCCTTTAAAGTCTTGCATGCCTCTAGAAGACCGTGGTCAGGGTAGGAATAACAGGATTTGAGGACAAGTGAAGGAATTTGTAAAGTTTGAACAACTCAGGATATGTGATCAAGTTTCAAATCATGACATTTGCAATGCACTTCATGGACATAATTCAGTTATATTTGAGACAGACTGTTGTTAGGAACATTTTAAATCCCTTTAAAAATCATGCATTCCTAATCGGCCTAGGGATTAGCTACACAGCCTACACACGTATGTTTGTGTTGACTCACCTGTTGTTTATTAGTTATGTTATATTGAGTTCAAAACAAGTTACACTGAACACTTTACAGCCCATTCATTTTGTAGTTATTAATTGTAAAAACAGGTGTGTCAGTGTTGACTTGCTATCCTAATAAATATTTGGTCATCCAGGTGATAAACCCTGGTAAAAAACACATTATAAGCATTGTTAAGACGAGGAATGAATACTTTCATATGAAGATGTGATCATTAACATTGGTTAGGAAAAGAGAATTGCAAGTTATGATTTCTTTTCATAATGTCAAGGCAAAACGGATGCATTCCCAACACAAGGAATCACTAGATGCTCTCCACACAAAATGCATCGTGTTCATTTAGTAACCCAACTTATTCAATTGTCAACTCAAGTTCAATTTTGTCCTCAGGATGAGTTCCAAAATCGCCTCCATGTCCCCCGCCAAGGCAGCTGCAGCACCGGAGGAGGAGCAGCAGCACGGGGAAACCACTCCTGTCAAGAGGAAGTTGGACAGCTTGGCATCAGCAAGCTCATCAAACCTCGGCCTGTCACTCCTCCCTGTCTCAAAACTCCTCAAGAAAAGCTTTAATCTGATCGCATCTGAGGTATTTGTCTGGTTTTCACAGGTCATTTGAGAGAACATAATATACGAATAAGTTGATGTGATTATTTATTAATGGAGAAGTAACATACCCTACCTGTCCTTAATGATGGGGAGGCAAGTAAAGATCACTGTGCAATATTCAGCCCAAGAAATTCCTGCTTGTTGACATGTAACGTGTGCATAAGGATATTAGAGAAGTCTTTCCAAGGGACCAAACATTAAGAGTATGTGGATGAATTTCTTTAAGCATTAGGCTGGATAATAGATGGTTTCTTTATCTGTTACTCCAGTTATTATTCACTGTGGTAACAAGGAATGATCGCCTTACTATACTGTACAGGAGGTTCTTATTCTATGCAAGGGTTGTGTACGGAGTTATTATGCTTAGTTTTAATGTTGCATGATTCAAATAGCAATTCAAAGGTTAAAAAAATATATATATATAAATTTAGCTCATAGTTGCAGCACAAGTTTCTTCAAATTTCATATATATTTTAGATAATCTTCATTGTAATTGTGATACACATTTTTATTCTGAAATCATATATTTTAAACACATAAATTAGGACTCTACTGTACTCTTGTATGATGTTTTAATCCTCAACATTAACTCTTCTTCAGGAAGCCTCAGTTGAGAAGCCCAGCAGCCGTCCCTTTGTGGTGTCCATTGAGGGCAACATTGGGAGCGGCAAGTCCACCTTCCTGAAGCACTTCTCAGCCATGCCTGGAGTGGAGACACACCAGGTACTAACACCAACACCAACACCATACCATGTTAGGTCCTCTTCCTACTCCTCTTCGTCTTCCTCTTCCTGTCTTGGTTATCCTTTTAATGGAGATATAGACCAGGTATATAAATAAATAAATAAATAAATAAATATTGAAACCGAGATGACACCAACACATACCCAAACCTTTGTACATAAGAACCAAGTGTTTGTTAATTCTAATTTAACACATTAGTCATGGGGAGAATATATACTGATGATTGCATCCCATCCCTAGGAACCCATTAATAAGTGGACCAACCTGAAGGGTCATAACCTTCTGGATATGCTGTACAAGGACCCTGAACGCTGGAGCTTCCTGTTCCAGTCGTACGTGCAGCTGACGCGCCTCAACATCCACCTGCACCCCACCTCCTGCGCCGTCAAGCTGATTGAACGCTCACTGCAGAACAACAGGTAAAGGTGTGAGAGAGAGAGAGAGAGAGAGATGTAAATTATAAATGTTTCAATATTTTACTCCTAGTGTATATATCTTGTAAGTTATTTCTTTACTGTATATTTTGCGAATTTATGCCTATTTTGTTAAGTATCAAAGGCTTTTAAAATAGTTGCACGTAAACAATATAACTTTAAGCCTTTGTTGCACATTAAAGAGAGAGAGAGAGAGAGAGATAACTATACATTCCAAGTCCTGTTCCTTATGTATTGACTGTGTGTGTTTTAGGTACTGCTTCTTGGAGATTGGTAAAGAGTGTGGCCACCTACACGGGGCAGAGTACAGTGTTCTTTGCAAGTCCTATGAGCTGCTCAACTCCAAGCTTGACATTGGCATTGATCTGATCGGTGGGTTGTGGTTATCATATGGTGTTTGCATAGCTCAGTCTTACCTTGATTTTTATATTTGATTTGATTTATTTGATTTATTTTCTAGAAGAGTGCTTGCCTCACTATACCTAGACTTAATACGGTCATCTATCTATCTGTTTCATTCCTGTCGTCTCCATTTATTCCATTATATAGTGTAAGTAACCTTGGTGTGTGTTGCAGTGTACCTGAGGACCAGCCCGGAGGTGGTGCATGCCAGGATGCTTGATAGAGGTCGCTCAGAGGAATCTGGCATTCCCCTCGACTACCTGAAGAAGGTGTGTGGTTTAGTGTGGTGAGGACAGGGTGTGTGGTGTGTGGTGGGGACAGGTTAGGGTATGTGGTTATAGATGAAGATAACATCACCTACATTTTTATCTATCTATTGATATTAATAAAGTTTCCTGCAGAATTACACAGTTGATAATCTGAAAGGAGTAATGATAAGTATGATAATAATATATTGCAATACCTGTACTCTCTTCACCCTATCAATCATTGTTTCCCTGACACGGCCGTTCCCTTTGTGTGTGTTATTGCAGGTTCACAAGTACTATGACAAGTGGCTGCTGCACAAGAAGCCACAGCCGCCCCCTGCCCCTGTCCTGGTGATTGATGCCGACCAGGACCTGGAGGATGTCAAGAAACAGTTCGACCTCAAGAAGTCAGTCATTATGGGGCAGAAAGCTTGTCTCACCTGATCACTCTCACCACAACCATCACTGTCACTCATTCCCATTCAGTAGCACCCATTCAAGGACCCCCTCAGGTAGGACCCCCTCATGTAGAATCCATCTTGGAAACTACAACTAGGAAGTCTTTACAAGATGACCAGTACTATATACCTACATTGAAGTGATGAGTACAAGTGTTGGTGTACTAGCTCCCTCTCATTGGCCCTGAGTTAAGTAAGGTCTGTCTTATCACCTCATCCCTGTGTGTGTGGTGTGTGTGTGTGTGTGTGTGTGTGTGTGTGTGTGTGTGTGTGTGTGTGTGAGAGTTGATTTATTAAGTGTGCATGATATGAATGGTATGGGTTTAGTTATACAATTTTTTTGTCATAGAAGTGTTCTGCAAGTAATAAGTGAAGAAGTTGTTAAGTGAATGTGACATTTTATATATACCAGATTTTAAAATACATTAAACACTTAGAAATGTTATTTTCTATATTAAAGAAGGATTATTAAGATATATATATATATATATGGGTAAGTTCATTTATATGTTTTGAACATTAATTTAAACTGAAGCAAAAATTCATTTAGTCGTCATATTGCTATTGTTGTATGAATATTTTGTAATGTAAATATTACTGAGGAGTGACAAGCCTTATGGTGATAGCTTGGTTTTCCTTGCCGTGATCTCGTGTGATGCCAAGCTCAAGGTTAGTGTTGTAATGTGAGTATTCACTTACACTTACACTGCACTAGGCTGGTCAGGCTGGGGGCTCCCCACGCCGGTAGAGAGGCTTCTACCAGATAAAAGGTTAGCATAATTTCGTACATTATTTTATACTTTTAAAATACATATCCTTAGAAACTTTGGATGTTTCCTTAACCTTTGAGTGTATGTATGATTTTGTCCAGAATTTTTATTTTTTTATTTGTCTACATACCTGGCATATCCCATGAAAAGGGTGTAGCCAAGACAAGACATTCATGGTTCTGGATCTGATGTCTGACACCCGCTCCTATTTCCATTAACTAATTAATTATGGTTTGTGATGGATTACTCTCTCCTCCCCTTCTGTCCTGTTTGTTCAATGGAGAGAATACAGAGGAGGGGCTTCACAGTCCCATCACTCTATCCCTACATAAAATGGAATTGGAATGTAAGTATAGATGTAGGAATGTAAAAAGTACTTTTAATCAGTTTTAATTCGCTTACAGTTCATGTTAATATTTCAACACAACTCATGAAAATTGGTACCAAGGTGTTCTCTGGAAAGCTGAACACGAATCGGGAATTAGTTTTGTCATTACTATAATATTTGGATTTTCCATTTTGTGGCCCGTAAATTCCACCAGAATTGAGGTCGGAAAAGGTTTTCCCATTTTACTATGTAAATATTAGTCCCACAGGAAAATTGTATAGAAGTAAAGTTATGGAGTTTGATAATATATATCTCATATTGTCATCATCTTTTCAATAACTGAAATACCTATGAAGAAAATTAAAATTTTGTGAAAGAAATGAATGCATACTACTTTACACTCCTACATCTATAATAACATTCCAATTCAAATATATTATAGCTCATTAGAACGAACGTCTCCTGCTCTTTCGTTTATATTCTATATGTTTTTTACGTAAACCCTATACATTTCGAGTTATTTCAAAATATGTGATTTATCGAAAAAAGTCTAAGGGTGTACCCTACAAAATTTAATGCAAATTTTCACACCTCCGAATCACATGAAAATTGATACAATGAGGTTTTCGGTCATGGTGAACACGAATCTGGCCTTATTTTTCCTGATTACTATAATATCAAACTGTATTTCACCCTTGCTTGCTCGTGGGTGTACCGGAACAAGCATCAGTGAAAAGGTTGAACCCTGGCCCAACACCGACACTTCATCCTGCTGCAGGGGAACAGTTTTTTCTTCTTATTTAGTTATAGCTGTGCATGGCATAATGATAATGGATAATGAAGTTAAGAATGAATATTATAGTACAGTAGTATAGTACGTACACTCCCAGAGTGGAATGCAGGTATTATAGGACTTGTGACAAGGTGAGAAGGAAGGTTGTAGAGGCGCGTGGTGGTGAGTGTCACGTGAAGAGCGTGTCAAGGGAAGGAAGGAGTTGCGAGGTGACCGTGAAGGCTTGCTAGGGTGAGGCAGGTGGCAGGAGCCCTGATTGTGCGTCATGTTTAAGAAATCCGTTTATACACTTATAAACAAAAAGTTAGGAAATGGAAGCATCAAGGTCGTTTGGTGATCGTTGGGGATGGTGGTGGATCCGGTGGGTGATGGTGGTGTTTCACGTGATACTCACCATATGCAGCTTGGCCTTACTCATCTTCCTGTCCACCATGGAGTCACGCATGCCGCCTCACAACACCCCGGACTTCGGCGGCACCATCTTCATGGCGCTCATGGCCACCATCTACGGCTTGGTGGGTGCGGTGACGTTTTGGCGTCCCAGGTACACGTGGGCACGTGTGCTGGCTATCTTCTCCGTGTTCCTCCTGTTGCTTTTCTACCTGTATGTAGGCAGCTTACACTACCACAGCGCTATCTGTGGCATCGACAGACTCGGGAATGAAACACTCATCGTCACCTTCAACCAAACACAAATCGAGAACTGCGAATGGGGGTCGACGGCATGTCTGTTGAGTTTCCCTGACAGCATCTTTGTGCAGTGCCCGACGCTACCCTCCTTCTGGAGGCATCTCAGCACGCTACAAGACCAAGGTGGTTACTACAGCCCCTTTGTCAACAAATTCATGGACACTGGTCTGCTCTACCATATGTATTTCCTCGTCGTGATGTACCTTTCCCTCGTGTTGTCCATGTTGGTGGACTTCAAAGAGACCATGTACACGCGTCCCGCTGCTTTCCGCTCCTCCGTTCCGATCACCTCCATTCTGTGAAACCCTCACACCGCCGCCCCTTCACCGCACTGTTCAGGTTAACAATAAATTCTTTACTGTGTTCAGGACAAAACGTGACATTAAGTGATCTTATTATGATGGGAAACACTTGACTTTACTGACCTTTACTTATTCGTTTTTTCATTGCATTTTAAGTAAATGTGAACCACTGTGGTTGTACACTCATTGCTTCCATTTCCATACATACACGTATTCAGAGGCGGATCTAGAATTGGGTGAGATCCGGGGCTTAGCCCAGCCAGGGTGGGGAGAGGGGGGGTTGGGGTACCGTCAGGTGACTGGTTGTCACTGTCTCATCCAGGCAGTAGGAAATGAGGATATCCCAACACACGCTTTGGTTAGACAAGTCACTCATCCAGCAGGAAGGCTTTGTACCAAGCTTGACTCACAAAACTTCAACACACACACACACACCACACACACACACACACACACACCTCCCCGGACGGAGCGGAGAAAGACGGGCGGTCTCCTTACACCCATGCCCCTGTCCACCCAGCAGTGAATGGGTACCAGGTGTTGGTCAGGGGTTGTGACCTGCTTCCTGGGATGGTGGACTGGACACTTGCCTCGGCGGGTAGCTACAGGGTGCAAACCCATGATCCCCAAAACCGGCTTCGGTCAAAACCCGGCTTCGGCCACAGAACTAGAATGAAACACACACACACACTCCTCCTCCAAATGTGTAAGTCTCTCCCTAGATTATTTCGTTTTCTTTCTTCCTCCCACGAATAAGGGAATAGAGAGAATTAAAGATTATTATTTTCTTATTACTGTTTATCTTTCATTCTCACAACTTCACTTGGTGTGTGTGTGTGTGTGTGTGTGTGTGTGTGCAGCATGAATTGTTCCACACCTGCTGCTGCCTTCACCTCACCAACGCATCCTTGCTTCTATCTGAGGCTGGGAGGGAAGGTGTCCTGATTACTGTAGGCTGCGTAGGACAGTGGCGCAGACCTGACATATTAGACTACTGGATATTAATGTAGAATTATTGCGTTGGCTAAATACTCGACTTATCGATCTTATATTATCATTCTGTGAGTATATATCTATCTATATATCTGATATGTTGACATCTTATAACGAATACACACCAACAACATTATGGGGATGATTATTGGTGTAAACATTCAAGACATTTTCTGTTTGAGTGGAATTCTTATTAGACTTCTCTCCAAAAATATCAATAATGGGTGACCGACAAATCCACGCAAACCTTTATTACCGCTATAGAAAACACATTTGGTATGCGGTAAAGTACTGTTTGAGTTATAATTTCATAGCTATCCTAATGAAGTACAATAAATAACCTGGAACTAAATGAATAGAGTATTATCACCTACAGTATAGTTGCTCGCTCCACCAAGACAGCGACGCCGCCATCTTGCAAGTGTATGGAGGTGACAGTATATTGTGCCGGATAAAACACTCAATAAACACGGCCATAGAGCACATAGGTAAGTGTATCTGTGAAGGTGTGCTTGTAAGGTCATTATACACCTGTTGGCATTACCTGTGTGTGCTGGGAAGGACAGGTAACCAGGTGTTCACTGTATCTTAATAGACTTTGTTTGTGTTTTCGATTTTTCTCGTCAATTACTTGTTTATTTATTTAGTGTTTACCTGAAGGTCACCTGCATGCCACGCCCACCCCGCCCAGCTAGGTAGGTGATGGTAGGTATGGATGACTCGGGCTGACGTGACCTCAAATGACCTTGACACAGGGTCACAGGTCAATTAATGCGTCATAACAGCGACTCGATTTTGGTGAGGCAGTGCAAGGGTTGATGGAGAGTAATTAAAGGGACTAATTACACTGTCAGGATACTCATTATTATTAGTTACCATTACGGCCACACTAGGAGCGGGCACCTCATTTTTTGTTAACTTTTACGTCACAATTACCGAGTCTTCTTGTACGTGACACTGGCCCAGATTTTCCGATTATTTAAGTAAGGTTAATCTATACCATGGTTCATCCTCGCCTGGAATACCAAGACTCACTCACCTAGCAAAGTGTGGAGGAGGTGGAGTTTCAAGTTGACCGTGATTAATATGTCAGAACCATCGACGAGTAAGGCAAGTATGTAAGACAGTGGCATGACTTGAAGTAAAGGTGTAGAGTGTTGACGTAGGAGTGCATAGTGTTATTGTGTACACCTTCAACAACACACCGCATCGCCTGTCATGAACTGGTCGAAGTGAAGGGTGGTGAGACAATGTGTATATTATTATTATATGTGTATGTGTATGTGTATGTATAGGGTGTGCACATTCTATACATACACATGGTAATAATATATAATAATGATATACGTATTGCCTCGGCTCCCTTCATAAGGTCAGGTCAGGTCAGGTCAGGTTAAGTGAGGTTAGATTTGTTTAGTTTATAGTAACAATCAAATAATACCTTAACCTTTTTTTTTGCTATTTAAGATTGTTGTTACTATAGTAGATGTAGTGTGTAAGTACAGCTGTAAGAGTAGGTAAATAAAGTAATACTACATGCATGGAACCTTGAGGCTTGAAGAGTTGTATTGATTTCACAACCATGGCAATCACACTGCAAACAGCTTCAATACTCTATTAATACTGTATAAATAACATAACATTTATTGGTGTACCGTGATCAATACAAATAAGTAAATATTAAACCTGAGTTCAGCTGCACTGTGCACCACTGTCCTCTCCCCCCCCCCTCCTTCTGAGCCACCTGCACTGTGAGGACAACTGTGGCCGTGGTAGGAGGTGTGTCTATACTTACTGTGTGTGTGTGTGTGTGTGTGTGTGTGTGTGTGTGTGTGTGTGTTAGGATGATGTAAATGTGTGAATATTAATTACAGTGAATACAGGAACAAGTGTGGAATTAATGTAACAGTTTACCTCACAGCTGCACCACACACTACACCCGCCTCCCATACAGTCATTAACCTAACCAGTACTACTCACAGGAAGGCTGAGTGATGCTGCTATCCCTAGTGAGTCTATCCTTGCATACCACCTCACGCATCCTTCACATATCCTTCATGATCAGCAAAACATCCTATTCCATCCTTAACACATCCTTTTCTTGTCCTAACAGATAGCCAGCGCCATGCCCGTCCGAGGGAACACCTTCAAGATATTTGTGGGGAACCTGAGTGATCGTGCAACAGGCCAAGACATCCGGGAGCTGTTTGAGGCTCATGGCACGGTGGTGGAGGCCGACGTGGTGAAGAATTATGGCTTCGTGCACATGGAGAAGGAGGATGAGGGTCAGGCGTCCATTGAAGCACTCAACGGACACTCACTCCATGGCAAGGTGAGGGGAGGAAGGAGGGAGAGGGAAGGAGTGGGTGATGAGAGGTAAGGAAGGAAAAACTGTCATGCCTTCCTCTCCGTCGGTACCCTTATAATGAAAAAAAAATATATAGAAAGAAAGAAAAATAGGAAAAACCATCATTTCTTCCTCTCGTCGATACCTTATAATGTAAATAATAAATAAATAAATAAAAACGACTATATCCTTTCTGTGTTTCAGCCAATGGTGGTGGAGGCCTCGACCGGGGCCAGGAAGGGCGGCAACCAGAAGACCAAGATATTCGTGGGCAACTTACACAAAGATTCCAAACTGGAGGAGCTGAAGAGCCTGTTTGAGGTGTACGGCAACGTGGTCGAGGCGGATATACTCACCAATTATGCCTTCGTTGTGAGTGTATTACTGTGTGCGTGTGTATGTGTGTGTGATATTTTCTCTCTCTCTATCTGACCTACATCACCTTTTCTGCAAGTTCAATTTTGTGTGTTTGTCCTGTTATCTTTATGCGTGATGATAAGGTATTTTATTTTATTGTTGTTATCTATATGCATCAGGCGTTATCTTGATTATGTGGTGGTGGTCTCTCTCTCTCTCTCTCTCTCTCTCTCTCTCTCTCTCTCTCTCTCTCTCTCTCTCTCTCTCTCTCTCTCTCTCTCTCTCTCTCTGTTCTGATGTTGGAAGTGCTTGTCAAGGGAGGGGAAGAGAGAGAGGGGAAGGGAAGGAAGGAAGGGAAAGGAAGAGCAGTGAAGTGAGTCCCCTTCTGCTGTCTTTCTATAGTTAGTCTGTTTGTCTCTGTCTGTCTGTAGTTAGCAAGTATTCTATCCGTCTGTCTGTTTGTGTCTGTAAATCTCTCTCTTAACTATGCTATCTTATACAACCAAAAACTATCTATCTTATTCTGCTCGTGGACAATAGCGAAAATATGTCGTTGCGTATATATCTTTCCTAATAAGAGAGGAGGAGGAAGAAGAGAAAATAACTATCTTATCATGGTATTGTGATATGAATGAGGAAGTTAAGTTAGGTTAAGTTTTTCAAGGGGAGAGTCAAGGGGGTGAAGCAGGTGTAATGATAGGCAAACAACCCACCCATCCATCCACCCACCCTCACACCACCTCATCCACCCACAGCACATGGATGACGAAGCCCAAGCCCAACGAGCCATCCGGGAACTCGACGGATATGAGCTACACGGCCTGCGTCTCCGTGTACAGGAATCCACCTCCCGCGTCAGGCAGCAGGCGGGTATGGGCAACCCTGACATGTGCTACCGGTGTGGGTCTGGGGGGCACTGGTCTAAGGAGTGCCCAAGGGATGGCCGGCTGGGAGGATCTCGCTACCCAGACCGTGAAAGAGGAAGAGGATTTGGTAGTAGATATGACCCCTACCCACCCCCACCCCCTCCCAGCTATGCAAGGGAGAGGATGATGAGATACCGGGTGAGTGTGTGTGCGTGTGTGTGTGTGTGGAAGATGATGAGATACCGGGTGAGTTTGTGTGTGTGTGTTTGTTTAGGTGTGTGCGTGTACCTAGTGTGTTGTCACCCTAATACGATCACAACACACTAATACATTTTCCAGGATGAGTTTGACCGGTTCGAACGTTACGACCGCTACTACGACGAGGGTCTGTACGAGCGGCGGTACGGTGACCACCCTCCCCCCCCGCCCCCTATCCTGGACGACCTGTACGAGCGACGACTGCCCCCGCTGCCCCCCCCGCCACACCCAGAGTACATGCGCTATGGTAGACGTTCGCCCCCCCCAAGGTGAGTGTCTGGCCCCTTGGGTGTTTGTGTTCGGGTGATTATTTGTTCACTGTATTTGATAGTTTATAAGACGCACTTTTCTTTCCATAAAATGTCCCTGAAAATCATTGTCTGTGTTGTAAAGTGAAGAGTAGTGAAGTTTTAGTAGTGGAATGACCCTTAGATTAAACCACTAATATCTCCACTGATTTAATAAGGTGGTGGTTGCTTCCACATCAACAATGATAACTCTTTTCTCTAAGGTAACGATGTGTAACAATACCACTTACCGATAGTATTAAATTAACACCAGACAGGATGAACATTAAGTGACGTCGCTTAACCATGTATGTATCTAAACAAACTAGCGAATGGTTGTATATTAAACTTAACCACACACACAAGACCAGCTGTTTCCTTAGTACAAAATAAGGGAGCATTGAGATAATATAGACCTTCATAAAATTGTTTGTGTAGATAGTATTAACGAGGTATTGAGAAGGTAGAAAGATTGGTTATTATTCAGTATATACAAGTGTCTGTTTCTACGTTTATGCTTTTATCTATTAACATTCTTACCTTACATACTTTGAAACTTTATGAATGTCACACAAAAATCCTTCACCCATTTATTTATTTATTTATTTAAGTGCCTGCCCAAATTGAGGTGCGTCTTATAACCCATCAAATACAGTGTTTATCTTTTTATGTCATTAATGCTTTTTATTTCTATTTAAGAAGAGATTGAATGTATAGGTGATGAGATGTCTAAGAAGTATGTGTTGAGTTTGGATGGTGAGGAGAGGAGGTGCGAAGGAGAACTGGTGTTACGAGAGTGGCTGGTGGAGCAGAGGAGAGGAGAGGAGAGGAGAGTGTGCTGGTTGATGAAGGTAATGGGAGAGGCTGAGAGGAAGACTACGAATGAGGTGAAAGAGGAATATCTGTGGAGCAAGGAAGGATGATTGTGTGTGATCGAGGTGAATGCATGAATATTGATGCGGCCTTGACAACCCTGTATATCTATTGTGATACTTGGATTGTATTAGGTGTAAGGAGGGGAAGGGTAAGGGGTTGTAGTGGTAGGGGTAAACCAGTTTTTTTTATGGCGGGTCCTGACGCTGAAATGACCCTTGCATAGTGTAGGCGGAGATACAGATTTTTTATTGTCGAGGGGTCTAAGGGCTAAGCATAAGTGTGTGTGTGTGTGTGTGTGTGTGTGCCTTGTGTCAGCTAACATGCTTTTGCGGGTATATAGATCGATAGATTTTTATATTTCTTATCGGCTTCTATTTATTATTTATTTATTCATTTATTTATTTATTTATTTGTTTGTTTGTTCAAGTGAATTTCCATAGTGGTAGCGAAGGAAGGAAGGAAGGAAGGATTTGGTCAGGTTAATGGTGGTGGTGTGTGTTTCTGGGTGATGAAATGTGTGATGAAAGTGTATGTGTGTTAATATATGTAGAGTCATGTGTATCTGTGTGTGTATGTGTGTGTGTGTGTGTGTGTGACTTAATGTAGTGGTGGTGATGGTGTTGTATGTTTCTTGAGGGAAAATTACTTCATCCAGGTTGTCTGTGACCTTGTAATTTTGTCATGTGTGTTTTGAAATATCTCTGTCGTCAACTTTTCATTTTTCTTTCAATTTTGTTCTACTTTTCATCATCATCATCATTGTTTTGTTTTGCTGCTCGTTAGGAAGTACCATAAATGAGATGCGTTAGTGGTGTGGTGTGGTGTGGTGTGGTGTGGTATCGTATATAACTGTAAAGTGTGGTATAATCTGCCTTGGTATAACTTCTGGAGCAGTTTACCTTCCACCAAATCCACTTATATATACCATGAATTTTTAAAGGAAGCATTGATCACACACACACTTACATTGCCTTTTACTATTTACAAACACCTCACCTTACAATGTTTTTATTTGAGTGACTTTATCCTTTTTCCTCTTGTCTCCGTTACTGTGGAAAGGGAAAGGATGATATTGCATGATTGATAGGGTGTCTAGGGTGTGACAGTGTAAGGGTGTTGAGGGATGATGGATTAGTCTTGGTGGGGAGGGTAGTGATCGATGTATATACAGTAGTGATGAAGGGCTTACAGAGATGCAGCAGAAGGGAGACTAGAAGGGGGAAGGGACTGTGTTTACTGGTGGTGTTGTTGTTTGTCTAATGAAAGAGAGAGAAACAGAGACAGAGAGAGATAGACACTGAGTCATAGGTGTGTTTCTTCCTTTGATAGTTTTTCTTTATTGTTCCTTGATGTATTTGTTGATTCTTTGTTGTGTGATGTGTTATTGGTTTGCTAACGTGTGTGTGTGTGTTCGTTGCAGGTATCCCCCGCCGCCGCCGCCGATGCGTGGGTGAGTACAGCTTCCTCTTTCTTTCAGTGTGTGTGGTATGTCTTTGATGGCTTGGGGTCTCCACACTTAGCAGTCTAGATCAGTGTAAGCTAACTTGCCAATAAGGAGAGCAGCTCCCATTGTGCCTTCACAGATAGTGGTGCCACCCCTCCCTGCTCACTGCGGGAGGGCAGGGGAGGAGCAGTCACAGGTACAGGGGTAAGGGACACTAACCACCTCCCTCCTTCCTTCCTTCCTTCCCTCACTTGCCGCACCCTAGACACTTAAGGCTGTTGTTGCATTTATCAATCATGTCTTGTTGCATCAGGAAGGATCAGGCGAGAACTAACTCCCTCCCCTTCCTCCTCACTGCCGCAGTTACGGCCCGCCGGACCGCCGGCCGTACTAAGCGCGCGACGCTCGCCGGGCACGCTGCCGTTGGTACGGGCGCGGTAGTGTGTGTGGTGTCGTCTGTCGTCAGCGGGTAATCGGTAACTTCTCGTGACCGTCACGTCACGTCACGTCACGCCGCGTAGGCTCATACCGCCGCCGCCGCCGCCACCGTCGTGCCGCGCTGTGCCGGGCTGGAGACGCACGCAGCGCCCTCCGCCACCCCCACGGGCATTACTTTATACCTACCACTCCCTGTACAATCAATCAGTCAGTGCCAGGCCGAGTGATGATCTTTTCTAGGGTTAGCAGCAGCTGTGTCCAGGCGACTAGGTCTCGCCTACGAACAGGTAGTATATCCTCCCTCATTTGTTTACTTTCATTTGCCTTTTGTTGTAATGCAATATTGTAACCTGAATGTTACGATCCCCATGAGAAATAAATACAGTAGCCGTTCACATGAAGTGTGTGTTTTACTGGCTGTGAATCCTTGTGGTCTAGAGGAGCCTTCACAAACACGTCTTGCACCTCAGCTCTCAGAGAAAGATCATAATATTATCATGACACTTTTAAAGATCAGAGTGTATCTTGATGTTAAGTAAGGAGTGCCTTGGACTTGTGTTTTAGTGCTATAACTCTAAAGGGTTTGCCTAGTAATGAATGTTACATGTTCTTACTTCTAAAGGGTTTGCGAGTGAGCCCTTTAGGAACTCACTGCTGCCCTTTGTCAAGCTTGCCGAGCCCTTCCTCTGCGTCGGCGGTTGTTGCATGAGGTGGGGGAGCAGGACCTAGTCGAAGGTGTAGCCTCACCTGCCAAGTAAAGGTAAATCAATCCAGAAAACATTACAGTCAAGGATCACAATGCATTATCAGTCTTCCTACTGCCCGCCCGACACCGCCCTTCACCGCTGAGCCTAATAATAC
>JAPQNM010000028.1:1220557-1228057 GCA_029783475.1 Metacarcinus magister | reverse complement strand
TTGCACCCAAATAAAGGGTCGAGTGGCTCTGTGGTGCAGTGCTCGACTCGTGACCTAATGATTCCTAGTTCGATCCTGGTTCACGGCAGCTTCTTGGTGAGAGGGGCAGCGGTCTCTCGTTCACCCTAGCAGAACTATATGGTCAATAGTTACCTTGTTCATGGGTTATATTTAATCTTTGAAGTATATGGCTACGTAATGTCTTAAATAATGATGATAATGATAGTGATGATGATGATAGCAGCAGTAGCATCAGGAAGAACATTGCACAGTGGTATTATGGTACGTCCGACAGTGAGGTGGACGCCACGCAAATATTTCTTTAGATTTTCCTTATGAAGATTTCCCCTTGAAGCCCACCCACCACCCACCTCTTTCCCTTAGAACCCAACCCACCATCCACCTCTTTCCTCTAGAACCCCACCTACCTCTTTCTCATACAAGCACACCCATCACCCACCCTCTGAAGCCCACCACCACGTCAAGAGAGGGAGAAGAAGGGAAGCGAGGAGAGCACTAAGAAGTTGTAAGCACAGCGGATGATACACAGTGTTCTTTATTAACGATGCCAGGCGTGCGAGGCTATTGTTGTGGCGTGAGCTAAGGTTACTCTCCCATTTTTGCCTAAGTAATGTGACTTCAAGAGTATAATCGTTTGCGTCCTTCATCTCGGTTAAAAAAAGAACGAATGAAAAGCCTCTTAAGGGTAATAGATGAAATGGATACATCAAGGATACGTTAGAATGGTGATGAGATTGCAAGGTGCTGTCTAATATTATGTTTTATTTTATTCTATTATTTTTGTTAAGGTTTGTTGATAATGGTGTAACGTTGGTTGCTTTAGGTATTGCAAGGAATGGTAAGGTATCTTTATCATGCCAGTAAAAATATAAGTTGACTAAATTGAAATGAGACTTCAATTTAATAAGAAAATGAAAGCATACACGAGTATAACACAAGTTCTTTTACTCTTTCAACCTGTTTTCATTTTCCTCTACCCGTGTTTCCTTTCGTCTCATTTCTTAGTATTTACGAGAATTTACTTCGCCACCGACAGCAAGCAGGAGCATAACCCGAGCACTTGGCGCAGGCAGCCGAAAGGAACGGCTAGTAAACATAATTATTTTCACGTACCATTTATCCTAAGGCAACGGCCGGGGTCATGGGGTAGGGGGAAGGAGGGTTGGAAAATAAACTGCGATGATTTCACTTTTAACCTTTCCACGTAAACCCGGGGAAGGTATCAGTTATTAAAGGCGGCTTCCCTCTATACAGTAAAAGGTTAGGCAGCGTTTTGATCCCAACGTAAATATTATACAAGGAATGAAACACTATTTTTCACCTTTTACGTCTCCCTTTACCAAGTGATGAAGCTTATTAAAAGGAAGATTATTTTTACCAACCTTATACATGAAAAAAACAAACAACAAAGAGAGAGAGAGAGAGAGAGAGAGAGAGAGAGAGAGAGAGAGAGAGAGAGAGAGAGAGAGAGAGAGAGAGAGAGAGAGAGAGAGAGAGAGAGAGAGAGAGAGAGAGAGAGAGAGAGAGAGATACAGAGAGAGATACAGAAAGAAAGAAAACAAGAAGAAAGACAACAAAACAATACAACAAGGGCTGGGAGTGTAAAGTTTGTGCAGTACGAAAGTTTTCCAGACATCCTGGCAGCACCGACAACAAGAAGAGGAAGAGGAAGAAAACGGGACAGGAGGAAGGAAAATATTTTAATAAATTTTTTTAATACAGCGGCTTCGTGGCAGTCCAAGGTGGAGGCAATAGAGGTGGTGTGGAGGTGTGTGCGTGTGTGTGTGTGTAGGCGTGATTGTGGAAGGTGTACGTGCAGGTTAATTAAGTAGTACGTGAGTAATAACATAATGATTCTGTTGTAGTTAAAAAAGGATTAAATTAAAGTATTTGAATTATCGTGTTTATAGCTGTTTTTTAATGTTTTTTTTTAGTTGTAAAGTGTTGTATTTTGTGATGTAATTATGTTATGCTTACTAAAGTATTTTGTTTAGTATGTGGGTTTAGTAGTTTATAATATACTACCATCGAATTTATAGTTAGTTTCAAGTGAAGTGTATTTTATGGTCATTATTCTCTCTCTCTCTCTCTCTCTCTCTCTGACAGCCTCGTATGCTTGAAGGATGACCCAAGAAGCCAATAATATGGTGGTGAAGGAGGAGGAGGAGGAGGAGGAGGTAGAGGAGGTGGAGGAGGAGGTGGAAGAGAAAAATGAGATGGAGAAGGAGAGGGAAGGGAAGGAAGAAAATCAGAAAGTGCAAGAAAATGAAATTAAGATAGAGGAGGAGGAGGAGGAGGAGGAGGAGGAGGAAGAAGGCAAGACAAAGGAAGAGAAGAAGAAATTGAATGAAGATAAGTCACTTTCATCGCCATTATCATATTCACAGCAATTTGAAGACGCCATATTGAAATTCAGGTACGTACACACACACACACACACACACACACACACACACACACAGTGAATGAAATAACTCAACAATGTTCTATTCTGTACATTTTATTTCATTTTATTATTTGTTTTTTTATTCATTTATTTATTCATTTAATTATGACTCGCTGGGGGCACGATTGTGAAAAATATATATATATCATTTTTTTTTTCCTCCTTTCTTTGCTTTTGCGACGAAGAGGAAAAAAGATAGAGACTTGTTTTCCTCTCACTTACTCTTTCCTCTCTTCTCCTCCTCCTCTTCCGTTCCCCTTCCACTTCACTTGTTCCCTCCACTTTCTCCCCTTCCCCCTCTCTCTCTCTCTCTCTCTCTCTCTCTCTCTCTCTCTCTCTCTCTCTCTCTCTCTCTCTCTCTCTCTCTCTCTCTCTCTCTCTCTCTCCACAGGGATGAAGGCAGCAGCAGTGACGGTGTGTGGTGGGGTGTGTGGTGGGTGGTAGTAGTGGCTGCTGTGAGTACCAGACTTCATTACATCACAAAACCCAACAATGTAGTGTAAGTATTGGATCGTAGCGTAGTTTTTTATTATTTTTTTATATATTTTAGTGTATTGGGAAAGGATAGATACATGAGAGTGATGTTGTGATAAGGAAAGGTTGTGTTATTTTTGGCCCTGATAGATAAAAATGAATTAGATATTATATTTATAGGGTGTACACGTCATCATCTTCTTTATTATTTCTTGTTTACTTCCTTCCTCCTCCTTCCTCCTCCTCTTCCTCCTCCTCCTCCTCGTTGTTTTCGTTTTCATCATCCTCGTTCTCGGTCTCGTTATCTTTTATGTCTTTCTTCACTTTCTCCTTGTCCTCCTCCTCCTCTTCCTCCTCCTCCTCCTCTTCTTCCTCCTTCTCCTCTTCCTCCTCCTCGTGTCATTCCTTTTATTCTTATTTCGGGCATATTCTCTCTCTCTCTCTCTCTCTCTCTCTCTCTCTCTCTCTCTCTCTCTCTCTCTCTCTCTCTCTCTCTCTCTCTCTCTCTCTCTCTCTCTCTCTCTTATGTTTGTGATCTGTATTGTATTGTGAAAACTCCCTCGTTTATTTTTATGTTTCGTGTGTGTGTGTGTGTGTGTGTGTGTGTGTGTGTGTGTGTGTGTGACGTAACCTTATCGTCATGGATGTGTTTGTGACGTTACATTATCACGTCACATCCTTGTCTACACTCTCTCTTGTTTGTTTGAGGTTATTAAGGTTATTCAGTTTGGTTTTAGTTATTGATCTATTTGTATATTTGTGTGTTAATTCTAGAGCTGCTTTGGTGTTGGTGTTGTTGTTATTGTTGTTGTTGTTGTTGTTGTTGTTGTTGTTGTTGTTACTACTACTACTACTCCTCCTCCTCCCTTGTACTTGACGTTGGTGTTGTGTTGTGTTTACCTGCCAGGTGGGACGAGGCACACTTCGGCAAGATGGTCAGCTGGTACATCAACAGGACCTTCTTTATGGACGTGCATCCTCCAGGGGGCAAGGTACGTGTGTGTGTGTGTGTGTGTGTGTGTGTGTGTGTGTGTGTATCCTACCGCTGCCACCATGTATGATTGAAAGTACCTACCAGTGTATACATGAATTAAATCAACGAGGCGTGTGTGTACTACAAGTGTAATACTGTGTGTGTGTGTGTGTGTGTGTGTGCGTGTGCGTGCGTGTGCGTATGTGTCCCACCCCGCCCTTTGTGTGTACACGGACAGACGGCGCCCCTGGGTGAGTGAACTAAAGTGGATGTACACGCAGCTGCCGCCGAGGGAGGAAGGAGGAGGAAGAGGAGGAGGAGGAGGAGGGAAAGGACCGGAGAGAGAGAGAGAGAGAGAGAGAGAGAGAGAGAGAGAGAGAGAGAGAGAGAGAGAGAGAGAGAGAGAGAGAGAGAGAGAATGGAAAAGGGATCACTGGGGAATTTTTCTGTTGTTGAGCTTACCCCTGCCCCCCATCCTTCATCATTTAACCCCCCCTCTTTCTCTCTCTCTCTCTCTCTCTCTCTCTCTCTCTCTCTCTCTCTCTCTCTCTCTCTCTCTCTCTCTCTCTCTCTCTCTCTCTCTCTCTCTCTCTTTCTTTCAGTTTACCCTCATCGCCCTCCTGAGGCGAGCAAAAATCAAGTTACCATTATTATTATTACTCCTACTACTACTACTACTACTACTACTACTACTACTACTCCTACTACTACTACTACTACTACTACTACTACTACTACTACTACTACTACTACTACTACTACTATTGTCTCTCTCCACAGCTGCTCCTGACTCTGTTCGCCTACCTTGGGGACTACAACGGCACCCACAGCTTTTCAACGCCCAGCATCTCCTACGAAGGATACAACGGCATTATGGCAGTGCGAGTGGTGAGAGAGAGAGAGAGAGAGAGAGAGAGAGAGAGAGAGAGAGAGAGAGAGAGAGAGAGAGAGAGAGAGAGGGGGGGGGGAGAAGACTGTTTAGAGAGGAGGAAGGGAGGAAAAGAGAGAAAAAAATAAAGAGAATAAGGAGATAGGTTAGGATATTAAAAGTGAGTGAATGAGGAAGAAAAAATAAGGAGAGAAAGAGAAAGAAAGGCGTAGTAAGAGGAGGGAAGGAGAGAAAATGCAAATGATAATGAGGAAGAGAGAGTAATGGAGGGAAAGGGAGAGAGACAGTGAGAGATAGAGAGGGAGGGAGAGAGGGAGGAAGGAAGGAAGGAAGGGAGGGAGGGAGGGAGAGGTGAAGGACTGATAAAGGGAAGGAAGGGAATTAAGTGGCAGAGAGAGAGAGAGAGAGAGAGAGAGAGAGAGAGAGAGAGAGAGAGAGAGAGAGAGAGAGAGAGAGAGAGAGAGAGAGAGAGAGAATAGACTTGTAGATAAATATAGACTTGTAGAGAAGGGATACATTCTTCCTCTCTCTCTCTCTCTCTCTCTCTCTCTCTCTCTCTCTCTCTCTCTCTCTCTCTCTCTCTTCTCTCTTTCTCTTTCTATATATTATTACCCAAAGGAAGAGAGAGAGAGAGAGAGAGAGAGAGAGAGAGAGAGAGAGAGAGAGAGAGAGAGAGAGAGAGAGAGAGAGAGAGAGAGAGAGAGAGAGTCATTGATTGCATGATAGAGTGATAGTAAATGAAAAATTACACAACTCTCACTCTCTCTCTCTCTCTCTCTCTCTCTCTCTCTCTCTCTCTCTCTCTCTCTCTCTCTCTCTCTCTCTCTCTCTCTCTCACCTACACACACACACACACACACACACACACACACACACACACACACACACACACACAGCCTTATTTAACGTAATTGAAATACTGAGAAGGTTCAGGTATTTTCAATTAAAATTCTTGTTGTGTATAGATTTTTGCTTTGTATAAATCCCAATCGTATGAACGTGCATGTGTGTGTGTATGTGTGTGGGTAGGTACTATATGAGTGTGAGTATGTATGTAGGTGTGTATATGAGTGGGCGTACACATACACACACACACATGTACGTATATTTACAGGGGTGTGCGTTACTGGGAGCAGGTATGATTCCTCTCAGTTTTCACAGCATCTGGTGTCTCACTAACTCCCTCACATCGGCTACACTCACCGCTGCCCTGGTTATATTCGGTAAGGACCACCCCCTCATACCCCTCATAAATACTCCTCATACCTCATAATGCCTCCTCATACCCTCCTCATACCCCCACTATCCCCTCATGCCCTTCACATACTAAATAAAGACTCCTCATACTCACGTAATACCTCATATAGCATCCTCATACTTACCTCATACTTAATAAAGAGTCCTCATAACTTCCTCATGCCTCATACCGCATAACTATCTTCATATCCACCTCATAATATTTTTCGTTCTCCTCATAACTCTCTCATTATTTGTTCATTAGGGTTGTCGCTTGACCTGTTAAATATATAGATGAATTAACGTTTTATTGATATGATTACCTTTATGATTCTCTCTCTCTCTCTCTCTCTCTCTCTCTCTCTCTCTCTCTCTCTCTCTCTCTCTCTCTCTCTCTCTCTCTCTCGTCATCTATTTCTTTTTCTTCCACAAAAAAATCATTACCTCCTTTCATTTCCTTCCTCCGTCTTCTCTTCTTCCTCCTTCCTCCTTCCTCCTTTCTCCTCACAATTTTCCCCTCTTCTCTCCCCTCACAACGACTCTCTCCTCCCTTCCTTATCTCTTTCCCACCCTCATTTTCCCTGCATATCTCCCTCTCTCTCTCACTCATTCTCTCACACTCTCTCTCATTCTCTCACTCTCTCTCTCTTTCTCTCTCCCTCTCCCTCAGTCTCCAGCCTTGATTAGTGATGCCTATCTGGCTCTGAAATGCAAATTAATATAAGTTTAATTAAAGAAAAAAATGGATATAATTCACTTGTAATTATGCAAGAGGATGAAGATGACTATAAATATGGTGAGGTTTTTTTTTATTATTATTTTTTCATTGTGAATTATTTTTGTTCTCCTCTTCCTCGTCCTTGTACTCCTCTTTCTCCTCGTCATCCTCTTCTTCCTTGTCTCTTGTCCCTTCCTTCACGTCCTTTTCCCCCCTCTTCCTCCTCCTCGTCCTCCTCGTCATCCTCTTCTTCCTTGTCTCTTGTCCCTTCCTTCACGTCCTTTTCCCCCCTCCTCCTCCTCCTCCTCCTCGTCCTCCTCCTCCTCGTGCAGACATTGGCAGCATCACCTTGAGTAAGTTCATCTTGCTGGATCCTCCTCTCATGTTCTTCATCCTGGCTTCCTTCCACGGCCTGTGTCTGCTGCATCAGGTGAAGGACAGGTGAGTGTGTGTGTGTGTGTGTGTGTGTGTGTGTGTGTGTGTGTACAGGTGGTGAGGCTTGGCTTGGCTACCTCACCTCCTGCACCTGCCTCATGTTGTTGTTGTTTTTGTTTTTTTCTTCATATATATAGTTTTTTTTATTTATTTATTTTTTTTTTAGTGTATTTCTATTTTGTTTATTTATTCATGCATGTATTGCCCCTATTTTTTTTTCTCTCTATTTTTCTTTTTTTTTCATATGTATTTTCTGTATTCGTTTTTTTTGTCCCTCCTCCTCCTCCTCCTCCTCCTCCTCCTCCTCC
>JAPQNM010000028.1:1210557-1218057 GCA_029783475.1 Metacarcinus magister | reverse complement strand
CCGAGGATGACCCAGAGTTGAGTAATGGGTTCTACGGCGGCGCCCCTGAGTATTTGGGTCACGGCGACTGGGTACGCCTCCACCACCCAGGGTCAGGGGCACTCCTATCCTGCAGTAGAAATAAGTCCTATGTGACGAGGAAACACTACCTTGTCTATACAAAACCTGTGGTAGGTGTGTGGGGGGGAGGGTGTTGGGGTGGGGGGGAGAGGGTGTGTGTGTGAATAGAGGGAGGGAAGAATGGATGGGTGGATGGAGAGAGGAAGGGAAGGGGAGAGAGAGGTGATGAAAGATGCTTGGTTTGTGTGTGTGTGTGTGTGGTGGGGGGGGAGGGGAGGGGGAGGTGTGTGTGTGTGTGTGTGTGTGTGTGTGTTAGGGTGGAGATAAGGAAAGGAAGGGTGTTTAAAAGGGAAGTGAAATGGTGTGTCAGGATCTTGGGAACGTGATAATGATAATGATGATGATGATGATGATGATAATGATAAAGATAACAACAACAACAAACAAACAACCAAAACTAAACTAAACAAAAACAAACAAACACTAACATACATATATTTTTTTTTTTCTCTCTCTCCATTCACACACTCTGGTAAACTTTCTCTTTCTTGTTTACATTCCACAGAACCTGACTCAGTCCCCGGGCGAGGACGACCAGTTAGGAGTGATGTTAGGAGGCCACCACGGCACCACCAGCGCATCGGTACTGTACTCCTCCTCCTCCTCCTCCTCCTTTTTTTATTTTTACTTCTTGTTCTTCTTCTTGTTCCTCCTTTTTTTTAGTATTTTTTGTTTTGTTTTGTTGTTGTTCTTGTGCTAGTTCTTGTTCTTCCTCGTCCTCCACTTCCTCCTCCTCCTCCTCCTCCTCCTCCTCCTCCTCCTCCTTCTGTTTTTGTATACATATTTGCTTTGGTTTTCTTCTTTTTCTTCTTTTATTTGTGTTTGATCTTGTTTTTCTTTCACCACATATCTCTGTCTCCTCCTCCTCCTCCTCCTCTTCCTCTTCTTCTTCTCTTCTTCTTCTTTTTCCTCCTCTACTCACGATCAACAATATGAACATAAATAAAACTACAAATCCAGATAAAGTTTCACCGAGAATACTAAAAAAAAACTAAAAATAACATTATTAAACACAATTCCATCTTAATCAATACATCGTTAATTACAACTTTTAAGTCCAAATGGGAATGGAAATTAAAAAACGTCAATGATACCTTTCAAATCAAGAAGGATATAAGTCTCATTCCAGAAGACATCGACGACCAATAAATCTGACATCAGTAATAAGGAAAGTTAATGAAATCTATCGTAAGAGACAAAAAAAAAACTTACAATATTGATTTAGAAAGAAATTATTATTATTCCTCACTAACCTACTTGATTCCTCCCACCATATAATTATACAGAATATACAACAACAACGCAACAATACATTAGTCGATGCAGTGTACCTTGACTTCTAAAAAACGATTGATGAATTTCCTCACAAACGTCTCATCAGGTAACCTTTACACGTGCTGGTAGACTCACTATCAGATCAAAACAGTGAGTGATAGTGAAGAGAAAATGAGATCAATGTTAACTATGGCGTTCCTCATAGATAGTTTTTGGGACCCATTCTATTTATAACCAAAATTCATCACATCAGGGAAGGTATCACTTGCAAAACTATCGAAATTTATCCACCACACTTGAATAACATATAATAAGTCTTTCACTAACTCAATTGAACTCAAGTGGATTGGTGAGGAAAAAAGGGCAGTTGAACTTTAACTTTGATAAATGTCACGTGCCACACATCGAAAATATTAATCCTCTCTCAAATTACAGGATGAATAATGTCCAGTTCGCAAGTGTGGTTGGGGGGGGGGCGGTGGTGTGGTACAGTGGTGGGCTTGTGGCCTAAAGGTTATGGGTAGAGAGAGGGGCAGCGGTCTCTCGTTAACCTCAGCAGAACTATATGATCTATACTTACCTAGTTCGGGAGCATTATTTAATCACCTTTTTAATTATAATATAGATAACAAAAAGAAGTATTGGACTTTATAAATTAAGAATATAAGACAATAAGGAGGCTACAAAAGGCCAGTTGACCTACACAAGGCAGCTCCTGTAATTCAAAAGATCGAAAGGCAAACAGTCACTGCACTGAAGCGAGAATTATGAATATATTGATCGATTTCATATGAAGAACTATCGACTTCAAATATAATCCTCCTTCTAATCCTTCACTGTCCTCCTCCTTGTAATCCTTCACCTTGCACTTCTAATCCTCGTTGTAATCTTCCACTTTCCTCCTCCGTGGTGCAGATATCGCCGTGGCAGATGTGGAAAGTGGTAGTGGAAGGAGGTAAAACAGGACAGAAAGTGAACACCCTAACCTCTAGTATCAAGTTTGTGTGCATTCCTAACAACTGTGCACTTACCTGGTCTAAAGCCAAGCTACCTATGAGATGGTAAGTTAATTAGATGTGATTACCTGTATGTGTACCTACCTGTATTGTTGTTTATGTGTATGTGTGTGTGTGTGTGTGGTAGTTTAATTAATTCCTTATACGACTTACCTTTATTAATCCATATACCTATATATCTACACACACACACACACACACACACACACACACACACGCCGTCCTCGCTTGACTGGTAATCTTTAGGTCTTCAGGAACATCACTTTCCTGTTGATCTTTGACGGAAGGCTTTAAATTGCTTCCGTCCATCGCACACGTCACTGTAAGTCAGCCTGTTTGTGACGTGTGTGTGTGTGTGTGTGTGTGTGTGTGTGTGTGTGTGTGTGTGTGTGTGTGGTCACGTGGTGTTTGTAAGGAAAGAGTGTGTGAGAGTAGCCAAACACACACACACATACACACATACAAGTACTGTCAGTGGGGTATATGTGTGTGGGTTCCCCTTTAGCATGATCGGTGTGTGTGTGTGTGTGTGTGTGTGTGTGGGGCTATCATCGTCATCCCACACACACTCGCTTTTTTCGCTTCTGTCTGGGTGTTCGCCTTGAAGACTTATTATCTGCTGTCTCCCACGGCTTCCTGTCTTGTGGTAGTAGTAGTAGTAGTAGTAGTAGTAGTAGTAGTAGTAGTAGTAGTAGTAGTAGTAGTAGAAGTAGTAGTAGTAGTAGTAGTAGTAGTAGTAGTAGTAGTAGTAGTAGTAGTAGTAGTAGTAGTAGTAGTATCAGTAACAATAACAACACCACCACTACCACCACTACCACTACCATCATCATCATCATCATCATCATTATCATTAGGATTTCCACTCACATCAAAGGTTTAATAGTTAATGAATAGCTTGCATTCTTTCATGATCCGGGACATGAAAATACTAATTACAACCTTACCTGTGTGTGTGTGTGTGTGTGTGTGTGTGTGTGTGTGTGTGTGTGTGTGTGTGTGTGTGTGTGTGTGTGTGTTGCAGGGGTTTTGGTCAAGCTGAGATCACCTGTTCAAACAACCTATTAGATCCTTACACCAATTGGGTAGTTGAGCAGCACTTCAACCCTTACTGTGAGTATGAATAAGGACGGTTTTTTTTTAATACTCATCTTTACTCATCTCTTACTCACCTTTATTTATGTGTTACTCATCTTGACTCAACTCATATTCACTTCGTCCTTATAAACCAAAATATGCTTACTCATTTTCTTTTCTTCTTCTGTATCGTATATCATCTTCCTTTGCTGAGAGAGAGAGAGAGAGAGAGAGAGAGAGAGAGAGAGAGAGAGAGAGAGAGAGAGAGAGAGAGAGAGAGAGAGAGAGAGAGAGAGAGAGAGAGAGAGTGGGTGAGTGGGCGTGGGAGAGTGTGTGGGCGGGATCGCAAATATAGAATAACTTTGAAATGTCAGACGTATAGGTCACGTGTGTGTGTGTGTGTGTGTGTGTGTAAATCTTTCTCTCCCTCTCTCTCTCTCTCTCTCTCTCTCTCTCTCTCTCTCTCTCTCTCTCTCTCTCTCTCTCTCTCTCTCTCAATGAAATATAAGAATAAACCTAATAATAATAATAATCATAATAATAATCTCTGTAACTATGACAATGATGATTTTATAATGACTAAATGATAATATATATATATGACCTACCACCACCACTACCACCACCACCACCACCACCAGTACCCAACGCTACTTACGACCACCTCCGCTCTGGGTTCGCCTCCCGTGTGCTCGAGACCCACCAGGTTATAACTTGGGTAAACGCACGTCTCAAGCCTGAAGGTCCCGACTTATACAACTCACACAGACCTTGGATGTGGCCGGCGTGTCTCAAGGTGGGTGATGGGGGAGTGAGGGGAGGGAGAGGAGTTATAAATGAAAGGAAGGAAAGGGGAGAATGAGGAAGAGGAAAGAGAGAGAGGGAGGGAAGAAGAAGAGGAGTTATTGATGAAGGGATGGAGGGGTGGAGGGAGAGAGAGAATGAAGAAGGTAGAAAGGAAGGGCTGGTTAATGGAGATAGGAAGGAAGAGAGAGAGAGAGAGAGAGAGAGAGAGAGAGAGAGAGAGAGAGAGAGAGAGAGAGAGAGAGAGAGAGAGAGAGAGAGAGAGAGAGAGAGAGAGAGGGAAGGGACACATTTCATAACCTTTTGTCGTGTATTTGTCTTCCTTCCTTCCTTTGTTTGTTTGTTTGTTTGTTTGTTATATTCACCTGTTTATTTATATATGTGTTTATGTCCTTGTTTCCCTCACCTGCAGGAAAGAAAGAAACAGATAATTACGAAAAAATAAAAATAAAAAAGAAATAAATAAAAATGGAAGAATGAAATAGAAAAAAAATTAGAAAAAAATCGTAAAATGTACAATCTCTTAATTTTTGTTGTGCTTTTTTCTTGCTTTTTGCGAGAAAATAAAAAAATGTTTGCTTGCTATTAGTCACCTTTTATAACACACACACACACACACACACACACACACACACACACACACACACACACACACACACACACACACACACACACACCTGTCCTCATTAGTAGATCAATTACCTGTGTGTGTGTGTGTGTGTGTGTGTGTGTGTGTGTGTGTGTGTGTGTGTGTGTGTGTGTGTGTGTGTGTGTCCCTTCCTACCCCTACTCTTCTCCCTTTCCTCTTCCCTCTCCCTCTTCCTCTTCCTCCCTTTATTCTCCGTCTCTCTCCATTTCCTCTTCCTCCACTTCCTCCACTTCCTCATAAATGTTTCTCTCCCTTTTCCCTTTCTCTCCCTCTGTTTTCTTGTCAATTTTCTCTCCCCTTCCCCTCTCTCTCTCCTTATATTTCCTTAATTTCCTCATCATTCTCCCTTTCATTTTCTTTTACTCTTTCTCTACTTTCTTATAATTTCCCTCCCCTTCCCTTCCCTTTTCTTTTCCCTTCCTCTTCCTCTTCTTCACTTCCTCGTTATTTTCCCTCCCTCCCTGTTTTCTCCTCCACTACCTACTCCTTTAAACTTTTCCTCCTTCCTGCTAACCCCTGCCACCCCCTGCCATCCCCTGCTAACCCCTGCTAACCCCTGCTAACCCCTGCCAACCCCTGCTGCCCTACAGTCCCAGGTGTGGTATGACGTCAACTTTAGAATCGTGTTGCTTGGTAATCCTGTCATCTTCTGGATCAATTTGGTGGTGTTGGTGTTGTGTCCAGCCATCCTTCTGCACCACTACTTCTACAGGAAACGAGGCCACACTCAGCCACGACATCTGGAAGGTATGGGGTTGGGTTAGGTTAGGTTAGGTTAGGTTAGGTCAGGTTAGGTCAGGTTAGGTTAGGTTAGGTAAGGTTAGGTTAAGTTAGGTTAGGTTGGGTTAGGTTAGGTTAAGTTAAGTTAGGTTAGGTTAGGTAAGGTTAGGTTAGGTTGGGTTAGGTTAAGGTTAGGTTAGGTTAGGTTAGGTTAAGGTTAGGTTAGGTTAGGTTAGGTAAGGTAAGGTTAGGTTAGGTTAGGTTAGGTTAGGTTAGGTTAGGTTAGGTTAGGTAAGGTTAGGTTAGGTTAGGTTGGGTTAGGTTAGGTTAGGTTAGGTTAGGTAAGGTTAGGTTAGGTTAGGTTAGGTTAGGTTAGGTTAGGTTAGGTTAGGTTGGGTTGGGTTAGGTTAGGTTAGGTTAGGTTAGGTTAGGTTAGGTTGTTAGTTAAGTTATATTAAGTTTGATTACGTTAGACTTTTAAAGGTCAGATTACGTCACAGTGTTGGGTGTGAGGCTGTGTGTGTGTGTGTGTGTGTGTGTATGTGAGTGAGTGTGTGAGTGTGTGAGAGTAAGAGAGAGAGAAAGTCAGAGAGAGAAGAAAATCAGTAAATTCAATAAATCAAAAAGTCAAATAACCTTCCACCTCTTCCTCCACCTCTTCCTCCTCCTCCTCCACGGTCCGCAGAAAGGAAGGCTCGCCAGGTGTTTGCCGTCCGCTGGCTGTTAATTGCTTACCTTGCCCATTACCTGCCCTTCTATGCCATGAACAGAATTCTCTACTACCACCACTACTTTCCAGCGCTGCAGTTCTCCTCCATGCTTACAGGTACGGCAACTCCTCCTCCTCCTCCTCTTCTTCTTCTTCTTCTTCTTCTTGTTCCTCTTGTTGTTCCTCCTTCTCTTTCTCATTTTTCTCTTTTTTTTTCCGCCTCCTCCTCCTCTTTCTCTTCCTTTTTTTCCTTCTCCTCCTTCTCCTCTCTCTTGTTCCTCCTCCTTCTCCTCCTTTTTCTACACTGCCTCCTCCTCCTCCTCCTCCTCCTCCTCCTCCTCCTCCTCCTCTTACTGGTACTCATAACATCTCTTCTTCTGTCTTTAGTTTTTATTTCTTCTTTTTTTCTTCTTCCTCCTCATGTTCTGGTTCTTGTTTTTTGCTCCTCTGCCTTCTTCTCCTCCTCTTCTCCTCCTCTTCTTCTCCTCCTCTCCTCCTCCTCCTCCTCCTCCTCCTCCTCCTCCTCGTCTTTCACACATTTTTGCCTTTATCTATTTGTTTTTCCAATCTTTATTTTTTTTTCTTCTGCATCATCTTCCTCCTCCTCTTTCCTTTTTGTTTTTCTTCTTCTTCTTCTTCTTCTTCCTCTTATTATTGCTTTCTTCTATTTATTCCTTCCCTGCATTTCTTTTTCTGATTTTTCTTTTCCTCTTCTTCGTCTTCCTCCTCCTCTTTCTTTTTTTATCTTCCTTCTTCTTCTTCTTCTTCTTCTTCTTGTTCCTCTTCCTCCTTCGAACATATTTCTCCTTCCTTTTGATTTTTTTTCGTTGTCATTTCTTCTTTATTTTTTCTCTTCCTATCTTTTACTCCTCCTTGTCTTCTTCTTCGTCCTTCTAGTTCTCCTTCTCTATTATTATTATTATAGTAGTAGTAGTAGTAGTAGTAGTAGTAGTAGTAGTAGTATTAGTAGTAGTAGTGTAGTAGTAGTAGTAGTAATAGTAGTAGTAGTAGTAGTGTAGTAGTAGTAGTAGTAGTGTAGTAGTAGTAGTAGTAGTAGTAGTAGTAATAATAGTAGTAGTAGTAGTAGTAGTAGTAGTAGTAGTAGTAGTAGTAGTAGTAGTGTATATTCCTCC
>JAPQNM010000028.1:1178057-1208057 GCA_029783475.1 Metacarcinus magister | reverse complement strand
AGAGGTGGAGGAAGAAAGAGAGGAAAGGGTGTTTAGACGGGAGGAATGTCTAGAGAGAGAGAGAGAGAGAGAGAGAGAGAGAGAGAGAGAGAGAGAGAGAGAGAGAGAGAGAGAGAGAGAGAGAGAGAGA
Source organism: Metacarcinus magister (assembly GCA_029783475.1). NCBI lineage: Eukaryota > Metazoa > Arthropoda > Malacostraca > Decapoda > Cancridae > Metacarcinus > Metacarcinus magister. The sequence goes on along the minus strand of JAPQNM010000028.1, from coordinate 1,207,927 downwards.
GAGAGAGAGAGAGAGAGGCGAGGCAACCCAAATAAAATCATCTAGACCCCTCACTCAGTCTCTCTCTCTATCTCTCTCTCTCTCTCTCTCTCTCTCTCTCTCTCTCTCTCTCTCTCTCTCTCTCTCTCTCAAACAATATCCCTTGCCGTACTTCCTCCCATAAACAAAATAGAACGGGTGAGTGAGTAATGAGTGAGTGGATGAGTGACTGGATGGGTGAGTGGATGGGTGAGTGGATAGGTGGAAGGGGTAAAGCAGGTCTCCCCGCGCCCTACTACCGTGTGGATATCGGGAAACCATATCCACACAGCCATGATGTTACTACTACCATTAGCTGCTGCCACTCCTTACGCTGGCTGGCGGAGATGGTGCCAGGCTGGGAGGAGGAGGAGGAGGAGGCTAGGAAGTGAAGGAGGCTAGCAGGAGGAGGTTAGAAGGAAAAGGAGGAGGAAGAGGAGGTTAGGAAGAGGAAGAGGCTAGGATAAAGTTATAAGGAGCAGGAGAAAGAGGTTTGTGTTGCATTGCGTTTTACTTGTGTTTGTGTTGCATTGCGTGTTTCTTTTGTTTTTGTTGCGTTGCGTTTGTGTTGAGTGAGGTCGTGTGCAATAAATGGTAGCGGGGCTTTGTGCTGTGTAATTATAAGACTGTGCTGCTGTGAGTGTGTTGCTGTGCTGGTACTATGTTACGCTAATGTGTTGCTCCCTCGACCGGTGTTGCTAATACAGAACTACGCACGCTTGGAAATGAAAAAAAAACAAAACAAGTGAGGGTGGTGTTTTTTTTTTATTTTGTTTTTTATTATTATATGTTTGGCATGTGTAGTAAAGAATGTTATTAGCAAATACATACATACATACATACATACATACATATATAAACCTTTATTGATTGCCTGACGAATTTATATGCACACACATCACTCAAATAGAAAAAAAGGAGTACAAAGGTAGAACAGACATCATCAGCAGTCAAGAGGAGACTCGACTCAGCCATATAGACATAACCAAAGGCACTAAGCCCATACCCATCAGTGCCACGCCCCTGGGAGAGCCAAGGGCACCAGCGGCGTTGCACAGGTTGGTATCACACACCCACACTCTCTTGGTGAATGTATCAACTTGCATTTCCAGCTCAACATTCACCTGTTCGACTTTGTTATCATCAACCACATTCCCGCAGAAGGAAGAGTAGTTTACCAGTGTGTCTGTGGAGGTAAAGAAAGGGTGATTGTAGTAATAGTATTAGTATTAGTATTAGTATTAGTATTAGTATTAGTATTAGTATTAGTATTAGTATTAGTATTAGTATTAGAAGTAGTATTAGTATTAGTATTAGTATTAGTATTAGTATTAGTATTAGTATTAGTATTAGAAGTAGTATTAGTATTAGTATTAGTATTAGTATTAGTATTAGTATTAGTATTAGAAGTAGTATTAGTATTAGTATTAGTATTAGTATTAGTATTAGTATTAGTAGTGACACTCTTGTTTCGGTAATCCCGTAGTTCTCAAATACTTAAGTGGTGTTTAGTTGTTTGATCCGCTTTAGTAAGACATCAATTTGCTTCTGAATCCTTAAACCTCAGAGAAATATTCACTCTACATCTATCTACATCAATCTCCGTGTGATTGGTGTTATTACTAAGGTAACCACGCCATCTATCAGCAAGTTTTCTGACTAGTTTGGAGACTGCATTGCCATTTGGCTTTGAATTTCTGAAGTTAGTATTATGAACTGCCATCTATCGACTGAATATTCCATTTTTCATGTCACTGCCATCTGGTGTGGAGACATTACACTACAAAACTATGTACGTATCTATCGATGCCTCAGTTTGACTTTGGAGTTTCTCGTGTGTGTGAGTGTCGGGAGAATAACCATGTGGTGAGTGTGCCATTGTAGTAGTGTGTGTGTGTGTGAGTATCCTTGGAAGTATATGTACCCCAGTTCGAAACCATTCCTACTACTACTACAACAATAACAACAATAACCACAACAACAACAACACCCCAACCTTATACTTACTCGAGATATCATACCAACTCAGCTTCACACATTTCTTCTTCTCTGTGCAGGTGTAGGGCGGGCATTTCTCTACCGTTAGGCAATGGTTGATGATGTCTGACACGTTGGGAGGCTGCTGGTACGGATCTGGGGGTGAAGGGGTGTGAGAGGGTGTGGTTTAAGAAGGAGAGGGAGAGAAAGGGGCAGGGTTTGTGAGGGAGAGAATGCGTTTGGGTGAGAGGAAGGCAAGGAGGAAGTAAGAGAAGAATAAAAAACGGTATAGGTAAAAAAATATAGAGGCAGGAGGGAGGGAAGGTTAAAACACACACACACACACACACACACACACACACACACACACACACACACCACACGACCTCAGGAATGTGTTGCTATATAAACAATAATGAGATGCAGGTATAGTACGTACATAGATAGGTATACATGCGTGTGTACTACCTGTCACTTACCTGTGTAGACTAAGGTGTCAAGACAAGGCTGCCCCTCGTTCAGTATATCAACCTTATTATCCTCACAGTCCACCGATATATTCTTCCCAGTCCAGGTGTAGTAAAAGCAGGTGAGGTAAGAACCGTCTGTGTGGAGGAGGAAGGGGAGAGAACTTTACTATACGAGAGAGAGAAAGAAAAATATACACACACAGCATATTAAACGCCATTGAAGTAGTCTTAGCCTTGTTTTTACCTCTCATTTAAGTAAGGTGGGGCAGGTAAGGTGGGGGAGGGGTCAAGGGGTAAAGGGAGGTAAAAGGGGGGGGGTAAGGGGGTGTTTAAAGTGAGATTATGAATAGTTGTGACTTTCTCCTGAGGGTAAAGAGAGAAAGGGAGGGAGGGAGGGAGGGAAGGAAAGCAAAAATGAAGTATATACACACACACACACACACACAGACACACACACACACACACACACACACACACACACACACACACACACACACACACACACACACACACACAAGTCGTAAGCCACATGGTCGTTTCTACCTAATACTCACCTTTATGACCTACCTGAAGAAGGGTTAAAGTACCTACCTCCCTTTCCCTCCCTATATCTCCCTCCCTTTTGCGTTAGTCTCATTAGAGGAAAGAAAAGGAAAATAGAAAGACAAGTTAGCCCCTCCCTCTTTCTCTCTCTCTCTCTCTCTCTCTCTCTCTCTCTCTCTCTCTCTCTCTCTCTCTCTCTCTCTCTCTCTCTCTCTCGCCCCAAGCTATATCTTCTTCTATTTAATGACAAACACCTGTAAATGTGCGGGAATTTTACCTTTCACGAGAGAGAGAGAGAGAGAGAGAGAGAGAGAGAGAGAGAGAGAGAGAGAGAGAGAGAGAGAGAGAGAGAGAGAGAGAGAGAGAGAGAGAGAGAGAGAGAGAGAGAGAGAGAGAGAGAGAGTAAATCACACACGACAAATGAAGAGAAAAAATGATAAACGGAAACACAACAGACAGCAAATTAGGAAAAAAATATATATATATAAGGAAACTAAACACACACATACACACACACACACACACACACACACACACACACACACACACACACACACACACACACACACACACACACACACAGACACACACATGAGGGACAAGGAAAACGTGTGGTTGGAGAAAGCTAATCAACAGGTAAAGATTAATAAAACAGGTGAATACATAATGCAAATCGACAAGGTATTGGATGTGTGTGTGTGTGTGTGTGTGTGTGTGTGTGTGTGTGTGTGTGTGTGTGTGTGTGTGTGTTGACTGACGGAGAGAAAGGCGGTGTAGAGGGGAGGAGGGGGAGGGGGAGGGGGTAGGGGAAGGGGGGGCGGGGGTAAAGTGGGGTTAAGTGTAGACACGATTGACTCTTGTATCGATCTTGTGCTTATACTCGTGTGTGTGTGTGTGTGTGTGTGTGTGTGCGTGTGTGCGTGTGTGTGTGTGTGTGTGTGTGTGTGTGTGTGTGTGTGTGTGTGTGTGTGTGTGTGTGTGTTCCTATTCGCATCCTCTTAACTGTCTGTGACCTAGGTGTTTCCTCTCTCTCTCTCTCTCTCTCTCTCTCTCTCTCTCTCTCTCTCTCTCTCTCTCTCTCTCTCTCTCTCTCTGCTACACACTTGAAGTATTGATTATCTTACTAGGCGACACACACCGTATGCACAGCTCAAACACACACTAATATTACCTCCTTTTAAACCTCTAATATTTGCACATTTTCCCTTTTTCTTTTTCTGTATCTGAGGGAAAAAGGGAGGAAGGGAGAGAGAGGAAAAGGAAGGGCATTTTAGTACTCTATACCTACCTGATCTTTCCCCTCCCTCTCTCTCTCACTTCTCTCTCTCCCTCTCTCTCTCCTTGTGTTAAGAGTCTATTCCAACACCCTTGAACGTGATCGTCTTTTGTTTTAATCTTCTCGTACGTGAGGTCAGATTCCTTTACTTATATTTGAATTTGTGAGTAATTTATGTGCTGTTTTCTCCTCTCGTGAATATTTTTTTTATTTGGGTTTTAAAAATGGTTGATGTAATTTTTTTTTTCTTTCTTTCTTCCATGTTTTTTGTTTTTTTTAATGTTTGTGTTTTATTTAAAGTTTTGGGGTTTGGTCGGTTTGGTGTAATTTGTTTTTTTTATTAGGTTATGTTGTGTGCGTGTGTGTGTGTGTGTGTGTGTGTGAGAGTTGGTATTAGTGACAGTGACGTTCATACAAACAAACACCTGTGGTCATGTTTTCTTTGCTTTGATCTACCTTGCGTGTTATCAGTGAAGCTTATCTCCTTATCGCAACTAATTTCCACCATGTCGCTTCATATCACCTGTCACCGCTAACTGATAACCGGTGTTGCAAGACTGTTCCATTTGCATCATCGGAAACAAAACAATAGTCACTCAATATGAAAAAAAAATAGTACAGTTAAAAATATAAACACATTGGTTAACAAATAAAGCAGATATTCCCGTTATTTTAAAAAGTATAAATGTAATTAGTTCATGTTTTCAAAGTGTTGGTGGGACTTGTGTGCGTTATGAAGTGATAAGGACGTGATAAGCAGCCTTGTAAGATAATCCAAGTCAAATGAACGTCTATCCTTATCCTGACGGTGACGCAAGTGTATTATAGAATGTTTCGTAACCGAGGAGTAAAAAAAAACAACCACGGAGATACTGAACACAATTATATATAGTGTTATTAATTGTCTACGTAGTTTGGTGCAGAGAATGATTTTGAAGTTTTATAAATGAAACGTTCTGTAACAATTATAAAAGTATATATACGTGATATGTTGAGTTGATTTGCTTGTTGACACTTCACTGATTACCTAGACTGAGTTCATTTTGATAACGAGAACTGGTGCTGTGGTAAAAAAATATTAATAAAATGCGTTGTTGTAGGAAGAATGACTTTTTATCAACACAACGCGACCTGTTATTATTTTTACGGATCTGTTTTCATTCCTCTGTTGCATTACGTTAAAAAAAAATCTATAAAATCAAACCTCGAACAATATCATCCATTTATTTTTAGTGTTGTAGCAAATATAGTTTTTCCACCAAAATTATAAGGGTGATAGTTCTTTTATACTTAACTTTAATGGTGTTAGTTCCCTTATATCTAATTTTAAGGGTGTTAGTTCCCTTATACCTAACTTTAAGGGTTCTGGTCTCCTTACACATAACTTAAAGTGTTGACCTACAAAAAAAGGTTAAAAGAATGCATATCATCCTTCCTTCATCCTTAAAGAAAATCTATTTACGTAACTTAATCTCTAAAAAAATACATTCCTACACCTATATACAATACAATATTATACAACATGCATACGTTATGAGTCTGACTTTTTATAGACGAGTAATAAATTCCTTTGATAACATGTGTGAACGTATGGAAAATATATTTAGAAAACCTGAATGTAAATAACCAAGGATGCAATATTTCCAGCCCAAATTGAATACACACACGTACACACACACACACGCTCACGCACACACACACACGGAGGTCTTACTTTAAAACTTTGTACAGCAGCGATGGATCGGTCAGCAAACAGAGTGTACAGGAAAAAAGAGAAATATATATAACGTGGTGAGGAGAAAAGCGGCTGAGTTGTGAATGAAATGCGAAGGTTTGAATTTAGGGCAAACAACTTTATCTTCTCCCTCTCGTATTCTTCTTTGTTTGAATCAATTTATTCTGAATATTATTGCGTCGATTGCACCACCTATAGCCTACTTATATTAAAGGAAATGATGTATATTGTAGCTTTATAAATGATTGATTGCTTATACAAACCCAGATTCCTTTATTACAGTATTTAAACACGAATATTTTTGTGTTTTATCATGACACAGAAACAAGAGATAACGGTTTTTTTTTATTTTTTTATATTTAAAGTTGTTGCTCTATTCTCACGCAGCAAAAAAAAAGAAAAAAAATATATATAAGGAATGAAAGACAAAATACAGTTCTTTTTTTTTAGAGAGAGAGATACACACGCTGTCTGTCACTCTTCCACGGTGTCTTTAGCCTCACCTCCATCTTTGTTTCCTTCTCTTTACCATGGAAACTCTAAAGAGAGAGAGAAAGAAAAAAAGAAAACCTCTTAAGTGCGACTCTCTTTAAAAAGGACAATAGTTGCGGAATACTGAAGACAAGAAGGCGTGGTTTGTTGACTTCCTGAAGCGTCTTAATACTCCACTTTTCAAGGAGTCGAAGTCGTAGGAAAGAAAAGTGGAGGAAGAAAATACACGAATTCTTGAACGTGATGTCGGTTTTAGTAAAGATCTTTTCCTCTCCGTACTCACCTTGTTGGCCCAGAGCCCCCGGGGACGCTGCTAGGGTCACCAGCAGGGCGGCCACCAGGCAAGCGAGGCCCTTGGGTAGGCGTTGGTCCATGGCGTCTCCTTAGCACGCACACCCGGAGGAAACGAGAGCAATACGAGTATATCCTCTTCAAGGTCTGTGTATCTTATTTTTAGCCACTCAGAGGATCCCAGGTGAAGACAAGGCAGCTCTAGGCCACGTATATCCCTCTCACCGCCCTTTAGACACGCTAAACAATAACTAGAGCCAGCTACTACCTTTTCCCTAGCTGCCTGCAGGAATTTTTCACGATAAGATTACCTGATAACAGTGATATGCCCCCCCCTTCCTCCTATCCTCTATCCTTCTTCTATCCTCCCTCCCCTCCACCCGGCCTCCTTGCCTATCTTCCCTGGAACAACGCGGATCAGGAATTGTGTAACTACCTCATTAAAGGCTTGTGTGGTTTTTTACGTCACTCCGATCACTGTAATGAGCTCGAGGAACGCGGAGCTGCCGGGTTACTGATAAAGAAAACGTGAAATGCTCCTAATTAGACCCGCTTTTCGCTTTCCGCGTTGATTATTTCTTTTTCTTTTTTTTTCTGGGAGGCGGTGGTGGGGTAAGAGCGGGTGTTTTGACAGCTCGTAGCCCCAGAAGCAATTACTAAGCGATAAGACCAATGATGGAGGCGGGTGGACAGTGTTATCACAAGCTTTTGTTGATTAAGTCGATGTTTCCCCATCACGGGACAGTGGAGCATCGACTTAATACACTAATGGAGGAGTCTCTAGGAGCGGAAAAGCATAACGCCAAAGATTACGGGGCGGCCATCAGGAAAATGCTCTTGTCCTGATGAAAGTTTTGGAATAATCGCCCTGGTATTTGAGAGTGGTTGGTGTAAGCGGTGTGAGAGAACCAGCCACTATTGTGAAAGAGTTTGTGAAGCTTAAAACTCTCTCTCTCTCCCTCTCTCTCCGTCCCAGCTGCAGTCCTTCCTCGTATATTTATATTTTACCCTTTTCCTCCTATCTTTCTTTCTCTCTTTCTTCTCTTCCTTCTGCTTCCCTCTTTCCTCCCTCCCACTGTAGTCTTGTAAACAATAACATCAATATCTTATTATAACTCTATCATGACAGCTTATTCCTACATAAATCACAGTGATAGATTATTTCTTATCTATTATTTATCATTTCCGAGATTTTTTTCCTTTTTTTTTGTGTGTGTTTTGGTATGGCGGCCGGAGTACAGTATCCAGTGTTTTTATTATTATTTTTGTTTCCCCTGAAGGCCGGTTAGCTGAGAGATAACGGAACGGAAGAGAGAAAATTGAATATCCGCCACTGTGGTGCTCGTTAGAACCTTCCCCCCAAAAAAAAACATATATATGAAAAGAAAAAAAAGAAGAGGCGAGAGAGGTTTTCTGATAGCACCGAGAAATAGAAGGTTAGAAAGTAAAAACAAAAAAAAAGAGAAAGAAAAAAAAGTATTCGTGTTAGGTATAGGTAGGTATTATTATTATTATTATTATTATTATTATTATTATTATTATTATTATTATTATTATTATTATTATTAGTAGTAGTAGTAGTAGTAGTAGTAGTAGTAGTAGTAGTTACCAGAAAAAACACTGCACCGCCAAAATAGTTTAACGAAAAATAAACTGTGTGGGAATCATTTTTTATTATTACTAACTTGGAGACAGATAAACAACAACACCACCAACAACAACAACAACAACAACAACAACAACAACAACAACAAAACTAGAGTGATAGCATGTTTCGCACCGCCACCGACAGACTGATGTTAGAGGAGTAAAAATAATATGAATAAGAGCAAGATAGTATGTTGGTGTGTTCTCCTTGCGGCAATATGAGAGAGATAAAGATAGATAGAGAGAGAGAGAGAGAGAGAGAGAGAGAGAGAGAGAGAGAGAGAGAGAGAGAGAGAGAGAGAGAGAGAGAGAGAGAGAGAGAGAGAGAGAGAGAGAAGAGACACATACATGGGATTCGTTTCCTTAATCTGAGAGCGAGGGAGCCAGAAGGGATCAGGTGAAGTGTGAGAAACAAAAGAGGATTGGCAAGAAGAAAGGAGAGGAGTAAAGAGGGGAGTAGGGAAGGAAGAGCAGGAGGAAGGAGGACCAAAACAAAAAAAAAGACGATAGGGGTGGAATAATAACAAGATGGATACTGATTGAAGGGAGGAGAAAGGAGAATAGAATTGATGGATTGATTAAATATGAGACTCCAGAAAAACGGAACGAATAAATACAAAGTGAAAATTACAGATAATGAATTAATGAATTGAGGCCGTGGTCGATGGCAACGGTGGCGGGGTGAAGGCGAGTCTGTCCTCCTCTATAACCTTTTCAATATTTCTGTCTTCTTCTCCAGATGCAACGCTAAGCCAGGATATTCTCTCTCTCTCTCTCTCTCTCTCTCTCTCTCTCTCTCTCTCTCTCTCTCTCTCTCTCTCTCTCTCTCTCTCTCTTTCTCTCTCTCTCTCTCTCCACCCTGAAGTGCCTCGCCCAGCTACAGCGACCAATAGATGTACAGTTGATTGCTATCTTGTATCTACACTGCAAAGGATTTTATTGACGTGAATGACGAATGGCAGTGAATCCAACCTAGTTATTGCATCTTTCAGAATTCCCGGGGTAGTTTTGGTGTGTGTGGTGTATATATGTGGGTGTTATGGCTATCCTCCGTGTCTGTGGTGCTTCCTAAGGCTATCTGTACTCCGTTAAAGCCTGATACGGGTGATAGTGCCGTTGGGGCCTTCACTGGCGCGGCGGTCTTAAGGTGGACAGTCCAGTGTGCACAGAATCATGCTACTCTCTGCTCTCTCTCTCTCTCTACTTGGAAGGTTCGATGCTGCTGCTGCTGCTAATGCTGATGATGATGATGATGATGAGAGAGAGAGAGAGAGAGAGAGAGAGAGAGAGAGAGAGAGAGAGAGAGAGAGAGAGAGAGAGAGAGAGAGAGAGAGAGAGAGAGAGAGAGAGAGAGAGAGAGAGAGAGATCCTATGCATGCATTTCACACTCTTCTCCTCTCATCCCTCTTAACTCCCCTTCTCTCCCCTCCCCCCCCAGGCCGAGGGAGGGATCACGGGATGGGAGGGAGAGGATGTGTGGTCAATTTGATTATACAGAGAGAGAGAGAGAGAGAGAGAGAGAGAGAGAGAGAGAGAGAGAGAGAGAGAGAGAGAGAGAGAGAGAGAGAGAGAGAGAGAGAGAGAGGGGGGGGGCACTCAGAAAATTATATCGTTGAGGGTGTCACTTTTTGCCGTTATTATAGTAATTTTCCTGTTTTATTTCCTGCCAATTAACGGGAGAATATTTGGTAGTGAGTAATAAGTAAGGAGGGAGGAAGGGGGAAGGAAGGAGGGCGTATGTGTCATGGTTTATACCTATGTGTGTGTGTATGTGTGTGTGTGTGTGTGTGTGTGTGTGTGTGTGTGTGTGTGTGTGTGTGTGTCTGTCTTGACAAAAACACACACACACGTACTATGCATACACTAGTGGATAATTGCGTGCATGTGGACTCTAGTATACGCATATGTTATGTTGACTTCTACAATCTAATCAGCTTTTATTTTCCTTCAAAACAGACACACGCTGGCCCTCTACATAACACTTCTTGATCAATGTTTTCTATATAATTAACATATTATTTAGGTAGAAAATGAGTTCAATAAGGCGAGTGGAGGTAGAGGAAGGAGTGAAGGGGAAGGGGTGAGGAAGGGGTGAAGGGGAAGGAGTACAGAAGGGGTGTAAAGGCGCCGTCACACTAGCTCTTTTTCCTTTCAACTTTGTGAAAATCGACACACACATGGTATTGGCATTACTTGAATCATGGTTTGAAGACACTTGTGTAGGTAGTATAATTTTAGTTTATATTACTTTATCTAATGTTTTGTACTTTTTATTATAACATATTATCACTTTATAACGTAATAATGAGTTTTGAAAGCATGATCTTAACAAAAACTCACTAACACACTAATATATCACAGCCAAGTATTATATTCTTATAATTATAATAGATATTTAAAACGTTTGAATATACTAATAGTTATAGTTAATCTTGTGTTTGAATATAATAATAATAATAATAGTAAACATAGGCTCGTTTAAGAGACATCCTTCTTTACCGCCGTGACAGTCACCCGTATTTAACACCGTACTAATAATGGTGTTTAAAGTATTATGTTTAGCTTTACGTGGCAGGGGTGTGGCAGGACAGGTGAGTGTGACCCTGTAGTACCTGTAGGGAAAGGCGGCAGGGGTTGGCAGGGCCCAGGGAAGGTGTAATAAGGTAGTAACACGCCATATTTATGTTTCTTGTGACCGCTAGCAGCCAGACAGGATCTCTAACCTGGTGATAATATTTCTTCGTTTTCAACCTTCCCTGTTCCTCTACATGTCATTTTGAGTGATGGAGGAGCAGTAACACATCATTCCTCATCATTAATAGCGGAGGGATATAAAGAACACATTACCTATTAAGCGTAAATAACCTTAATAAATAACATGAACAGGTTTCAACAAGTACCCTAAGATGGCGGCCGTGTTAGCTGGTGGATCACGTATATATAAAACCAAAATTGAGATTTTTATTATACAATGGAAAGCAATTATATATACTTTAAAAAATCGTCTGAAGTACCTACTCGTTTTCTACATAAACATTTGTTTTATTTGATTCGTATTTATTTAATGAAAAATGTTTATTTCTAAGGTCAATCATAAAATTGAATAATAGAATAAAGCAATAATAATGAAATTAAACCGAAATAAACCATATAATAGAATATATAAACATTATTGAAACCGAAAGTAAAGCCTAAATAAACCATAACACAATGAAAAAATGAGAAAAAAACACGGTAATTATTTGTTTACATCCAAGAGTGTTAATTATAGCGCGTTAGGTACAGTAAAAGAGGTGTTAGGACATGTTGACCTACAAGGATAGAGATGAAGGTGAGTGTGTTGTGTTGTGAGTGTGTTGTGAGTGTGTTTTGGTGGGCTGATGGGCTGAAAGGCTGAAAGTAGCACTAAAATACCGGTATACCGAAGGGCTACTAATGCCTGTTATACCGCCCGAAAATACTGGTATGTCGGTATACCGGATAGGTGCACATCCCTAGACACACACACACACACTCAGCTGACGCCAGGCAATGTAATCTGAACGTGTTTCCGATGAATAATTATAATACTTAGGGCACCAGTTGTGTTGCATATCACGTATATATATGGAGTTTGGTGTTGTGTGTGTTGCAGGGTGTGTGTATTCACTGTACAGTCTGCTGCTGGTCTCTCTCGAGACAGCCGGCCGTCCCCCTATGGAAAGAGCTCAGAGCTCATATTGACCAATCTTTGGGTTGGACCGAGACCACTCACACACAACACACCGGGACAACAAGTTCACAACTCCTCGACTTACATCCCGTACCTACTCACTGCTAGGTGAACAGGGGCTACACGTGAAAGGAGACACACCCAAATAATCTCCGTCCGCCCAGGGGATCGAACCCTGGCCTGGTTGTGTGTGTATGTGTGTGTGTGTATTGGTTCACTAACAGAGTGGTGAACGATTGGAATAGGCTGGGGAGACACGTAGTAAGTGGTGAGTCAATAGGTAGCTTTAAAAGACGGTTGGATCAGAGTATGGATAGGGATGACAGGTGGGATGGCTAAATATTGGATTATTCCAAGGGTGGGGGACAAGGAACTGCCTCATGTAGGTCACCAAGTGGCCTCTTGCAGTCTCCTCAATTCTTATGTTCTTATGTTCTTACACACACACACACACACACACGGTTATTCCCATACTCCTTTTGGTGCCAGAGCCTGACTGTGTTCGAAGTATCTTACGTTGGCTTTAAACGCATTTTCACCATAACAAACACAACACATACGCTTTAAAAACACATAAATCAACACAGAAAATTCAAAATAATATATGATAGATAAAAAAACGTCTTTAAGTTAAGTATTTAATGGGTGTTGAAGGTAATACGAGTATGTGAGGGACGGGTCGGGACAAGCAGGTGAGGAAGAGATGTTAGATGCAACCAACCTAGAGCGAGAGACACTTGTTAATCTCCCATTTACGAAGATACTACCACACACACACTCACACACCGCAAACACACACCACACACCCTCCCACTCATGTAGAAACACACACCTAAAACACACGGTGGAGGTGGAAATAAAGGAAGTAAAAAAACACCTTTGATCTGTACGAAACTTTGTTATACGCGAGCTCAGGTTGTATCCATTTAACTAGACGTGTGGCTGTGTGGAGGTGCAGGCTGCTGGGAGGCCTACGGGGAACGAGGGTAGGCACACACTCACCCTCTGGAAAAGTGCTGGAAGGAATATAAAGCAATACAACACTATATAATCCCATTAAAGGAGTATTAGTAATGTGTAGTTGCATGACGGTGGATCTTGCATGAGACTTAACACTCACGAAGATAAAACTCCAAGGATAATACACACGGATTCATCTCCTCCCGTGGCAGTTGTATTGGTTTATGAATTAAGTCTTCAGCAAGGAGGGGGGGAGAGGGGAAGTGTGAGGGGGAAGTGTGAGGTGGAGGAAGGAATGAGGCAACAGTTGGGTGGGTTGGATGGAGTTGGACTGCAGTGAGGGCGGTGGTAAGCGGCGGTGGAGGTGGTGGTGGTGAGAACACTTGTCTAACACTACCACATTAACCACACTAAACCACACCTCACACTGGGATAAAGATGAGATAACTCCACTATTTGACGTCACATTGAAGCCGAGTGTTTGCGTGTAACCTGACTTAAACTGGTGAGAGGGTGTGTGGTGTGTAGTGATGTGCTGGCTTCGAGTGGTGTGTGGTGTGTGGTGGTGAAGTGGTGGTCTAGGGTGATACGTGTAGTGGTGTTTGTGTGTTCTGTGCACGCTAAGGACTGAGTTGTGAGTGTGGTAATGTGATTTGTACAGATAAATGGAAATTATAATATATTAATGGATTTTGGTGAATCAGGACTCCCAAAAAGCAAAGTTAACGTGATCTAATGCTACATATACTGTGTTGATTTATTCATGGTGAGGTTGGTGATAGGAATGGTGTGGTTTTAAATGTGTATGGATGAGTGTAGGAGAAAGTGTAAGGTTTGTACATACATAATGATTTGTGTCCAGAAGGTGTTAAATAGGATTGCATTGAGTGTGTGTGTGTGTGTCGCAGGAAGTGAAACTGAAAACTATTACAGAATGAAACCCGATTAAGCTAAGCCAACATTACAGTGACTTTCAATTATGTGAGAATCAGTCATAAGTCTAACAATCTTTTTCTGTATTTGTGTTTTAAGTGTAGTTTGTGAATCGTTTCCTCTCCTTGTATCTTCGGTTAGTTTGAAGGATTAGTCTTGTCAACACACACATCCTGGCTATTGATTGTGGGTGATTTAGAGAATTATGCACTTGATTCGTGGGTGTGGTGTGTGTGTGTGTGTGTGTGTGTGTGTGTGGCTTATTGATCAGGTTATTGTGAACACCTTAGTGAAATGAGTATTGTTGTAGCAGTCCTTGTTAGCACTGGGAATAATGAGTTAGGTTTGAGTTTCCTGTGTTTAAGGGGAAGCAGATGCAACATAGTGAATCAGATCTTGGAAAATATGCTTCATTCTCAGTTGGATGTTGTGTTGCAGAATTTTTTTTTATTGTATCTTGTGTGATTCTATGAGGATGTTCTACTTAAAAAGAGGAATATGCATCTTTATCAATGCCATTTTTTTGAGGGGGGAAAATATTGTGTTGCAAAATGAATGTTGGGTTTTGATGTGAGTTAGTTAGGTTGGCATTGAGTTGTGTTGAGTTGTTAGGTTAGGTTAGGTTAGGTTGTCATTAATTTGTGTTGAGTTGTAACGTTACTGATGTGAGTGTGTTGCGGCAGGTGATGTGAGGCAGCGGCGCCATGGGAGAGAAGGTGGGCAACACTGAGGTGCTGGTGGGGGGGGCGGGAGGCTCCTGGCACCAAGCTCGGCTGACCCTAGAGGGCGACCTGCTCTTCGTGACCCTCACTGACCTCGATGACCTGAGTGCCGTGCAGGGCTCAGACGGGGAGAGTGGCCCCACTGAGGTGCCAGAGCCAATCGCCAGCCAGAAGCGAGTCGTCCAAATCTGCAAGTCTGACAACAACGGCCTCGGGATATCCATCAAGGGAGGACGGGAGAACAAGATGCCGATCCTCATATCCAAGATTTTCAAGGTAAATGCCGGGATATTTGTGCCGCAGCAAGTGTGAAACAATGCATGTGTTGGTGCCTTAGTGATCAGTGTTGTGTTCATCATCCTCATTATCACTGTTTTGAAGGTGAGAATGAGTGAGAATGAGATGACAATAGGACATGTAACAGCAGGGCAAACAATGGGTGTAATAGTGTAATAGCACACCCCCATGCAGAGTGTGAGGATAGGAAGGGTATGGGGACTGAGTGTGCATTGCAGTGTGCAAGGGTGACATGTAGCCTTGGACAGGAACAGGTGCACACTAGCACATGACACAAGGACTAGGTGTCACAATAGACAGATGAGTAGGTAGATGAAAGGCATGGGCTCCATGTTTACATGATTCAGCTTTTGTCACCTGATGGCACAGTGCCAACCTGCAAGGTGATGTGCAACTATTTTTTTAGTCGAGTCATCTAGTTCTTAGGTGTTTCAGGACCTGACACAATGTGTTTCTTAATGAGGTGGCTGGCAGTGTGTTTTAAGTTTATAGTATTGAGTAGCTGTGAGGGCGGGAGGAAGGGAGGGAGGGAGGGAGGGAGGGAGGGAGGGAGGCAGGCAGGTGGGTGATTAAGGTTGGGTAATGTGGTTCATCCTGCCATTGTGTTCCTTCCCTCCACATGATCACATCCACCCACTGTACCTGTGCACACCACACCACTAATGCCTTGGTACCAAGCCTTCATCACCTCCACACACCACACACCACACACTAACACAGGAATAACACACAAGTGTACTCTCTACTCTTACTGCATATAACTAACAAATTAATGAAAGGATTCAGATGTTATTGATGAAATTTGAAAATAATTTTGGGTATTCTGAAAAGAAATGCAATAAATAAATGTATATATATATATATATATATATATATATATATATATATATATATATATATATATATATATATATATATATATATAAACAGATAGAGAAAGAGAGAGAGTATTGTAGCATTGCCTTGGAGTGACAAAAAATATAAATAACTACAGATCAATATAGATAAATAAGTAAAGTTAAACCAGACTTTTAGACTTGACTTCAGTTTGGGGAAGATTTAAGAAACATCAGATAAAACAGAAAATGTACTAGGAATCAAGATATTTCCCTTAGATAATACCTTAGTTGTGTGTGAATGGTTCAGACAACATGCTGGTTAAACCTTCATTGCCTCACACACCAGACAGCACCTTGGCACTACTGTAACTAATGTCTTAATATTAATGTTAATCTAAATACAAGTGTAACAGATACAGGAGTTACTGTCACGTGGTCTGTAGTGAAGATAATAATGAACCAGCTAACTTTATTGTACTGTGCTAATTATAACAGCTAATGGTTACCTAGTAATTGTTTAAGAGGCAAGGAAGGAAACACTCGTAATATATGTCTGTGTGCCTCTCAGTAAGTTACACATGCCAGTCATAATTGTGTTTTTTAATAAGTTAATCCTAATATTCTTGGTCTGTTCTAGCTATTTGTTCCTCTCACTTTAAGACAAAACATTATCCTCCCGCAGTGTCTTGGCCTGAGTAGTGTTAGGCTCTGTTACCATTCATCATTGTTGTCTCTGGGTGATCTTTATTTAACCTGAGTCAGTTAGAGGTGCCAGGGTGATCAATTTTCACCTGTATTCCTCACTTGATCTTTCCTTAGTAGTCGTGTGTATAATATAAGCAAAGCGAGACTAGAAAAGGTTTCCTCTACCCTTATAAAGATGATAGCCAAAAATAGATAGATGGGAATATGGTGTTTACTATTTTGAAGTCTGGCAATCTTTCCTTACTGTAGAAGTGCCAAGATTATCTGTAGGAGTGTTGGAATGTTGCTTTAACCCTAATTTTGTTGTAGTCACCTCATGTAGATATAAAGCTGGTTATGTCACATAGTATTATTGTGTTGTCTTAGAGTATAATGAGGAAAGGTTAGTTAGTTGTGGGAAAGATTTATTTAACTGTGAAGTGTACGATTAATAGATTGAATTCTCTTTGTAAGTTATAATGTAGAGATAATTTTGTACAAGATGAATAGAGAAATGAATGAGAAAATAACTTAAATGACTTGAAATATTGACTAGAATGAATAATAAATAATAAACCAACAAATAGTAGCAATCACAAATAAATTAAGTGTCATTTCACATTAACTTCTTATATATCATTTTAATTCATTCCTTACACGACATTGAGTTAGGTTTAGTTTTCCTTTGCTACACCTTAACCCAACCTGCTTCACTCAACTCAACCCTTTTGGCCCAAGTTACACGCTACAAAGGGATCACACTTTTCACACCGGTCCAAGTTTGTGTTTGAAGTGACCTAAGTTATTAAGTTATAAAGGTTGTATAAGTTGGGTAATGAGCTGAGTTGGAGCCACACTAGTTTTTTCTACTTATTATCATCCCTTTCTACCTCCACTTATACTTTTTTTTATCAGTTCTTCCATCTACCTTCTACCCTTCTCCTTCCACTCCTAACATTGCTCCACTTTTTTCAATTCTTTCCATCACTTTACCTTTACATATCAGTGCTTTCTACCTTCTCCTTCCACTCCACATCCACTCCTACAATCTCTCATCTAGTACCTCTTGTTTCCCTATCATCTATATATCCGTTCCTCCACCTGCTCTCTCCCCCAGGGCATGGCGGCTGATATGACAGAGAATTTATATGTTGGTGATGCGATCCTCTCTGTGAATGGTGAGGATCTTAAGGAGGCGACCCATGATGAGGCGGTGAGGGCGCTGAAGAGGGCGGGAAAGGTGGTGACATTGGAAGGTAAATGAATTGGTGTTGTGTGTGTGTGTGTGTGGTGTTGTAAGATGTTTTTTTACTCCATCTACCTTTTCTTTTTATATTGTTATGTAAGTGAGGTTGTATTGTTCTGTTGAGAATACTGAAACTACTTAGAATGTGATAATATAAAGAAGTGTGTTGATGTTTTAGTATATTAGGTTAGGTTGTTGTGTAGCTCTTCTTCCTACTCCTATTATGTGGGTTTAGTAATGACACTTTTTGAACCACTACATTTGTTCTGTTCCCTTCAAGTTGTATTCATTCACGCATCCTTGTAAAATATTCTTGTATATCTTAAACTTTGGGCGAGGTGAGGTGCACAAGCTTTGGGGTTAAAACTGGACACTTAGGGAATAATAATGATAGACCGGAAGGTGAATAACACATCAGTTTTGTTATTTACTGAACGCTGGTGATTGGAGTTATGGGGGCGGAGGTGCATGGAAGACTAAGCATTTATATAAAGCAAGTGTAGTCTAGGTGGTTAATATACATACTAAAGACTATATAATGTTTGTTTTTGTCTTGTATGCAGAGTTTATTTGTCTCATAAGAAGGCCTGACGGAGGATGGTAATTGATAGTGTCTTGTGATTGCATTGTGTCAGCTGTGAGAGGATGTATTGAAGTTGCATTTGGTGATTTAATTTATTTCAGTTATTGATGATGATAACTTTTTTGTAACCTATTATAAAAGTGGACTGTGCATGGTTTTATTAATATGATTTTTTTGGTTTGTTTACGATAATTTTAAATCAACATCTGCAAGTAGTGATAAAAGGTTTTGCATGTTACTTATTATTATTATTATCATTATTAAAAAGACATTGTGGAATATTATCTAATCTTGGGTTTGCTCAAGCCTAACCAGCAAGCAATTACTAGTCTCATTGACCTAAGTTGTATTGTTTATTCTTTTCCCTTTAAATCAAACAGTCAATCAAGTTAATGTTATAAATATCAAGTTATATACATTTTTCATCCCTGTTTGGTGAAGAAAAACACAGGAAAAGGAAGTGTAACAAAATCCAATGACAAAAAAGAAGCAAGTGAAGAGCACAAACAATTTTTTTAATAATACATATAATTCTTAATACTTTGAAGGAAATTTAGAGTGTCGGTGTATTGTAATGTATTTCCGAAACCCTTGTAGTAGTATTGTGTCTCTGGATTTGCTTGTATTGAGGTGTATTTAGTGAAGACTTGAGTGTGGTTCTGTAGAGTAAACTGCTTGTACCCGGGTTAAGTTTGAGCAAAGCCTCCAATGAGTCCGTGAGTGCAGCCAAAGTACACCTGCATCACGGGCTCACTCTATCTCCTCTTCACATTATTTTATCCGCTTTATTATATTATGTTTTTTCCATTTGTCTTTCTGCATGTACCGTCCCTGCCTGCCTGCCCGCTTACCACCTTTCCCGGCACCACACTGTGCACCTGAATCCATGCCAATCACATCACCCTGGACACCCTGCCCTTGAACCTGGACTATTTGGTGTTACACTGGCCACTCCCTCTCTGGACTGGGAACCTTCTTGTCTCCTGCAACCCTCTACCGTTGTCTGTGTGACTGCGGGGATTATGTCTGGTGCCTTAAACTACTCCCACTGTTTGCTTTCCCTCCTCTCACTCCTCTACCCTCTGTTTGGTGCCTCTAGTGGTCCCCTCCTTCTATATTACAGTTAAGTATCTCCGGGAGGTGACGCCATATTTCCGCAAGGCCTCGGTAATGGCTGATATCGGGTGGGAGCTCCAATCTGGATTTTTAGGGGCTGAGAATGGGTTTTTGTCGGGCGAGGAGGAGAGGCGGTCGCCCATCATGACCAACGGGCCGGACACACGCTCGGTGCCGCTGCTGTTCTGTCATCTCACCAGGAACTACAAGTGTGAGGGTGAGTGAGTGAGTGAGTGAGTTGTGAGTGAGTGTGTTTTGTCATTAGTTTTTTTATGTATCTTATTATTATTGTTTATGTTTCTGACTTTGAGGAAGAAAATGTTAAAGCAGTTTAGTGTGGATGGATTTGAAGGTAAGATTTGTAAGATACTTAAGCCGACTCACATCTTCTATTACCTGTACAGTGAATTAAACTACACCAGAAACAGATACACCTAACCTAACCTAACCTAACCTAACCTAACCTACCCCACCCCTATGATAATCAGTGTACGAGCATATTAAACTCACCTCCTTGTGTGTAAATAAAACATCACCACCATCCACAGAGACCAACACCCTGGAGCTGCACTCACCAGACCGCCTACACAGCCTGGTGATGCGGTGTTCCCATGAAGGTGACGTGGTGAGCTGGTACAATGCCCTCCACTCCACCCTGGACCGCCTCACCAATGCTGCCCTCGCCCATGCCAACAGAGTGCTTGGTGATGTGCTGGACAAGGCAACCATTCACCACATTGGATGGCTCAAGCTGAAGGTGGATCAGGTGGGTGGATGGAGTGTTGGTGGACAGTGTTGAAAAAATTATTAAAAGAGAGAGAGGAATGTTCTCTCTCACACACTCATATTTCTCACACTTATTTCTCCTCCTCCTCCTCTTCCTCCTCCTCCAGGGTAAGGATGAGTGGGAGCCTCAGTTTTGTGCCGTCACAGACCATGATATGATACTGTTCCAAGAGGTGCCGTGGAATAAAGAAGCTTGGGCCAATCCCCTCGTCTTCTACCCTCTCTTAGCCACCAGGTAAGACTTCACTCCCCTTACACGCTCACTTGTATTACTGCCTTTGTTTTTAGTCATTCTTCTCTCGTCTTCTGTTCATTGCTATTCTGTGTTAATTCCATCCTTTTTGGTTTTTATTTACTTATTCACTTTACTCCTGACTCCCCCCCCACAGAATGGTAATATTATTGTTATTTCACTCCTCGGAACTTATTTGTTACTCTTTCCTGTGATCTCGCTCCCAGGAACTTAATTATTACTCTCCCACAGTATTAAACTCCTGCTATTTTAAGATTATTTCACTGTTTCTCACTCCCATTAACTTTACTCCTTACTCCCTCACACAAAATTAAACTCCCGGTATTATAAGTTCATCTCACAGTCACTAACTTTACTCCCTTCTGCAGGATCGTCAACTCCACACAGAAGGGTTCCCTGGGAGGCAGCGAGCCCATCACCATGACCATGCGGTGCGGCACACAGGAGGGAGTGTCTACTAGTGTGTTCCAGCACGACACTCACCGAGACCTGGCAACGTGGGTCAAGATTCTGGTTCACGGCGCACACATGGCAGTACAGAGGCAGAAGGAGGTGGCCTGTTGTAAGTACTGTATGTGTGTATGTGTGTGTATGTGTGTGTGTGTGTAGTCGTCCCGTAACATGTAATAGATACCCGTGAACGTTAGAAATCTATAAATATGTCTTCCTCTCCCTTAATAATGCTCCTAAACTCCCTATTTCCTTATAAGTACCTTGAAAAAATGTATAACCTTTTTTCCGTTCAGACTGTGAGTGGCGTGGTGTTGAGGCAAAGCTTGTGCTGCACCACGAGGACGGCTTCACCCTGCTGGCAACACACGAGGGGGCGGCGAGTGGGCGGGGGCGGGTGTTGTGGTCACAGGCGTTCCACAAGCTTGTCATGAGTTCAGACGACGGAACACGACTCATCTGGCTGCGCTTTGATGGGGACATGGAAGTGGTGAGTGTGTGTGTGTGTGCGTAAGTGTGTGTGTGGAGGTTTTTGACTTCACTAATAACCAATACGTTTCTTTAATTTGTCTTCATCACAGTTGATCTAATTTGTTGACCCCCGCAGGAACTGGACCTCAAAACCAATCCCAAGCCGTTTGTGTTCATCCTGCACACCTTCCTGTCCGCCAAGGTGCACCAGCAGACCCTCACATCCTGACGCAGAGTGGAGCCCCCGGCCGCAGCCAAGACTCTGGGCCCGCTGCTACCGCCGAGGAGACCTAGCAACCCAGACCACCCAGTCAAAACTAAACCCACAAGCCTCACCAACCTGACCAAAGTCCCACGACCCGGCCCCCCCCTTGTCCCCCCCAGACCGTCCGCTCACGGTGAGGGTCGTGCGCTGAGTCAGTCTGAGCCCCGGCTGCCCCTTAGGATCAGAGGCCAGGCCGAGACACCCAAGTCTGGCCCAGCGGCACCACCGGCCAAACCAAGCTGGGAGACAAGCTAGAGGGCCATTCACAGCCGCAGTCAGTGGGATGAACGCCACCTTCATCGTGTGCGTTGTGGAGTGTGTGCGTGTTGGAGGTGCGGGGAGTGTTAGCCGGGCGCCGAGGGAAGCCAGGCATTCTCCTTCCCTCCATGTGTTGTGTTGTTGGAGAATGCAAGGGAGGAGGGAGGGAGAGAGTGCCACAGTGCCAGGATAACCGAGTAAGGACACATGATGCAAAACAGTTGAGTGCACCTTCTCCTTTCCCTCCCACCAGCAAGCTAACTCAGGAAGCAGGAGGTGGTGGGTGTACTACAGGTTGAGGGAAGAGTGTGTGTGTGTGTGTGTGGGTGGTGGAAAGGTGCACAGGTTACAGACCCAAGAAAATCTGTTCATAAAGTGTATGTTATGTGAAGTTTTTCCTTGTTTCGTCCTGAGTTTATCTCCTCTCCGTGGTGAAGGGAGGGAGGCGACAGGAAGGTGTTGCCCAAGTGCTTTAGAGTTGTTGTGTTTCCCTGGTGTGGTGTTCTAAAGGGTCTTCGTTATGTCCTTGTCACCTGGAGCTTCATTCACAGTTTGTAACATAACGTGTGTGTGTGTGCCGAGGGGCCGAGACACTTAAGTTTATTTTGTTGTGGGTGATTTTCAGTGCAAGTCCAGTTTATTGTTTGTGATTGAAGAGATGATTGAGTTTAGCTTTAGGCATACAAGTGATGTGTTTGTGTGTGGGTGGAATAAAACGAACTTGAGGAAAATTTTTAAGTCCAGAACAGATAGTGGTGATGCTTGTGACAGCTTTCCCCTAAGACCTAAATAGAAGGCAAGTATGTTTGATGTTTGCCAGTCCTTTATAGATGCATCACTCTTTGCTCTCCACACAAACATTAACCAAGGTGATTGTTGCGTGTGGTTGTGTTGTGTTGTGTTCCCCCGGGGCTGAGTGAGGCGCCTCCACCTTCCTCCTTAAGACTGCAAGCTGTAGTGAGTGTTGTGGTGTGAGCAAGTGTGTCAAGTGTGGTGAGGGTCCTTGAATTTGTTCTGTCGTGTTTGATCTGTCCAGGCAGGTGCTACAGTGTCAGTCCAGGGTGTGTGTGGGGTGTGTGTGTGTGTGTGGGTGGTGGTGTTGTGGTGCTTGATGTACTGCAAGAGTGTGCTCACAGGGGGAAAAGAGGAACTAAATATAACAAGATCAAAAGTTGTCTGTGTAGCTTTCATAATGCACACCAGACTGCAGTTTGTTGGTGAATTTTTTTGCTATTTAAAGTATAAATGGTTCAAAAAAATATCTAGCGTGGAAGCAACATATCTTAGGTAGTTCATTCATTGTGAGTCATGAATGTTGTTTTTCTACTAACTAACTTGTACTAACGTCACTACTTGAGGTGAACCTTTCTTGTGTCTAACTAACTAACAGGGATGAAGTGTTGTCCTTGGTGTGGCCGGCGTTCCAAGTGTTCCAGGTTGTTGGTGTGTGTTAGGCCATCCTTGGGAGGGGATCCTGTTCCTAACCAATCACATATCACAGGAGACAGTGAGCTGGTGTGCTGCTCAACTCTCCTTTCTTATTGCACGCCTCAATCCTGCCACACGGGGACACATTCAAGGTGATCCCCAGCCTGAGGATGAGCTTGGGGGCGGCACGAAGGGTCAGTCAGTTAAAAAGATGACACGGGAACTTGTGAGTGTGTGAGTGTTGTTGTTCAGAGGATTAGCAGTGTCCACGTGGTTGGTGGTGTGTCTGCAGCTTGGGTGTTGAGGCCGAGACCAAGAGGTGTGCGTTATTTTTAGGTGGAATCTTTATTTTGGATCATAATATATTGTCAACTTTTATCTTCACATACATAGCTTATTCATCTTCCATTTATATATCTGTTAATGAGAACCAAATACTATTTCACATAAGCATTTGTTATAGTTCTGCCTAATATATATATATATATATATATATTTACAGTATATATATGTCTTGTATTTATGTATATATTGCATTTGTGCATGTGTGTGTGCATGTGTGGGTGTGTTGGTGTGGATGTGGAAGTGTTTGTGTGGGGATTGTTACGTGTGCTATCATCTATATTGCATTTTTTTTCTCCATAACTCTGCCGGGTTTGTTTGGGTTTCAGAAAATAGTAATTTATTCAAAGGCAATACAAGTCAGCTCGTGTCAGGGTAATCAACAACAAATCAAGCAAGAAACAGATGACATTATTCTTTGTGATGCGTTTAAATTGCATCAAGTAATTAAGAAGTGATTGATGTGATGATGATAATGTGTATTCAACAAGGTTTTGTTTGGCCGGAGTTTTCCACTTTCAGGAAATGCAAATTCAGTACAACAGCATTCAGTATTATAATTTGTTGGCCTGAGTTTTGCAAGTACATGGAACAAGGATTAGTTGATGGAGTGTGTGTGTGTGTGTGTGTGTGTGCGCAGGAGTGCATGTGTGTGCGTGCGTGTGTGTGTTATACTTTATCATGGTTTTCCCTTGTCTGTATTGTGCCTCTGAGCAAGCAGTCCAGCCACATCCTGCTGCCTTCAAACATTTTGGCAAATAATCTTCCAGACCTATTATTTATCCTGAGTTTTGTGAGCCTCCTGGAGCACTCGGCTGAGGTGGTCGTGCATGCATCCGTGTGAGGAGTGCAGTGTTTGAGGTCTGCAATAAACCCAACCTTTGCCTGAGTGGACATAAAAGCATTGTGTTGACAGGGATGAAGGACCACTACTACTTTTTTGGAGGCGGAGGCAGCTGTGTTAAGTGTATGTGATCTAAAAGGTGTTCTATCTGCATGATGGTGTGAATGTTGTACAATACTACTGTCTTGGTGTTTACACAGACCTGCAGTGCACAGCCAAGCTAGTCCAGCACACTGATTGGGGGGAGGGGGGGGGGAGCACCTACCTGTGGCACAAGGCAACCCTAGTTCTGCTGCATCGTTATCTTCCCTCCTACAGTTTTATACCGTTGATCCGTGAAGGTAACTGTGTGGGAATCCTGGTCTTGGTGGTGTTCACTTTCCCATCACTTGTGTTGCTGTCGGTCGGCTACTCCTGTGCTGCATTGAAGTCTAAAAACGAGTCCACCCATGCTTCCTTGGTGGGTGTGTTGTCACTGTAACCTTAAGTCAAGCGTCACGGGAAAGAAGTGCAGCCCACACATGCTTCCTCGGTGGATGTTTTGTTATCCATCAAAGATGCAACACAAGTGATGGAGAGAGTGTTGGGAAGCGATGGATTCTCACGTGTAGGTGTTGCCTCCATGTTTGTGTGCGCACGTGTGTGTGTGTGTGTGTGTGTGTGTGTGTGTGTGTGTGTGTGTGTGTGTCAGCGCTGGTGTCGCCGGTCCCATGTGTGTATGTGTGCTTCGGGCGATTGCCTTTTCTATCTTTGAATACTGTTAGCTGAAGTTTTTGGTACTATACTGAAGTTTAGAGTCAACACTTGACATTGTAGTACAGTTTTGTGTGAAACTTTCTACGCTGATGTTCACTTTGTGATTTTTTATTTTATATTATTATTTCTTGCCACTCTGGTCTAGGAAACATGAAGTTGCTGCATTGTATGGAGCTGTATTGCACACCTTTGGCAACCTGCTTGTAGTTTGTACCTTTGCACTTTTATGAAGCCAAGTCGGAGCACCTTTGGTTTAGCTGTTAAGTCCCACAAAGGTCAAAGGTCAGGCCTGTATGTGAGTCAGCCAGTGTTAGCTCACCAACCAGATACAAACTTTGACCACACTTTTTTTGAGGTGGTGTAGATGTTCACGTGGTCACACAGCATAGTCCCACAGCAACATTTTTGTAGTCCAGTGTGTGTGTGTGTGTGTGTGTGTGTGTGTGTGTGTGTGTGTGTGTGTGTGTGTGTGTGTGTGTGTAGGGTAACTCAGCACAAGTAGTGTAGGTGAGGGCTGGCCGTACAGGGGCATCTCGCTCATCTGGTTGGGCATTGGGGATGGGGAGTGTGAGAGCTGTCTTTACCACGACAATCATGTGACATCTGATGCGGTGTGTTCTTCTGACTTGTTTCTCTCATTGGCGTACGCTATGCACTGGTGGAAGTGAGGTGAGGTCTACTTGCACAGGTGTCAGTTGAGGTCTTTCTTCCTGCAGTTGTTGAGTTGAAGTTTTATGCTAGTGTCTTCTTTCATCTGTGTGTTGGCTCCGATCTGCAGCTGCTGTCTCTATCCCAACACATTAGCCTTGTCTTTGAAAACTGTATCCAGGAGAGGAGTGTAGCTTAGCATGGAAAACAGAGGTAATTAGTTCTAGCATAACCTTAAGACGGAGCTTCCACGAATCTTTTCCATGTTAAGGCTGGCAATGAGGAGGCTGAATGTGGGGAAGGAACAAGTAGCAAATAAAAGGAAAGTGGAATTGTAATTTTTTTTTTTTATTAGAAGGCATTGCATTGTTCTACTGTTTAACAAATAAATTTTTAGAGAATTGTTGAATCAATTTTTAGGTAAATTGGAAAGGTGGTGTAAAAAATAGATGTACAGTTGTTAGGAGATGGGGGCAGTAGAAGTAGTCTCATGTTCTGAGGAAAATGTACAATCATAGAAATATGATGACATTGTATATATATACCACGAAAAAGAATGTTAGCTGCATGTACAAGTTCAGTAATCCGTTGTATCAGAAGTGCTTTGAAACTGCAAATTTTTATCAGAAGTAACAAGTTTTTGAAGAAAGTAGGTTCTTATAAAAATAAATCAGTTCTATGGAGTGACATGACAATCAGTGTATGAGTATGAGTATGCAGGGTGGCATGCAGTCATTAACACACTGCATCACGTGTTTCATTGACCTGTTCAATCAAACTAAACAAAACTTAACTAAAATTATCTGTGTGATACCTTGTTTTGGGGCAATGTTTTTGTTGAGGGTGTTGTCTCCTGGCAGTGGTGGTGGTAGTGGTGGCGGCGGCATCAGGCGTGGGGGAAAAACAACACAATGACCATCACACTTGTGGGAGTGATGACCATACGTCTTTGTAAATTAATGTTTCAGATGATTTTAAAATTATGCAAATTAAGTGTTTATCTAATGTTTTTTAGAGGCCAAAGTGATGATGTTGGTAGATAAGACGAGATAATTTTACCCCAAACTAGCAAGGATTTGTCTGCAGCGGCCTAGAAGGAGGAGGAGGCGTACATCTTCAGCTGAATTTCCATATACATATACTATTACTTATACAAAACCTTGGCCATTTATTCAATTTATTCATCTCACTAGCCACTGCCCCACATAATAAAGGGTGCATCAGTATATCACCATGCTGCAGGTGCCTCCCCCATAGTAACCACTACTACCCACCACTGTACTGATCATAGTTCCACCACTGTTTGTGAGGCCGTGGTGGCAAACAAACACTTTCCCCACAGTTCTTCATCTTGTTTTCTGTTCTTTAAAAGTGTTTCCTGTACTTGAACAACACAAATCTGATGTGTGTATCTATTTATTTCTCTTCATTTGTGAGTTAATTTCTATATCCTTACTTGTCGAGTTCCTCCCAGTGCGTGTCCCTAGCACAAGTATTTATGTCCCTTGATTTACATTTTACTTATCTTTTACTCATCCTATTTCGTTTGTAATTATTCATTGTGATCAGAACTGTTGTTGGTATTGTGACAAGTAGTGGTGAGGTGATTTTGAAGTACTACTGCTCCAAAATTACTATTATACTATTACATGCAATTCATTATGCAGTAAGTTGAGATTGTTGTATTGATCTGGCATTGCAATGTTTTTATTTTGATTCATTCCTTCCGTCAGTGATTCAGATTTATTATTCTTTGTATTCGTTAAGGTGTGGAGTGAGGGAGGTCAGGTAAAGAAACAGACAGGTATTACGAAACATGCCAAATTGTTACCCAAAGTAGGGAAGAGTGAGAGGACAGCCTTGTGGAGTGTTGGTGTCGACAGTGTAAACAGGTTAATAAAATAGTTAATGCTGTGGCCTTGAGGGGGAAAAAAAAACTGAATACTAGATGGTTAAACTTTAATGTTGGTTATATAAAAAATAACCAATAAAAGCCTTGTGGTAAGAATTCATGGTTGTGTGATAGCTTGGTGAAGTGTGTGATCGAGGGCGTGTGTAAACTTCCCTTGTTTTGAAAAGGGACTATTCAACTTTGTCATTCACGATTATTCAACATCAACGACATCTACTACTATTACTACTACTACTAATACGTACTACTATTATCATCTTGGGGTTATCGTCACTGTACGTTGCTGAGGTTACGTTGTTTAAGACCCTCATCCTGCTGAACTCAGATGCGCATACTCGCTTACCTCAAGACCGAAGATTACCGTTCACCTCTTCACACCCCGACGCCCCTACCGCCCAGCAACGCCCATCCACCACCCACAGGACACTGCAGGTGGATGACAGTGTTGGTCGTGTATGTACGGGCGTGTGTGGGTGTATGGAAGGTGAGGTACACTACTACTACCGTGATTGTTGCTTCGCTCACCGTCAGGCTTCAACCGTGTACTACTATATCGGTGTTCATTGGTGTTCGGGGAGTGAGGAGACATGCAGGGTGCCCAAAGCGGGGAGGAGTGGAGGCTTCAAATAAATGACACTATTTTCTCTTAGACTTCTTTCATTTCAATCCTTTAATCCTACAATCCCTTTATTTAATGTGTATATATGTGTACTACTACGTTCTTTAAGTAGAAGTGCTTGCTAGAAAGTTACTAGGAAAAAGGCGCCAAATTACAGTCAAACGCTATATCTCGTTGACTGGTGTTTGAACAGAGGCTTGGATGCCTGGCCAAGTCTCTTACCTAGTTCTATTTCCGTCATTAAGATGTAGGAATAGATTCACCCCCACAAAAAAGACGCAAGGTAAGCACAGTTGTTGGCAGGCCTGGCAGTGCAGAGCGGTGGCAGCCATGGCGAGGATGCTCACCACTCACCACGCTAGTATAATTTAGTGCTAAAATTTTTCGCTTTCGTAGGAATACTGAACCCCATCCTCTTCCCTGCAGCCACGTCAGGTGAGTGTCAGATCCCCAAGAATCATGTAGTCATCTTAAACATAGTTATCGGTAGAAGTTGACATGACTAGCGTTGAATTAGTGGTCATGTTATCCGTGAGCGTCAACACGTGTACGGGGTAAGCTAGGTTAGGATTGTGATAACTATTCAACAGCAGGATGATAACATGAAGTGAGTAGTTGGCAGTGGGCGGGGAGCGTGTGCGGATGGATGGGTGAGTGGTGGATGAGTGGATGGGAAAGTGGGAGGCTGGGTGGAGCGGTGGAGCAACTCAACAAACACTCCATTTATGCGTCCCTATTATGGCGCCTTCCATTCTGACGTGACGCGGAGCTACATGCGGCAGGAACTTGACGTAACAAGTGAGAGAACGCCTGCAACATAGACAAAAGGTTATGCATGTGGGTTTTATGATATGCTTGTGTGTGTGTGTGTGTGTGTTAATGGTATTGTTTCAAGATAATTTTACTATCAATAAGATGTGGTAGCCTAATTGTGTATTCCTGCGCCACATAGCACGAATCATGCCTCCATATTATAGTCAAGGGGTGAATTATACGTCTTTCATACACTATTATATGAAGGTGGAAATGTTGAAAGCGAAACTGAGAGGTTATTAAACACATTCTAATGGTAATCTCTCCACGCTTTCTCAAACTGTACTGGTGAAGGGCTTCTCTAAACTAAACCTAATGCCACGTATTACTTAATCACTCTTAATTAGTAGACGCATTGTTTACGATGTTAAACTTAAACTAGACAAGCTAAAAATAATTAAGTGAGACCTTAGTAGAGATGAGCAATACGAATAGTTTCATTTTAATAGGATAACAAGTATTTTACAGTTCGAGCTGTTCGATA